>JAXIVD010000014.1:127500-150000 GCA_036785275.1 Cancer borealis
AATTAAAGAACTGGATGGAAGACTACCTGAAAGGAATGGAAAAGAGAACAGTAGTAAAGGATGAAAAATCTGAATGGAGAGAAGTGAAAAATGGAGTACCACAGGGATCGTCTTTGGCACCAATAATGTTTTTAATATATGTAAATGACATGACAGAAGGAGTAAGTAGTTACATAAGTCTATTTACAGATGATGCAAAATTACTAAGAAAGATAGGAAACCACAAGGATTGTGAGGAGCTACAAAATTATATAAACAGGATATATGAATGGAGCAAGACATGGGAAATAGAATTTAATGCGAAAAAATGCCATGTACAGTAAAACCTCTGTATAACAAACCCGTTTATAATGAATTTCGGATATAACGAATGTCATTTCCTGGCCGAACCAGGTCGGATATAACTAACCAAAGCTTGTTATATCGGAGGGTTGGGGTGAGCTGGTCGAACTCTCCACTTTATTTGAACATGAACGCACTGACACGCATGCCACTCAGTCCACAGTTAGGTCTCACTGTGAAGGGTTGGTCGTGCTCGTGCTCTCGCCACTTGCTACCTACAGTACTACCTACTGAGAAATGGCTTTGAGGATTCCTTCTCTTAACGTCTTAACGAGCGAAATCCCGTATATAGCGAACTCGTTTGGTATTTTTATCCAACTTTGGATATAACGTCAGACCCCCCAGCCCCAATTGGTTCATTATATCGAGTTTTTACTGTATTGGAAATGGAAAAAAGTGCAATGAGACCCTCATGGACACATTAGGGAAAAATATTATATCAATAGCAAAAGAAGAGAAAGATTTGGGAGTGGTAATACAGGACAACTTATCACCAGAGAAACATTTAAATAGAATATTTGGTGACACTTTCATGATGCTAAGGAATATACAAATGGCTTTTCATTTCCTAGATAAAGATATGATGAGAAACATTATAACTACAATGATCAGACCAAAACTGGAATATGCAAAAGTAATATGGTCCCTGCACAAGAAAAAGCATGTGTTGAAATTGGAAAGAATATAGAGAATTGCAACTAAGGTGGTATAGAATTGGAAAACCTACCATATGAGGAAAGATTAAGAGAAATGCAGTTAACAAAATTGAAAGAAAGAAGAGAAAGAGGTGACTTAATCACAATATATAAATTGATGAACAACCTGGAGGAAACAGATAGAAAAGACCTAATATTAAGAAGAAAAAGAGAGGCTAAAAATTTGAGGGGACACAAGAAAATATTGCATAAAGGAATTTGCTTGAAAGATACATAAAAGTACAGTTTTCCCTAAAGAAGTATAGATACTTGGAATGGACTGAAGGAAGAGATGATAATGACAAAGAATGTACATCAACTGAAGGAAAAACTAGACAAATATAGATACAGAGACAGGACCACACGACTGTAGCTCAGGCCCTGTATACTACAACTAGGTAAATACACACACACACACACACACACACACACACACACACACACACACACACACACATATGTGTATGTGTGTGTGTGTGTGTATGTGTGTGTGTGTCTTACCTAATTGGTCTTACAATTAGGTAAGAACAATTAGGTAACACACACACACACACATACACATACACATATACACATACACTATCATACACAAATATAAATGGACTAGTGTCAACATTATCAGGAATAAATTATTACCTGAGAACCAAGAAGCCAGACATATATAGTTTATTAGAAACAAAACTTAATGATTCTGACGATGTGCTAGTTGGGGAGGGAAAATACAATGTACGGAGGCGGAACATAGATCAGAAAAATGGAGGCGGAGTAATGGTGTTAACAAGGAAGGATGTAATAATGGGAAAGGTGGGAAAAGGAGAAGACATGGCAGAGGTGTTGACGGTAGAGTTGGTGATGAAAAATGGAAGAAAATTAATGTAATAATATATTAGTTAAAAGAAGAAACTATACCTTTGATAATGAAAAGAGATAAAGAAGAAACAAACAACATAAGGGAAATACAGAAAATATCTTAAGGATGAAGATGAGGAAACCAAATATGAAGAGGAAGTAGAAGTTATGAGAATAGGTTCATACATAGGAGAGACTAAACCTATTATACTAAAACTAAAGACACACAACAACAGAGGAGATCTTAGCAAGGAATTTTCAGACTCATAGATATTGAAGACTGTAATAAGTGTTTATTAAAAAAAGTATGAATGAAGAGGAGACAAAGAATTTTTAAAATTGAAGAAAAAGGCATATCAAAAATTATATGCAAAAGACATTAAATAAGTCTTTTAGGGGAGAGATGGACAGCAGGATAAGGAAATGGAACATAAAGAATGTGTTAAAAAGAAAAGATAAAAGAATAAAACAGTGATAAAAGAGACTGTTGAATTTAAATTAATGTATGCTAACCTAGATCAAGGGAGCCGACATTGCAAGAGGAGTTACAGTTCTTACTAAACAAAAATCATTGGTGATTGAAGAAGTGGAGAAATTGCATCTGATTTGGATGAACAAGAAAAGAAAAGAAGCGGCATACATAGTGTGGTTAGGCATGAGGAAGCTGTGGGTGCAAACCAAGAAGCTGCTGAGGAATTTATACAAGAATTTAGTGACTACATAAAGTCTGAGGGATTTCTTCCCCAGCAAATGTTTATCTGTGATGGAACCAGTCTATTCTATAAAAAAAAAAAGGCCAAGGACATATATCACTCAAGAGGAGAAAGCATTACCGGGACACAAGCCAATGAAGGACAGACTTACTCTTTTGCTTTGTGGAATCACAAGTGGGAACTTCAAGGTCAAGCCATTACTTGCATACCACTCGGAGAATCCGATGGTGTTTAAGAAAAACTATGTGATAAAAAGTAAATTGTCTTATGTGGAGGGCTAATTGTAAGGCTTTGGTAAATAGGCAATTTTTTATTGAATGGATCCATGAAGTTTTTGCCCCAAGTATGAAGAAATACTTACAAGAAAACAATTTGCCTCTGAAGTGCCTTCTTGTGATGGACAATGCACGTGCTTACCCTCCAGGCTTGGCAGATAAATTAGTGTGGTTTGATTCCATCATAGTGAAATTCCTTTCTCCTAACACAACTCCTTTGAGGTAACCTGTGACACAGAATTGACACTCAGACTTCTGGAAACATAATTTTTATATCCTCCATTGCTCAACTCATTGACAAATCCTGGCAGCAAGTGACTTACGGGACCATGAATTTAGCTTGATTTTGTGTTGCAGGCAAAGGCTTTGAGGGCTTTGACACTGGATTTTGCTGTTGTTGATGATACTGTGTCTCTTGGCAAAAGCTTGGGGTTGGAAGTTAACAATGAAGTCGTGGAAGAGTTAGTAGAGGACCACAACAATTAGCTCAGCAAGGAAGAAATGGAACAACTTCAGGAGCAGCAGAAAAAGGCAATTTTTGAAGGAATGTCATTAGAGGAAGAGGAAGGAAGGGAGGATGTTCCTAGTTCTTTGATCTGCGAAATTTGTGCAAAATGGGGTGAGGTACAAAATTTTGTGGAACAATATCACCCTGATAAGGCAATAGCAAGGCTGCAGCATAAACATTTTCAATGACAACTCCATATCTCATTTTGAAAACATTTAAAAACATAGATGAAAACAAATCTCATTGGACAAATTCTTGGTGAGACTCATTGAGTCTCAAGCAAAGTCAGATGGTGATAACAGACGGAAAAGAGAAAGAGAAGAAACCCCAGAAAGGGAGTCCCCTGATACTTTTATGGAAGAGGACTCCCCTTCCAAACAGTGACATCTCCCCTTTGCCCTTCCTCACCAACTTCCACTTATGTCGTCAATTTTCCTCTGGTCAAGTATAGTCAAATTAAATTAGTTAAGTTTTCATCTTTATTTTTATCTGTTTAGTATTGTGCTTATCTTTCTTTTTGTTAGATTTAATGATTTTCATTGGTTTTTGTGTATAAATTTGTGCACAAAATACTGTTGTGAAAGTTTAGATAAGCAAACACCTAGGGTTCAGAAACAGATCAATCCATTTCATATTGATTTCTATGGGGAAAATAGTTTCAGTTTACAAACATTTCAGGTCACAAACAGCCTTCAAGAACGAATTAAATTGTGAACCAAGGTTTCACTGTATTTACATACATCCAAAAACAAAAGAAAAAAACAACACAAAGAAATAATTGAAAATACCTTACAGATTTTAGAAAAGATAATTAGAAGCAATAAAAGGATAAACATGGCGGGAAATTTTGATTGTAATGAAATTAGGTTGGCCTTGTCAGAAGAGTTTCTATTTATTCCTACCCTTACATTCTTTCCTTGCATGCTCTAATCCTCTCAATCTCCTCTCTCCTTTCTTTCATGTACTCTAATACTGTCCTCCCATTTCAACCTAAACCATCTATTCCCTCTCGGACAATTTTCAACAACCATTTTCTCTTTAATTTTTTAACTTATTTGCATTGAAGCATACTGCCGTAATTGGCTCATTAATTTTCACTCTTCTTTTACAATACAGCCCCTATTTCCCTCTTCTAGTGGCCACAGACATGTGTGACAGGTGGCAATCGCAACATCCTTGTATCTTGGTTTTTCCTCATTGATGATGACACTGCTACTTTGCAAATCCTTGCTTTCACCAGTAGTGTCTATTATCTCACTAACACTCCACAATACTTTTTTGTTACCACCTACTCTAACCTTATCAAAAATCAATCACCTCTCACTTAATGGTCCATAGTTCACTATCTCCTGAAACTAGTGTCCTTCACTAATTCATTACTCATCTTCATCCTCTTCCTCTTACTCCATAACATTCCCAACATCAGTAATCTTAAATCTCTTTTCTTTCTAAACTGGAAACCTGGACAATACTTGCTATGTCCCTTTCCCTCTTGTAACCTGTGTTTACCTTTTGTAGACACGTGATTATGGTGGCACTGGCCCTCCTTATCTTTTCCAGCACACATTACTTTCCCAACATCAATGTCCCATTCCTACCATCCACTGCTAGGCTCCCCAGTAGTACCATTCTGCATCCTTGCATCCTTCCACCCTGCCATATTTTCCTTAACAACAGTGTTAATCCCCTACATTCCTAACAAATTTTCCCCAAACACCAGATTCATTCCTCTTAATCTTCTAGTTTCCTCTGCTTCCAATGACCCTTCTTCCCATCTTTCAACAGTGTCACCAACACAAACATCAGCTTCACCAGTTTCATTCATTATTTCTTTCAATATCATCACCATCATTTACATCCTCTGTCTTTTACCCATGCATAGTCTCATCACCAATATCCTCTGCTTCCTCCTATTTTTTTGCTTCTGTCTCCTTTACAGGTCTTTCAAACGAGCCCTGAACGACGTGGTGTTGTCTCGCCGTGCCATCAGCAACATGAACACCCTCTATCCTGATGCCACACCTGAAGAGCTGACAGCCGTGGATAATGTGTGCATCATCTGCCGCGAGGAGATGGTGATAGGTAGGATTTGATAGTGATGGTAGTGTTGAGAAAAAGTTTGGGAAGGGTGGTTGGTGAAGGATGATGGAAGGTTTGAGTATGATGGTGAGTGTACTAATGTTATGAGGAAGTGGTGATGCTGATGGCCAGATGGATAAGATTTAGGGGATAAAATTATGAGGATATAATAGGAATTTATTGGGGGAATATTGATATGTGATATTGATATTGGAGTCTCAAAAAAGGGGATGGAGTTGGTAATGTGGGTTTTATGGGAAATATGATTGAAATTCTGAAGGTGATAGTGTAAACAAAATACAACACTAGGCAATGGTGCATAAAATGACCTCCTCCAACACCAAAAATTATTTTAGAAATTTTCTGAGGGTTACAATAATGAACAGTAATTTAGAAAGTAATTATAGTTACTGATTAAGTAAATATTAATTACCTTTGGTGGGCTGATTTTGAGTTTATCACATGCTGAGCCAAGTGATTCCCCATTACTGAGATCTTAATAAGTTTTGGATGCATCCTATGAGGTATTGTTTGACAGAATTTCCCCAAATGAGGAAAGAATGCTTGGCTATGGTTAGTGGATTGTTAGATGGCTGATAGTGGTTTAAGTGGCGAATCTCTGTATACCTTGAACTCGTGGATAGCTGTGATGGATTTACTGACAGTCCATAACTGTGACCATAATATTTAAAGTCAATCTTAAAAGTAATTTCTCATTTGAGTAAGGAAGGTTGGCCTTTCATGGTGAGGAGGTAGTCAGCATCATCACTTGATAATTGGTTGGTAACAAATATGGTGTTATGCCTCCTCCATGACTTACTTCTGAACCTCAAACTTTCTCTTTTGGGACCAAAGTTAATTTGTATCTCTGTTGTATAACTACAGTATTTTAGTTCTGGTCACCATACTATAAAAAAAGATATTATTAAGCTGGAGAGAATACAATGATCCTTAGATTACGAAACAAGCCTTATGAAGAACAACTAAGCAAGCTGAACTTATTCAGTTTATCCAAACATAGGCTACGAGGGGACCTAATTTAGATATTAAAAATTTTCCACGGCCTTGACTATTAACATAAATGACTATATAACTACCGATCTCACAAGCATCACTTGTAACAATGGCTTTAAGATCATTGGTAAGCATTTTAGATTAAATGAAGCGAAGCACTTTTTTTTAATAGATTCTTGAATATTTGGAATTCTCTCCCAGCAAAAATAGTTAACTATCACAATTGAATAATTTAAGAAGAAACTCGATAAGGACTTTGCATTTATTCACCAAATTCAGTATTTCATTCCTACAATCTTTTTTTCCAGATTAGTCTTGGTTTACTCACTTTCAAATATAGATTTTAAGAAAGTTTGTCTATATTACATGGTATTGCTTCCTCATCTGCCCAGCTTTGGCTGGAGGGAGGGGTGGGTGGGCAGGAGCCTTCCATTTGGGTATCCTTTTGTCTATCAAGTAGATATTATGATAGTAGTGTAGCCACATGGACAGCCTCGTTATGTCCAGTAGGACTGTTGCTGTCTGTTCTTTCTTTGTACTCCTCCTCTTCTAGTAATCACCCTCTGCATGTTAAGGGTAACAGGAAAGATAAAAAAAAAAAAAAAAAAGCTACCAGCATGAATTTCATTTGTTTCTTTACATTACATCTATTTCTGAGGAAATGTCATCTACCAAGATAGCCGGGAATGAGACTGATGTGTCACTCATTTTTAGGTGCCAAGAAGCTCCCTTGTGGTCACATCTTCCATGCTTCCTGCCTGCGCTCCTGGTTCCAGCGGCAACAGACATGCCCTACCTGCCGCATGGATATACTGCGCCAGCCACCTCAGGCCCCAGTACCCCCTACTCCCCAACCTCAACCCCCACCACAGCCTCAGGCTCAGCCCCCACCACAGCCTCAGCCACAGGGACAACAACAGATACGTGAGTCATAGAGCATTCATTGGATGTGGGGAGAACCAGTCACAGGAACAGAGTAAGGATGGGATGTCGAGAAATATTGAAACACCTGGAGAATTAGTGAATACACTAGTTTTCCATTGGATGTAGAAATTGGTAATTTCCTGTGATGGCTGGATGTTTATGTCTTTAGAATGTACTATACTTTTAATGTGCGATCTATAACAACTACTCACAGGTATCTAAGTCCCCAGTTTGCTCACTGTTAAGTAGCATGGCCATTTATAGAAGTTGATTTACAAGCATTAATCTATCTATAGTCTCTGATGCCTCGTTACTTCCAGGAATATTCTCCTAGGTGATGGTCATGACAGAAGAACATCTCTCCCTTTTCACACAGTCCCGCCTTGCTAATTTAATCCCTCCCTTTCTATCAGCATCTTTTTTTTGCATGTACTCCTTTACCCTATCCTTCCATTTTGCAACTGGCCTCCTAGGACCCTCAGTTACACTCACATACACTTTCTTCACAAACTCTTCATTCTTCTTTCTTTCCAATTGACCAAATCATCTCAAGGTATTTCTTTCCACCCATTCCACTATAGCTAGGACGACATTACACATCTTTGTCTCATTTATTGGAAAGTTATCATTTGCTCTCCATCCACCCTCACACATGTACTTGCCTAATTATAGAGCTCCTTCAGTGACGTCACGACCTTGAGCCAGAATGTCAACAACCGCCATGTTTGTAGGCTAGTCAGTCATAGTGAATATTTATTTGTATTGCGGTTGTGTATATAGACACTGTCATCGTGAATAGTTATTTGCATTACGGTCGTGTATATAGATACTGTCATATAGAATAGTTATTTGCATTACAGTCATGTATATAGACACTGTACAGACCCCATACTATACTGTTGGGATCATGGGTATAGCCTTTGTATCAGCACCCTTGCACACCTGGCCGAGGCAGGTGCCAGGTCACCATCCCAGAATGCAGGTCACAACCCCTGGCTAATATCCGGTACTCATTCACTGCTGGGTTGACAGGGGGCATGGGTGTAAGGAGACCGCTCAATGTTTTTCATTCCGCCCGGGAAATAGTTATTATCTACATGTAAGTGGCTTATTTAGCACTAGGCCAATACTAGTATGTAAGATAAAATAAGATAAGATACACTTTATTATCCAATTGCATATATATACAATAAGAAATTCGTTGTGGTGGGAGCTCAGCACACAGTAGTATAAAATTTCTAAAATGAATAAAAATAGAGCATTCAGATTCAAGCTATGCACAACACAATCACAGGCATGAGTATCAATTTGGTGAACCTCAGCGCGACGACAAATAATTGTAGAGCTTAATACTCTGGTACAAAGGAATTCATGAACCTATCCCTCTTACCAAAAGGCACAGCCAACCTTCTGTTTGATCTTAAAAAGACATAGTTGTTATGGAGAGGGTGATTTGCATCACTCATAATTTTTTCTCTTTGTTTCATTACAAGCTTGTTGTACATATCATTGAGTGGTGTACTTTCGGCACCAAGTCTCCTAGCTGATTTTACAATTTTGTTTAGTTTATTCTTATCTTTCTTTGCAAGATGACAGTGTATGGGCAACAATTGAAACACCAAGTAAATTTTCAAAAATGTTGTTTACTAAATTTTTTTTATTTTTATTTTTTTCCAATGCGCCGGTTGGCTTCAAGGAGACCTTGGATGGTTGGCCTCTGCCTGTTAGTAGCGTGGGTTAGATTTAAAAAAAAAAGTGATGCCTTGTTTCTAATTGATAGGTTCATGCTGCCAGTGGAAGCTCCTCGCGCATATAACGTTGCAGTTATGGTTATGGTGTTATGGCAGCATGTGGGTGATCTTAAAACCACTCGGCGGTAGTATCGAAGAAAAGCGGTCAGCCCGTGCCAGAACTCAAACACGGGACCGTGAGCTGGTATGCCCGGCTGCTAGCCACTAGGCCACCGCCTAGTAACATTATCGGTGTTTCTTTACAACTACTGCTCCAGCTCTTTCTTTTTTCTCTCTTTCCCTATGACTATACATAGTGTACTCAACACATCTGTGAAGGATTCAGGTGGTGCTCACCATAATTTACCTCGCAAAAACGTCTTTGAAGTTGTTATGTTATGTTATGTTGGTTAGGTTAGATTACAGTTATGTTATGGTTAGGTTAAGTTAAGGTAAAGATTAGGAAGATGATCCAATCTGGTTTTTGGATAAAGAAATTTTTTTCTGATAGATTTTGATGTGTTTTGAATTAATCTAATGTTTGTTTGTTATGCCATACAATTTTTTTTCCAAGGTAAAAATTGCCACAAAAAAGTCAGATTAATTCAAAACCATCAAAATCAATAAAAGAAAAATTGCTTTAAGTAATGCTAAGCAAACGTAAATAAACCTAACCTAACCTAAGCAAACCTAATGAAATCTAAACTAACCAATCCTAATTAAACCTAACTTAACGTAACCAAACCAAATCTAAACTAGGTAAAGATTCATAAGACGACCCAATAGGTTAGGTTTAATTAGGTTTGCTTAGATTAGGTTAGGTTTAATAAGATTTGCCTAGGATTACTTGAAGCAATTCTTCTTCTATTGATTGTGATGGTTTTGAATTTATCTGACTTTTTTGTGGCAATTTTTAACTTGGGGAAAAAAATTGTATGACATAACAAACAAACATCAGATTAATTCAAAATACATCAAAATATATCAGAAAAAACTGCTGTGTCCATAAAATAGACTGGGTTGTCTTCCTAATCTTCACCCTAACTTAACCTAACCATAACATAACCGTAACCTAGCCTAACAACCTTAACCTAACCATAACTTAACCTAACCTAACCAAACCAACATAACCACAAGTAACCTGCTTCTCAATTCTCCACTATATATACATACATACATAAGTAAGCAACCTAACTTTAAAGACGTTTTGCGAGGTAAATAATGGTGAGCATCGCCTGAAACCTTCACAGATGTGTTGAGTACAGTATGTATAGTCATAGGGAAAGTGAGAAAAAAGAAAGAGCTGGAGTAGTAGCTGTAAAGAAAAACCACATTATCAAAGTGGCCAGACGTTTTCATTACTATATACTTCCAAGAAAGTGACCATTGCACACTCGCCAATGATTGTCTTTGACATCCCACCGCTTATGAGGCTTCTTTTTGCTCTGGGCTCTCTCTAATGCAAAAATCCATTTGTCAGAGGTTTTTTTGTCGGATGAAATTTTGTAAAATTGCCTCCCCATAACATACCCATGCCTGGTGCGATGTTTGTATGCAAAGTTGTAACACTTTGTAGATGGCTCTGCATACTGAAGGGATGATTGATGAAATCAAGTTGTGACTGATGCGGAACTGGCAGCCAAGTGATGCATGAGATTCTCCTGAAAAAAAAGAAAATTCTCAGAATTTCATAAGAGTAAACGCAAAATATCAAAAATTTTGCGTATATAACACCTCAAAATCACCATGCAAGGCATGAATGTAAATATCAACAAATTCATATTTGAAATTATTATTTTGTGACATTATTGGTTTTGAAGAAAAGTTTTTTTAATTCACTCAAACCACTTAAATGACTAGATATCATTAGAAATGTAGTTCATTACAGGGTTGAAATAAATATTTATCGTTAGAAATAATGGGTAATTTGCAGAAAGTGATATTCAAAACATACAAGTATTTAATTTTTGAGCTTACCATTCAATATTCCTGATTTTTCCTGACATTTCCTGCATAACATTACCCAACCTAACATTACCAAACCTAAACTAATTAAACCAAACCTAACCTAACTAAATTGGTAAGAAAACCGAAAGAAAGCCAATATATTTTTTTTTAAATCACAGACACCGTCATGAATTTGACACACTTATTGGCTTGCTTTCGGCACATTTACCAGTTTAGTTAGGTTAGGTTAGGATTAGTTAGATTAGGCTAATTTCAGTTTAGTGGTAATGTATCGAGGATTTTAAGGTAACTTGCAGCTGGGGACCACAGATTGACACTAGTGCCGGTTAGATTAATGTTTGGATTTAGTTCAGAAAGATTGTGAAGTGAAAGCTAACTAGATTTTTGGTGTGTCTGGATAAGATTATACTGATTATAATACTAAATATTGAAGCAAATCACACGTTTCTGCTCTCCCCCCAAACAAACCCACTTTCCCATAGGACCCCTAGTTTTTTTTGTGGAGCGGGTAATGAAGAAACAAATGGCTTGTGCCAGAAATTATTATCAGAGTTTTTCGTCAGATATTACTTGAGACCCTCTTTCTTCAAATTAACCAAAATAATTACTGGGACTGACCTGTAGCCAAGTAGCGAAGGGCGAGTGTCAGACGCTCCCCTGCAGTCACTGCCTTCCTCATTGTAGCGGCTTTCGCAGGCTTCTAATTAATGTGAACTGTTTTACAGGCATGGCAGGACATGCTTCCTCACCGGGGTGAACAGAAACCCGTATTTCCCGATGACGTTTATTGAAGCTCAGTCCTCTATTTTCATAACCATGTCTGGCTATGCCATGTCTGGCTGGCTCTACCATGTCGTAAGTCCTCTATTTTCATAACCATGTCTGGCTATGCCATGTCTGGCTGGCTCTACCATGTCGTAAAGAACTGAAAATATACATTTCCAGTCACAGAACGAATACACATACATTCTCATGGCATTGTCATACACTTCAAGTAATGCTTACAATCAATAAATCATCATAACAGTCAATTTATACCACAATATATAAGAAATAAACAGATCTCACCTCGATCACATCCTGCGAGCGCGCTTCTGTTGTCAGCAAAGAGTGACGTGAACAAGTCTCTATAAGCAATGTGATCACCTTTACTTATGAAACAACAAGGCATCTACTGATCCTTCTTCACAGTATTTGAATCTTCTAAATATCTCTATATAAAGGAGATCAACAAAGGAATGATAAAATATACATACAGTTACATGGCTCCCCTAAATTGTGCAACAATTTACCTTATAAACTAAAAGACAATTTGCCTTAAAACAAATACTGGCACATCATAAGGCACTTAAAATTACAAAGGCTCCTTGGCGGGGATACCCTGGTCTTCACCATTATCACATTCTACCAAGAGAACAAGACTGTGGATAGGTCTTTCCATTATGTTTACACATCTTGTACGTTTTCCCTGATTGTCAATATTAGAATCTGTCATCATGAGCTTAACCTCTCTTACAAGACCGTCATTATCAGGCAAAGCTTCTATGACTCTACCCAATCTCCAACTGTTTCTTGGTAGATTGTGGTCTTTTACAATAACATCGTCATTGACTTCTTCAAATGACTCACATTTATAGCATCTAGGTATACAGAGGCCCTTTCAACTTGTGCAGCTTATCTCTCCATTTTACCCATTTATATCTGACATTATCTGTCACCTCGTCCTCCCAACTAGACCCACATTTGCATAATTCTTGAAGAATTTGTTTGCCTACAAGAATAACAGGTGACACTAGACCTAACGGGTCATATACAGAGTTCACAGTGGACAACATACCTCTTCTCGTAAGTATCTTATCTTTCAACTGTATTTTAGATTGAAAAGTGTCAGACTCTATACACCATTGAATTCCCAGAGTTCTTTCCATGGGCAGTGTTTCTTTACTAAGATCTAAATTCTTAACAACATTCACTCTTTCATGAGGGGATGTCGTTTCTAGTACTTCCCTACTGTTGGACAAGAACTTATGAAAGTTGAAACCACCCATTAGCTTCGTAAGTCTATGCTCTGCCAAAGTTTTGTTGTTTGGAAGCTTGACATTGTCGTTTTTACGAGGAAGAGGCAACTCGTAATGCCTGTCTTCCAGCTGATGTACTCCAGCTTTCATTTTATTCATAAACCTTTTGTCTTCATACGATAATGGAACATCAGCTGACTTCCTTTCATTGAAATCAAGCTCAAACATATCTTTTACTTGGGAGGGATTTATTATCTCCTTAGTCCTTGATGGAACGACTAAGAAGCTTACCCTTTTTTCCTGATTTATCTCGACCTCTTGTACAAATGTTCTAAATACTGTCAGGATATTATCTTCTAAGCCTTGATTAAGAGCAACCCTTCCTTGGATGCCCCATCCTAACTCTGTTCTTATCCCACAGGGCTCTCCAGACTTCCCTGTGATTACTTCCCTGTGCTCTATTGCTTCATTACAATTCACTCCAATCAATAGTCCTATTTCTACATCTGATCTATATGGCATGAGTTTAGAAGCAATTAGAGATAAATGGAACCACCCTTCTGCTGTCTCCCTCCTAGGAATCTGATCTCGTCGTGCTGGGATATTCTCTCTAGAGTATGCATGTGAAAGCTCTATATCTCGTTCATCATAGATGCCTCGTACTATAAGTCCAGAGACTTTATTACACACAATTGTCTCTTCTCCATTTATTGTGGAAGTTTGCAAAGAAATTTGCAGTCCACTCACTCCCACCTCATCTAAGAGACTTTGCTTCACGAAACAAGCATCAGATTGATTGTCCAACAATGCATACACTAACACTTTATTCCCTTCATTACCTTCTTGGTACATCCACACTGGTACTATTAAAGTGTGTGTGTCTCCAGCAACTGACTGTTTGACCTTAACCTCATTTATTACAACTGGTCTTTCATCGTTTTTCTTGAGATCAATTACCCGTTCTGGTCTTTCTTGAGTCTGAGATGTTATAGCATCATTATGGAGAACGGTGGGATGGAATCTCTGACATACCTTACACGATTTCTTTCTCCTACAGTCTTTCTTTATGTGACCCCAATTTAAACATCCTGCACATAATCTTTTTTCTTTGATAAATGTAAGCTTTGTATCAGGATGAAGTTTTACAAATAGTTTACAATTTTCTAAATCATGCTCCTCTTTACAGTAGTGACAAAATTGTCTCTTTCCTTCCTTTCCTTTAAAGTCTTGTTTCATAGTCTCTATATTTACTTTACTGTTAAAGGAACTAGCTGTCCTTTCCTCAGATGGTTTTGCAATGAAACCTTTACTTCCTCTAAATTTAGTCATGGTATATGACCTATTACTCTTATTCCTGTTCAAGCTTGCATTGCCTTTACCACTGTCATTTGCTTCCATGACCACAGCATTGTATGAAGTAAAAGGATCACATGCTGCATGAGCTTGTGAGTTGATGAATTTACAAAACCTTTCAAAGGGTGGGTACTGCCCTGGCCCATACTGAGAACTGCCATAACAATGTTTACTTATTTTCGCATTCCAACTATTAATTATAGATCTAGGAAGTTTTGTTAGTAATTTTCTATGTTCTCTGGGATCATTAACGAATGACAAGTGAGGAATAGAATGCATAGCTGCCCTACAACATTCTAAAAAATCTGAAAACTTCATTAGGGCTGGACCATCGTCTTGAGGAATTTGTGGCCATCCTGACAACCTTTTCATGTAAGCATTGGCAACTACACTTTCATTTCCAAATCTTTGCCAGAGAATTCTCTTTGCTGTGTCATAATCTTGGTTAGTATTTAAATACATTAACATTCTTATGGCTTCCTTTGCCTCCCCACTTGTATATTTGTCAAGATATGCAAGTCTCTCTGATGCATCAGTTGTCCTAGCTTCCACAAAGGTTTTAAACTTTTTTATCCAGAGTGGAAATTCCATGGGCTCTCCACTAAAAATTGGAGGCTCTATTGGAGGTAAACTCCATCCTTGAACAGGTATATAAGTAACAGGATTACTACCAGGAGTGGAAAGAGAGTGACAGGACTGTTTGACATTATTAGTAGGAGTATAGTTACTAGGAGGTATGAAACTATGAGCTAAGGGGTTGAGATTCATTGCTTGAACATTAACGTTTGTACTTCTACTAACAGCTAATCCTTCCTCATTCATTAGACTATGAGATTTGCCCTTAGATCCATGTTTAGGGAAGAATGTAACACATTTATGAGGCATGGCTTCCTCTATCTCTGAATCAGACTGCAAGGCGATACATCTTTGCTTTGTACCTCTAAATATTGTTGAAGATGTTGTTGCCTCCCTACACTTTCATCATCACTTGGAAGCATCCCTCTATCATCCTCTTCAACTTCATTTAGAGCTTCAAGTTCTGCACTGACAGCTGCTATGTCTCTCATTTTTTCTCTTTTGGCTAACTCAGCTGTACTCCTTGCCATTAAAGTCTGTGCCTCTGCTGTACTCTTTGCCACTAACGCCTGTGCTTCAGCTGTACTCTTTGCCACTAACGCCTGTGCCTCAGCTACATTATCATGATGTTCTATTTCCGCTTTAAGCATGGCCAATTTAGCTGCCGCTTCTTGCCTTCTTAGTAATGATGCAGAGGAAGCCTTAGATGCTTTAGAATGTCTACTAGAACCTTTACTAGCATGAGAAAATACAGATTCTTTACCACTTAGTATCTCCAATTTCTTACTCTTAAAATCCTTTACAGTTTCTTGGTGAATCTGTTCATCTACTTTAAGGTTCTCTAACTCATCTAACTCATCCGACTCTTCTTGCTTAAGATCTTTAAGTTCCATACATGCACTAACATAGCATACAATTCCATTTCTTCATCAGACATTTTGATTAAGTGCATGAGACTGGATGCTTCTTCCATACCTTTACCAATTCTGTTTACAAATTTTTTCCATTTGCGTTGAAAGAACAGCACCTTCCCTATAACTTGACTAATTTTATACTCCTTCCCCTTCGCGGTTGGCAATCTCTCCCTAGCACCTCCAACATGGCTCTGTACGCCTCTACCCGCCTGCCATTCCCTCTCATCTTCAATCAGACCACCTACGGCACCTTTCTCCTCAATATTAGACATTATTAAAAAATATACTGAGAGAGTAGCTACACTGAACAAATATCCTGACTTCTAGATTGCCCACTCTATTCAAATCTATTTTAGGGCAATATTACCATATAGGAACTGTTACAGTGTAGCTACAATCTCTTGCCTCTGACCTTGATGCATTATAAGATGGAGGCTGTGGGGGTGGCGTTGTTGTGGGTGCGGCTTGTATCCGGGACAGAAATGCTGACACAAGGGATTTCTTAGGGTGAGGTGGCATCCCCTCGTCTCGTAGCAATCTTCACATTTGTTGAGACGAGTTCTTTACTGTAGCGGCTTTTGCAGGCTTCTAATTAATGTGAACTGTTTTACAGGCATGGCAGGACATGCTTCCTCACCGGGGTGAACAGAAACCCGTATTTTCCGATGACGTTTATTGAAGCTCAGTCCTCTATTTTCATAACCATGTCTAGCTATGCCATGTCTGGCTGGCTCTACCATGTCGTAAAGAACTGAAAATATACATTTCCAGTCACAGAACGAATACACATACATTCTCATGGCATTGTTATACACTTCAAGTAATGCTTACAATCAATAAATCATCATAACAGTCAATTTATACCACAATATATAAGAAATAAACAGATCTCACCTCGATCACATCCTGCGAGCGCGCTTCTGTTGTCAGCAAAGAGTGACGTGAACAAGTCTCTATAAGCAATGTGATCACCTTTACTTATGAAACAACAAGGCATCTACTGATCCTTTTTCACAGTATTTGAATCTTCTAAATATCTCTATATAAAGGAGATCAACAAAGGAATGATAAAATATACATACAGTTACACTCATTCTGGTATCTGCCTTGGCAATAAGAGGTGTCATTAGCTGCAGCAGCTCCTGGTACTGCTTGTTATTCAGACGGGTGCAATTCCTCAGCGTCTCATGGTCCTCTAAACTCAGCTCTCTTAGTAGCCTATGATACACAATTTCTTTTTCTCGACGAGCCAATGACAAGCGCATCCATAAACGTTTCTGGGCTAGTTTGGCTCAACCTTCTCTTCTCTACACACATGATAAAGTGCAAAGCAGCAGCAGCTTGTTTTGGTGTAAGAGGAGCCATGTTTGTTTACAGTCGACAAACGTGGCAGCGGCGTGAGTTGTGTGTGACGACGAACGTCAACAAAAGTTGACGATTCTCCGAAAGTTATTGAAAAAAATTGACGGAAAAGTGCTAGTGTGACGCCGCCTTTAACCTAACCATAACTTAACCTAATCTAACCAACATAACCACAAGAAACCTGCTTCTCAATTCCCCACTATATATACACACATACATAAGTAAGCAACCTAAATTTTAAAGACGTTTTGCGAGGTAAATAATGGTGAGCATCGCCTGAAACCTTCACAGATGTGTTGAGTACACTATGTATAGTCATAGGGAAAGTGAGAAAAAAGAAAGAGCTGGAGCAGTAGCTGTAAAGAAAAATCACATTATCAAAGTGGCCAGATGTTTTCATTACTAAATACTTCCAAGAAAGTGATCACTGCACACTCGCCAATGACTGTCTTTGGCATCCCACCACTTATGAGGCTTCTTTTTGCTCTGGGCCCTCTTTAATGCAAAAATCCATTTGTCGGGTTTTTTTTTGTCGGATGAAATCTTGTAAAATCGCCTCCCTATAACATATTCATGCCTGGTGTGACATTTGTATGCACAACAGCTAGTTATCATGTTGAAAATGGTCAATTTTATGTAAGTTTTACGGTATTTTCTTGTAATTGTAGCCCCAATAATTTGGTCGAGTAGCCTACAAATATGGCGGTTGTTTACATTCTGGATCTGGGTGTGACGTCAGGTGCAGGAGCTCTATAAATATCGTCCTCACATTAATTGTCCTCAAATACCATGAATTTTCAGAACGTTACAAAGAGCTTCCATATCAACTCTCATATGCTTATTTTAGGTCCATGAAGGCTGCATACGATTCTTCACCCTTCTCAAAGTACCCCTTTTATTTTAATTGCAAATATCTGGTCTAAACAACCTTTTCCTTTCCTAAATCCTCCCCCTCCTTGTTTACCTTCCCTTCAGTTATTTCCATCAGTTTCTCCGTCAAGCTCTCAAACGCTTTATCTAGCACACTAAGCAAACTTATCTCTCTATAATTATTACACTCATCTTTACTATCTTTACCTTTAAGGAAGAACACAACAATATCCTTCTTCCACTCATCTGGTACTTCTCTCTGTCTCCATGCAAGGTCACATATCATGAACATCCATTCTACCACTGTTTATTCTCCATGTTTTAATATTTCTACAGATATTCCATGCACACTGGCTTTACTACACTTGGATTTGTCTATTGTTTTTTTTTACTTCCTTTTTTATCAATTCCTTTCTGCACATTCACAAGCTTTCCAACTGCATCCAAAACCATGCTTGACACTATTGCTTCCCTTTCTGTTTTTTCGTTCATTAAACATTATAAGTGACTCATACTCCTTTAATCTCCTTTTTACCTCTTAAATACATTCCATCCTTTTCCTTAATTCTCACATTCACACTACCCTACTCTTGCTCTCTCATTCTTAACTTCTTTTCGAAACAACTTATTTTCATTAAACGTTTCACTCAGCTTTATACCAAACTTTTCATCCATTTTTCTTTTACTCTCTTTCACTAACTTTACCTTCCTATTCAACAATTTGTACTCAAGTCTCCTCACTATTTCAACTTCTACATTCCTTTGAATCATTTTCTTAAATATTCTCCTCTTTCTTTCTATAGCTTCCTTTATCTAATCTGTCCACCATGCACTTCCCTTTCTCTGATTCCTCAGAATTCAATACCCAACCACTTCTACTGCTATTGTGGCATTGTACCTTTCAACACCGTGAATAATACTAACACTTCCTCCCTCTACAACCGTTATCCCTTTTTACTCATCTCTAATTTCTTTCCTACTCATCCTTTGACTAGCTATCATTTACTCATCTTTCCCTTGCCATTTTTTCTGCTACTTTCCTATCAACCTTTTATCTTAATCTTAGCTAACACAACATAATGATTTGACCTTTTAAAGATCCCTTTCACTGCTTTAGCATCCAACACATCCTTCCTCAAGTTCTCGTTCACTGCTATATAATAATCTATATTCCTTTGCTTACCCCTCTCATCCTCCTTCTTCATATATATGTAGATCATTGCTGAAAAAATTGACTAAGAATAGTCCCTTTTCTGCATTTTTTACCAGTTACATCCCATCCTACCAATCTACTCCTATTTTCTGTGTTATGATACCTACCAAATCCCTTCTCCCACTCATGCATAAAACAATAGTAATCTATCGTCTTATCAACAGCCCCTTCACACATATGGTACACATTGCTTCCCAACATCCTGACCTCGTCCTGGACTTAATTGAACAACAGTATGTTCCCCAGAATACCAGTGTAGAATTCCTCACGTCATTTTTAGCATATGGCTTATAAGACGCACTTCTTTTCCTAAGAAATACCCTGAAAAATATCCATGTGTCATGATATATCCTTAGTACTTACCTGTTACAAGGATTTTGAATACCATAAGACATTCAAATCAACTAATATTGTTAACATGTGAGAAAAAAATGCATATGTTTATTTACTCATATCAGCCTGTATCATCTGCTAATGTTGATGTATTGTCTGCTACATAGACACCGTTTACGATTCTTTGTATACCATAAGTCCTTAAGTGAACTTATACGAAAATAATGGCTGATGAGTAGTGCTGAGTGAAGATAATGAATAGTGAGTCTGTTCTTGTGTGAAAATAACTGTATATCAGGCAACAGTTTTGGTGGTCTGTTTTTTTATATATTTTCTTAGAGATTTCTTTCCTAAATTAGGGCGCATCTTCCAAGATGCAGCGTCTTATAAGCCAAAAATATATGATTCAAGTTTTGCACTGCTGCCGCGGATTCTCAGTGGGATGAAAACGCTGCTCATTTTCCATTAATAGTAAAAAAATTTACAATTATCAACCAGTACAAGTGGGTGTTTGAAGATTGGTTCGAGAACTGCTTTGTTCGAAAAAGGAGCCGTTCAAAATCCAAAGTTTGAGTTGTGTGTACGTACAGTGGAGTCTCTCATCTAACACATTTGGATCTAACGAATTCGTATCGAACGACGCTTTTGAAGCTCTACCACACCTCCAATCTAAAATTCATATCTAACGGCAATTATTTCAGTCGCCCGGGATCAAATTTCAAACTTCTCACTGATCGCTGAATTTTTGCTGCACCCCAGCGTTCCTCCCTCCCTCCCCAGCCTCTTCGCTCCCTCCTCGTCACTTTCAGTGTTGCCAGATTGGACTACAAGTAGTGGATTGGGCTATCTTTTTATGCCATCTACTACTAATTTTTGAAATCCGCTACTTGCGACTTTTTGGGCTACATAGTTTAGCTTGAGTACGATTTTTTTTTTTAGCAAATTTGCATAAGAAATTTATTTTAAAGAAAATTTTGGCTACTTTTTGAGAAAAAAAATCTGGCAACACTGGTCACTTTCGTCAGTGCGCCATCTTTCAACCGCATTCCATTGTGCTCGTCTCATTGTTCCCTTTTATTGGCCTTCCATTCCATCTAACGAGTGTCTGGCGCTATATTACGCCTCTCATGATGTCTGCCCTAACCTAAGGTAAAGGATAATAAGTATATTATATGATTTGTATGTATTTTAGGTCTCAAAATAACACTCGGAAGGGCAAAAATAAGTGAAAATAGGACACCAATTACAATTTTTCCCATAAGTTTATGAACAGAAGTCATTAAAGAGCCAGAATTCCCATCACTAAAAGTGACCAAGGAGCAACGTGCATCAGCGTGGGTGGCTGGTTTGGCGGGAAACTATACCGGATGCCCGCCACATATATCGCCACCATCCAATTTAGATAAAAATAATCCGGTGGCTATATAGAGTCCGATTTATCTGATATCCGACTTATACATATCCGATTTATAGAGGGTTTACTGTATATATATATATATATATCATGTATATGTATATGTATATATATATATATATATATATATATATATATATATATATATATATATATATATATATATTATGTATATCTATATGTGTGTATATATATATATATATATATATATATATATATATATATATATATATATATATGTATATATATATATATATATATATATATATATATATTATGTATATGTATATATATATATATATATATATATATATATATATATATATATATATATATATATATATATATATTATGTATATGTATATGTATATGTGTATATATATATATATATATATATATATATATATATATATATATATATATATATATATATATATATATTATGTATATGTATATGTGTATACAAATATATATATATATATATATATATATATATATATATATATATATATATATATATATATATATATATATATATATATACATATATATATAAGGGAGTGCGGGGTAAGATGAGCCATTTTTCGCTTTGCGTAAGTTATCTCTAAAACACAAGCGTAATGAATACAAATTAATATGTCATCTGAAAATTCTATCTTTCAAGCATATATGAGGCGATTTTCAGCTTTATTTCTCCTTTCCTAATGTCATGCCGGTCACTTAAAAATAATATCTCAAATGGCTCAACTTACCCCATACATGGGTGGGGTAAGTTGAGCCACCCCATGGAGCAAGTTAAGCCATCCCATGGGGCAAGTTGTTCCATGCTTGGTTTTTTTTTTTTTAAGTTATTAAAATGATGAAACAACAAAAGAAGCAAGTTTAGTTGCATAAAAGAGATTAATTACATGCTGTGAAATACATAAAGAAAACCTATCATGACAGCAAGTATTTATTGTATATATTTGACAAACTCATAAGCTAATAAACCACCTTTCTACTGACAATCCATGGAACATATCTGGCAGTAATTTAACATGGTTTGCTAGATCCTTCTTCATATCAGGAGGAAATACTCTTTGTTTTAGGGACAATCCTGTATAGCCAGTCAGTTTTTTTTTTTAATAGCCTATATATACTTAAAAACATTTTTAATATGGTTAACAATTATATTGGGTGTTACTCTAAAATTTAATACTCAGCTAGGCTTTGAAAATAATCTTTGCATGGTTAATAGAAACGCGATTTTATCAGTAATATGGTGGCTCAACTTGCCCAGTTGTGGCTCAACTTACCCTATCCTTGATTTTCTAATATATGTCCACGTATCACCTAATAACAGCATGCCTT
>JAXIVD010000014.1:155000-160000 GCA_036785275.1 Cancer borealis
ACCATATCCATGAATTTATGTAACCTTTTCTTAAATTATCTATTGTCTCAGCACTCACCACAAATGTACAACTAGGTAATTACAATTACCATTGGTAAATACACACACATTGAAACAGTTGTTGTTGTGGTTGGGGATTTTTTGGGGCCACGTAGGCTGTGATACCACAACAGTCCCCGACATAAGAGTTTGTTTACATTCATCACTCAAGCGAAATGGCTTCCGCTTGGCTCCAGGAAGGTTTATGGTATTGGAAATACTTGTAACAATTAAGTACTGAGGTTATATCATATAAAAGGCTGAATTGAATAGTTACTTAAGTTAACCTCATAATGTAATGACATCATACAAATCCACGTCCCTATCGGGCGAGCCAATACAACAACATTCGTCTTGGAAGACGCACAAGTATTTTACATGGTATTTTTTAGGAAAATAAGTGCGTCTTGTAAGCAGTAAAATACGGTAACTGTTTTGATTAAGTGATGCCTGCCGGGCGAAAATTAGTTAATAGGCATCCCAGTACATACCACTGATGTCTATTCATCGGTACAAGTGCGCAAACTTTTAAGAGAAATTATTGAAGTTCCTACAGACTGAGCTGTGGCTCGCACTCGCACGCTCTCCAGCCTAAGCTATGGCTCGCACTCTACGGGTTAACTAGCTTGGTGATGCTTGTTGAAACCTTTGCTTCCATGAACTTTTCCTTGTCTTTCAGTATGGAAAAAATTGTACTTTATGGTTTACCATACATGCTACACAAATGGGTAAGTGTAGCACCTTGTTTGTGTTTCTTAATAATCTCCTTTTTCATTGCCACTGTAATGGCCAGCCTATGCTTTTTCTTCTTCTCACTCTTCTTAGTCTTCTCCTCAAGATCTATGGTTAGTGGAGGGGTTGGTGAAGAACCGAAATACAAGAAAATATGTAACAGCAGGTTACCAGTTGTGTCACCGCACCAAAGTGAATGTTTAGGTCGTTAGTTCATGAAGAGTGGCGTTGGTGGCGGACAGGTGAGCAGCTGCTTCTGCGCATGGCGTGTGCGATATGACAGTTTTTGTTTGTTATTCCAATTAGATTTTTATTAAAATTTCAGTGCGTTAAGGCATTTTTACATTATAAAGACTGTGCAATGTCACGGGACCCACTGTATATATATACCGTATATTACCACGTGTAAGGCGACCTAAAGATAAGACGACCCCCCAAATCTGAGTAAATTTTCATGATTTTAGCTAATATCGGAGGTATAAGACGACCCTTAAAATACATATCTCGCCTGGCGATCGTAATGTAGTAAACAAAGGCATGTTCATATGGGTGAACTATTCGAAACGTTCCAAGCTGCTGACAAGCTCATTCTTTTTCTCTCTTGATTCAGTCTGTTCCTAACTCTCCTGCCAACCAGATACAGTTCTTTGAATATTTTTTATACTTAACTTACCCATGGAGCCGCCAACAAAACGAAGGAAATACGAAGCTGTTTTTAAACTGAAAGTTATTGAAGTTGCCAAGGCATCTAACAACTGTGCTGCAGCGAGAACATTTGATGTAACTAAGAAAATGGTGAGAAATTGGCGAAAAAATGAAGATAATTTAAGAAACATGACAAAAGGGAAATGTGCCATGCAAAGAGGAAACACTCGTTGGCCACAGTTAGAAGACCATGTTGCAAAGTGGGTACTTGAATTAAGACGAGATGGATATATAGTAACACGAAATAAAATAAGAGCATATGCATTAAAGTGGGCAAAAGCCAATCAAGACGAAATTAAGGACTTTAAAGCAACTTCCGGTTGGTGCAATCGTTTCATGAATAGGAATGGTAATTCTATTACATTATTAGTGTCGTATTATAATGTGAATTGTATTTACATCGGTAGTTACCGCACCGAGGCTGTTGTCGGAATTAGCCTAAGGTTAGGCCTGGTTTCCTTTACTAATACGCCACAAAATTTAAGGTTAGCTTTTTGTTACTGTTATATAAGACGACCCTCATTTTTAGGGTGATTTTTGGGGGCTAAAAGGTCGTCTTATACGTGGTAATATACAGTATTTATATTTATATATACAGGTTGACCATCATTAATCCCGCAACCACGGGATTTTAGGACTGCCGGATTTTCAAAATTTCCAGTTTATTGATGTTTTGTTCCCTAACTCTATATATATTGTATATATTGTAACAGAAAAGTACTACAGTTCTTAATTAACTGATCAATATAGATTCCTTTTCTCACTCCTTCCTCATTTTTATCACTGCTCTCTTCTTCACTGTCATTTTTCTCTGGACTTACAACCATATATACAATTTTAGAATCAGTGTAATGATGAATTGTAGACACAATATCATCAGCATGCAGCCATTCTATTACGGCATCTTCACATATCCTTGAAGCAAGCTCCTTGGCAGCAGGATTTGTTACATCCTTATAGTCCGTGGGCCAAATCAGAATTAAGGCCTAATTAAGGAGTTTGTTGCACCCCCCTTGTAACTTTAGTTTGAAGTTCCCAGCAGGTTCCCAGGTCATATAAGACACCATTTTCACTTGTTGTCATTGGCACAACCTGGCAGGTAATTTTTACCAGAGCCTTGTGTAAGCGATGGGTTGGCCAAAAAGTCGATTTCATGGCTTC
Source organism: Cancer borealis (assembly GCA_036785275.1). Lineage (NCBI taxonomy): Eukaryota > Metazoa > Arthropoda > Malacostraca > Decapoda > Cancridae > Cancer > Cancer borealis. Next base: position 157,638 of record JAXIVD010000014.1, read on the forward strand.
AGTCAGCTAGGAACACTTTTCTTGGAGTTCCAGGGTGTCTCAGATGGTTGGATAAGTACATTAAAGTATGTATGGACATAACTGAAACAAAAATTATTATATTTTGTTTATTCTTGTGAAGAAAAAAAATTTTCTACCACATTATTCCAGATTTATTTACATTTTCAGCTGAAAAAAAGTGTATGACAAATTGAACCTCTTATAATGTGACCTGCTTATTTAAGTCTTATGTTTATGTCCTATACCAAGTGATTTTTTGAAAAGATAGTGCCTTTATTGTAACTTGAAATAATAATTTGACTTGACCCTCTTGTGACCACGGTATAAATGAATTGAAGATGAACAGATAAAATGATGATACTATATACAATCACAAAAACTTATCTATAATGTAGCTGTGTTTTCATATAAATATTTACACTGCGATTATGTCACATCTCTTACAGACTTTCTTATAGCACAGCATGATGAATACATGTTCAGATTGTGTTCTGTAAGTGTTCAATCTTCATCATTTGAGTCAGTTTGGGTCCTGTGAGTGTTGTGATTGTTGTTGCAGTGAGTGCAGCCACAAGCATTTTTGCATAGCAGAGCACTCTTTTGACATGACCACCTGCCACCCACAGTGTGATCTTTTCTACAGTAACAGCAGATGAGTTGTAACAATACTGTTGGAGCAGGTTGTTGATCCATCCAGTGGATCGAGATATTGCTGTCAGTCACATCCCAGTCATAGCCATCTGGATTGGGTATCTAGTCATCTGCATCCAGAGACCGATGCCAAATACATGCTTGGTTATTGGCTCGTGCAACATGGTACCTCAAGGCATCTTTGGTGGGTGGCAGATGGCAGCTTTGAGCATTTTTGCTGCAGAACAGTTTGTATCTGACACTGTCTGTGTCTTCTCCTTTGTACCCATACAGGAAGCAGACTAACTGTGCACATCTTCTTTGTAGCCACTCATCATTGTTCTCAAATGAGTTGCCAACCATCTTCATGGCATTGCACTAGCTGGAATGCCTGTTTCTTGCCTTTCCCTACAAATGAACTTATGCTATCACACCCTGTCAAGGCATGCATTCCTGGTAATGCTTTGCACACGTCCTCACCAAGTGAATGCCCAATGGCACTGATGTCAATGTGTCTCTGCCACTGTTTTGTCCCTGTACAGAATAAAATTCTTGCATGTATTTGGCTACTGAAAGCACAGGCTAGCACAGCAACATCTGTATCTGGAGACTTGATTACAATGCATTCATGTCCATCTGTTGGTGCATGGTCGGCATGAAGCAGGATTCGTGTGTCTGCTTCCTCTTGCTGAGTACACAGTTCATGCACTCTGTTACATATGATGCTATCATCACCAGCAGCCAGCTTGAAACACTCTGTGCCATGAGTGGTGTAGAGTGTACTAAGGTCTTCAAACATTGGAATGTATTGTGGTTCCTGCCACACGTTCACTAGGAAGCTTGCCAGGTTTATCATGTTGCTACCATCACTTAGGTATTTCTTCCACTGGGAGGGGCACTTCTGATTGCCTCCCTGGATGGTGGTCTGAATGGTACCTGCTGCACCACGCTTTGCTCTCTCAATATTCTTGATGGAGATTTCAGGATATAGGTCCATAATCAGGTCAGTTCTGGTCCTCTCTTGAGATGAGTGCATTTTCATGAGCTGGAAGATATGGCTGGCCAGTTCACTGAATGTCCTTGGGACAGCTTTCAGGGACTGTAGCATAGCCATTCCATCAAAAATCCAAACAGCAGATGCTGGAACATCATCAACTGGTTCAGCCTTCTCTTCCAAGATGTGCAGCAGCTTGGCCTTGACAGTCTTTGTAGGGACACCATCTGGAGTGGCAAGAGACCACGGCAAAGGTCCGAGTAGATACTTTAAGATCTTGCATATTCATCTGTCGATGCTGAGCTGTCACAACCATTCTAGCAAATGACCTTCTGTCAGCCTTAATGATTATGTCAGTTGCTGCTGACTTGGCTCTTTTTAATTTGACCAGATTACCATATGTCTGCAAGTTGGATTTTGGCAGTGTAGCAAAAAAGTCAACGAAAGTGACAAAAGCCTCATTTGCCCTTCTGCTGTGCAGTGAATAGGTCTTCTGTTATCCTGTCATCTGCTTCCATTCCTGATGCAATGTTGATGAGTGGTTTACTGGTATCCCTGGGTGTGAATGGTTTCACCCAGCTCTCAATTATGTCTATAACTTTGTGCACATCATCTTCATCCTTCTTCATTTGTAGGATGCTGGAATCTTTGTGGTGCTTGCTCTCAGCATCATATAGTCCTACCATTTCTCTACAGGTCTGCAGGGTTTTGGCTCTGTCATGAGCTGTCAAGATCCATC
>JAXIVD010000014.1:165000-172500 GCA_036785275.1 Cancer borealis
AGGAAGACTGCCTTCATGAAACGGGAAACTAAAGGATGTTGGCCTGCAGGACGTCCATCAATAGTAGCGACTGCAGAGATGCCAGACCGGATAGTGTTCATAGAGCTGTACCCGCGGCCTGTCCCCCGTTTAAATTCTGACAACAGATAGTCCAGAAGGACATTCACAGGTGGTTGAAACGGATCCACTTCCCTGCCGAGGCAAAAAGACAGCCAGCTGTTGATACGTGGCCCATATTGAGCCTTAGTGCTAGATCTCCAGGATCGAAGGAAAAAATTGGGCAACCTCTGTCGAAAGGCCTCGACGTGTGAACGCTGCCCGGAGAGCACCATCGCTGTCAAGACCAACCCCCGAGCCCGAGGGTGTGCAAGAGTTGGCTGTTGCGGTAAAAGCAGAGGACAGCGCGGAAGCAAGACAGGATCGGCTGCCAACATCTGAAGGGCTGCCAGAAACCACACCTGAGTTGGCCACAGTGGGAGAATCATCAGCGCTGTCGCCCCGTAGTCCTGCAGTTTCCGGAGAGCCCTGGATATCACACTGAAAGGTGGAAAGCATATAAACTCTTCCCACCCCAATCCAAGGTAAAGGCATTAATGCACATAGCAGATGGGTCTGGCTTCTAAGAAACGTAGTCCGGTAACTGAGCATTTATCCGTGTAGCAAAAAGATCAATATCAGGAGTATAAAAACGCTGACAAACCATCCTGAAAAAACGCGGCTGTAACATCCACTCACCATCCATCCTGCTGACTCTAGACTCCGTGTCTGCTGTCATATTATATAAACCCTGTACATGCTGTGCCAACAAGGTAATACCCCTAGAAGCAGCCCACTCAAAAATCTGTTCTGTAAGAGCATGAAGCATAGGTCGTGTGCTACCACATCGATCAATACATGCAACCGTAGTGGTGTTGTCAGAGCGAAGCCTAATATGAGAGCCAATCTTATCCCGACAAAGTGACTGCAAGCCTAACAGAATCTGGCCTTTAACTCCAAAGAGTTTAAATGATCCAGTTCCTTGTGGGCCCAGTGACCTCTAGTTGTAACGTCTCCCATTGAAGCACCCCAGCCAGTCAAGCAGGCATCCGTAAACAGCTCACAGGTTGGAGAAGAAGAACAGAGCGACCTCTCCTGAAACTCTACATTAGTCACCCACCAAGTGACTAATTCCCGGGCATGATTATCTAAAACCGCGTGAATGATAATTGCCATAGGACTAAGAAAGACCCCTGTTATGAATAATCTCCAGGTACCTGTAACAGAGAGGAGCTAACTCTACAGCAGGACCAGAAGCCACCGCTAAACCAATAAATGAGGACAAGTCTTGTAAGGTGATATCCCTGTTGAGGAGGAGCAAACCTTTTTCCCTGATGCGCTCCTTCCTACGGGAGGGCAAAGTTGCAGTCATGGAAACAGAGTCGAGAACCACACCAAGGAAAGTAACCCTCTGGCTAGGCTCCAGGACCGACTTCTGCACATTGATGGTGAGACCCAGAGAATCAAAGAAGTGCAAGGCATAGTCCACCTGGGCCCGCAAGGCCTCTACCGAGGAAGCAATAAATAGACAGTCCTCTAAATAACAAACCACAACCATTCCAAGGGACTGAAGGTGGGAGAGGACAGGTTAACTTTGTAAAGGTGTGAGGAGCAGAAGATAACCCCTGAAGGATACAAGTAAATCTAAAAGCGCAGCCCTTCCACCAAAACTGAAACCACTTCCTATCCTCAGGCCTAACATAAACTGAATAATAGGCGTCCTTGAAATCAACTGTAATAAAAAAACAGTTAGGGAGGATTAAAGGAATCACATCCTTCAGAGTGTCCATCTTAAAAAGAATATAAGGCACATGAACATTAAGGTCCGTCAAGTTTAGGATAACCCTCGCCGGCCCTACCGGCTTTATGATGGGAAACACATTGGAAAAGAAACTGTGATAATCAAGTAAACAAGGCTCCACTATTGACTGTTTTAGGAACTGACATAAGGCATTGTTCAGAGTCTGATCATCCGCCCAAGACAGGGTGAGAGGACGTGGAGGCACAGTCTGAATAGGTAAGGACACAAATTCTAGAAATTTTCCCTTCACCACATCATGAACCCAAGGATCCTGCATTAGACCCCAACAGTAGGTTAGCAGAGAAAATCTTACACCCTCTAAAGTTATCAGGTGTATTAACTAAAGGAGGAAACCCAGAACTCACTGTAGAGGTTACTGCAGCTTCGGCCCATGCATTCCCCTCTCCTGGGGAGGCTGCTGGCCTAAAAAAGGCCGGGACTGGAAGTAGCACTTGCCAAGGTACTAATGTGGTAAGAAAGCAACAGCTGCTTCCATTCCTAGGTCAGGTCACTTTGGGAAACACTTTTGAGTATATCTAACACATCACTTTCCCTCACTAGCACAAGTTACTTAGGTGTTATTACAGTGTTACACCCGTCTCATTAAGAAGGTCACTTAGGTGTTAAAGGGTGTGTTTTGCACATATAACACACTCATCTATTGCTTTTCTGTCACAATAACTTCGTTCATCAGATGTAAATTGTTACTTACTTGTTACTTGTTGTCGTTATTTAACAGGTCCCACTCAGCCAATGGCGCTTTGCAGGACCGTTCACATATGATTTTATCAAAGAGCATATGAATTACGAACAGTCATGTCATCAAGGTTGTAACACTCGGAGAATAAGTAAGTCTTTATTGTGTTAACAACTGACCACGGAGGCCGACCTAACCCTCACCGTTAAGTTAAATTTTTATAAGTTAGGTTAAGTTAGATAAAAAGTGAAGTTGGAAAGTCTGAATCAAGCAACACAAGAACAATTTCGGGCTCGGCTGGTGTAACACTGTAAATTTACCATTATTTTCATGTTAATGAGCCCCATCACTGTGTTGGGAGTGCCACCATAAAGATGTTGCAGAGTGCCATCGTAATGGTGCAGCAGTGTCACCGTAATAGTGCAGCAGTAATGGACACAGATAAACAAGTTACTAACACCCTCTCCAGGCACGGGAGAGCGCTCAGCTGACGTGAGGGCCTAACACATGAAGGCGGAAAAACGCAAGCTAGAGGAGGGAGTGTGGAAATATCTACCGAAAACCGACTCCTCTTAGCAAAATTATCTAAGTCGTCCTTCTCCAAGCTCCCACGCTTCTTGCTACTCGAGGACGTAGAAGAGAGACGCCTCACGCCTGGGTGGCGACGTTAAACTGCGCAACCAGAGAGACAGAGAAGGTCAGATAAACACCATATGTTGTCTCCTAGGATGGTAGGAACCAACCCACAGCTTCAAACTGCATTGTAAATAATACATACGTCAGTAAAAGCATCCGTAGATCCAGATATATTTCACCCACAGTCAACTTAGGGCTGTATAGGAGAAAGCTTCCCAGGCAAACTTCAACCAGGGAGAAGCGAAGTCAGATAAACACCATATGTTGTCTGCTAGGGCGGTAAGAACCAACCCACAGCTCCAATCTGCATAGTAAATAATACATATGGCAGTAAATGCATCTGTAGATCCAGATATATTTCACCCACAGTCAACTTAGGACTGTATAGGAGAAAACTTCCCAGGCAAACTTCAACCAGGAAGAAGCGAAGCAGCTGATGTGTTGACTGATGGGGAGGTAGAATCAGAACTGTTGTTGGTTTGGTAGCAGAGCGTCTCTCATTGGGTACCGCCGTGACGTCAGTTAAATATGGTCACGTGAAATTGGTGTTAAAAGGGTTGCATTTCCTCTCACCCTTCTCCTCTCCTACTACTTTTCATTGTTGTCACCATTGTCCACTCATGTCTTGACTGCTCAATCAGTTTTTCTTTCAATGAAATATTCTTCTGTCTGCCTCAATTTACATCAGCATACAGGTCTAAAATGTAATACTCATCATCGTCATGACTTTAGTAGACCAGAATTTTGTATATTATCAGGTGTTAATGGCGGCAGCAGCAACATAACCACTTCCACCACTACCACCACTACTACAAGCAGCTGCAGCAGTAGCTCTACCACCTCTACCAACCAACAAGGGGCCAGCATGCCAGCACCACCACTTGGCATGATGCCACCATTCTTCCCATTCGTACCATTCAGTGAGTGTTATGGACACAGCTTTGGTAGATTCATGAAATACTTGAAGTTCTGTTGAGTTCCTGGGACATGAGTGGATTTATGTATACTATATGTGTGTGTGTGTGTGATATATATATATATATATATATATATATATATATATATATATATATATATATATATATATATATATATATATATATATATATATACATATATATGTATATATATATATATATATATATATATAATATATATATATATATATATATATATATATATATATATATAATATATATATATATATATATATATATATATATATATATAAATATATACAGTAAGAACGGTCATCTCACGTAATATAGTCTAGCAAATTTAGCATCTCGCGTTTATTTCAAATTTTCCGCCTTCTGCCATCTAGTGGTGCCAAACGAACATCTCGCGTATGCGCATAGATCAGTGCGTCAGTTAAACGGTTGGCTTGGGTCGGTCGTGTCACAGCAGGAGCTAGGTCAACAACAATATTGCTATTTTGTTGTGCTGTGGAGCATATTTACTTTTGGTGTTCTAGTGAAAACGTTCTAATGGAAGTACAATACAATGTAATAACAAGGAACATGAGTTCTATGAGTGGTAGTGGTGGAAACTGTGGTGAAAAACGTGGTGGACGAGAGAAGGGGGTGAAGCTCAGGAAATATACACTCCAGGAAAAGAAAGAAATGGTTCAGACAATGAACAGCGGTGCAAGAACATGTGACATTATGCGTAAGTTTAATTGTCCTGAATCAACAGTACGATCGCTCCCCACCACTGCCAGGCTACTCAAGCCAGTCACAGACTCTCATAATGTAAGTGGAATAATATTTGAACCTTTATTAATAGTCAGAAAGTGTTCAATCTTGTTATCATACAGATTATGCATAACCTTGTATGTGTGAATTTTCGGCAAAATATTTTGTATTTTTGGAGGGTTAATGGGAGTTATAAGAAGCTTATGTACCATACCTAAGAACCAATTATACTATTTGCATGTATTTCAATATCGTTCGTCTCACGGTTTTTCATCTCGCAGCCGATAGTCCAGTACCAATTATGCGCATTATAAAGGAAAAAGTAATTTTCTACCTGCCTGACCCCCATCTTACATACAAAATTATCAGACAGTTGTTGATTTAAGGTTACACAAGATTTAATGTTTTTGTACATATTTGTTATTACATTCAATATTTTACCAGTCACATTCTCTTTTACTAACTTATGCCAGAGACCACCTCGCCAGATCCTGTCAAAGGCTTTCTCATAACCTAAAAATAAACCAAAGAGCTTCCTCTTTTTCCATATGAATAAATCAACAACACATTTCAATAAAAATATATGATCTAAAGTAGAATAATCATGTCTTAAACTAGCTTGTGTTTCACTGGTCATATTCATAATGTTCAGGTACTCAGTAAGTCTTTCATTTAAGATGGATGTAAAAGGTTTTCTCATACAGTAGAATTTCCCATCTAACGCATTTGGATCTAACGAATTCGTATCTAACGACCCTTTTAAGCTCTATCCCACCTCCAATCTAACTATCTAAAATTCATATCTAAGGGCAATTATTCCGGGCGCACGGGATCGAATTTCAAACTTCCTGTGGATCACTAAATTTTAGCTGGCTACACTGGCAACACTGGTCACTTGTCAGTCTCGCGCCGCCATCTTTCAACCGTGTTCCATTGTGCTCGTCTCATTGTTCCCTTTTTTTTTGGCTCTCCATCCCATCTGGCGGTGTGTTACGCCTCTCATGATGTCTGCCCTAGCCTCAGGTAGCGAAGAGGGGATTGGTGAGAAAGGAAACCTTGAAGAACATAAGGAAAAGAACCAGTGAAGAGGGCTACTCATGTTGGAAAGAAATTTAATAAAAATACGATGGAAGACAAAGCAAGGGTGATTGAATTAATTGAAAAAGGCCACAAGAATTGCGAGATAGTTAAGATGACTTGGTTTCCTGATGGCACAGTGCATAACTTTAAGAGACAAAAAAGTTAAATTAAGGCAAGCCTGGGTGTTGCACAGGTTGGTTTATTATTAATTCTTCTAATAATAAATATATTATATGATTTGTACGTATTTTAGGTCTCAAAATAACACTTGGAAGGGCAAAAATACATGAAAATAGGGACTCGGCCGAAGATTTGGCACCAATTACAATTTTTCTCATAAGTTTATGTATCTATATCTAATGAATTCGTATCTAATGCAGTTTTTTTTGCACCAATTATTTGTTAGATGGGAAATTCTACTGTACAACTAAGAAGTATTTTCACCTATAGTTGTTTACATCCTGGTTATCAGCCTTGTTCTTATACAATGGCACTATTACTCCAGGTAACCATTCATGTGGGATGACACTTGTAGCAAGAAATTTGTTGAATAATTTAACATACAGTGGACACAAAAAAATTTCAGTACATTTAATATATTCTTTTAATATCAAATCACAACCTGGATGGAGCCTTATCATTCTTTATTTTCTTTAAGGTTCTTTTTACCATCAGTTATTGAGTCATTCAATTTCGCAAGAGCATCTGTATCATTGACATCATAATCAACAGTTTCATTTACTTCATCATTGGCATCATTATTTGCTCTGGCTAACTGTTTAAAATGTTCATAAAAGTCTTTTAGAGTACTGGGGATATTGTAGTTTTTTCTTTGGACCATTCAATATTTTCCAATATGACAGGATCACAACTTCTATTTTTTCTAAGTTCCTTGACCAGGTTTGTTTTCTCATTACGCTTTACTCTTTTCAACTCTATTTTATATTTTCTACTCTTTTCTGTCATTTCTTGAAAATTTACTGTGTTTTTATGCAAATTATACTTTTGTCTAGCTTTATGATATTCCTGTCTAGCCCTCCAACATTGTTTATCATAGCCCTCCAAGTTGGTATTATTGCTCTTCTTACTGTACTTTTCTGTTTTCTTTTGTGCTGTGGAAAAATTTCTAGCCCAGGCTCAATTAGTATTTGCTTTAATTCTTGGTTAATATCATCGACAAATAACTCGTCTATCTTTAACACTAATTCACTCACCCTGTCTCTAGCGATACACCTAACATAATCATCTTTTCTTTCCTTCTTCCATATAACTGGCTTCACAAATGTATGTTTTTCCACATCTTTAGTTGCAGTGGATGCAGTGCCTACCTTACTAAATCTAATTTGTGTGTGTAAACCACAGTGAACATCAAAAAATAAAGCATCATAATCAAGTAGTATCTTAAAAGCTTCAACAAACTGCATCAGTAATGGTGAACCAATAACATAATCAATAGTTGTGTTATGTGTGGTTGTAGTTTTTCCAGCACCACAGTCATCACCAATCCTACCATTAAATATAAACACTTGGTTATTTTTGCTAGCATCAATCAATTT
>JAXIVD010000014.1:177500-205000 GCA_036785275.1 Cancer borealis
TATATATATATATATATATATATCTATCTATCTATCTATCTACCTACCTACCTACCTACCTATCTATCTATCTATCTATCTATCTATATATATATATATATATATATATATATATATATGTACATATATATATATATATATATATATATATATATATATATATATATATATATATATATATATATATTTATATATATATATATATATATATATATATATATATATATATATATATTTATGCAAAGTAAGATGCATGTAGAATATCTCACCTTTGATTGAGAAAAATTCATATTCATTGATAAAGATGTAAAGTATCCCTCCTTGCCTGGTGCCATGAATCGCTCATGCTACTTCACTCCCCAGACATTCCTCCCCCACGGCCACCTCCTAACTTCTCGGCTATGACGGAGGAGGAAGTTCGGCGGATGGAAGGCTCCGAGCGGCAACATGTGGAAGCACGAGTCAGGGTGCTGCGGAACATCCAGACCCTGCTTGATGCAGCTGTGGTGCAGGTGTGTAATGATGATAACAATTTTATATACCCTCTACTTTCTTTTTCCTTCAGGTTTGTTCTGTAGACCATTTCTGTCTCTTGTGGGAAGCATCTGATCCACACTCACACGCATACACAACTGCTCTTGTAAGGCGTTTACATGTGTCGCCAAACTTCCTAATATCTTGCCCTGTTTTCACGAACACGAATAAGGAGAAATGTCTTGGTTGGTGTTGCCACAATTTTCCTTATATATATTTCAATCTTAATGCTTGTTTTTAGTTTTCTTTTATATTAAAAGCGACATATATTATATACATATTTTAAATTATAAGCACTGAAATTATCCCAAACATCTTAATTTCTTCAGATTTATTCAAAATAGATATCATGGTTTCTCCATATATTTCGCACCGCTTCCACTCTTGACTCCACCTAAGGTAAATTCCCTTATATATTACAATCATTATGCTTGTTTGTGGATTTTTGTTATATTAAAAACAACATTAATAATGTAAATGTTATGTATTTCAACAACTGTCATGATCTCAAACATCTTACTTTCATCTTATTTATTTGAAATGTATATCCTGCTGATTCTGTATTGAAACTACAGCACTGCAGCCGCCACACTCTTGACTCTGGCCAGTGGCCACAACATACCTTCTCTGCATTCAGACTACCGCACCAGTGGCAGCAAGATGGAGCAGCTCAACAATTTATTTCTGGAGGAAGATTCTAATGATAGTGATAATCTTTTAAATGTGTTTCATCCTTTGCACAATCTGCTGTGCGGTTCAGTTTTGGTCTCCTTACTACAGGATGGATATGAATAGGTTAGGAGTTAGGAAGTGTATAAATGGATCATGGGATTCAATAAGACCTAATTGAGGTGTATAAATGGTGAAAGGGATTCAATAAGGGGGACATAAGTAAGGTACTCATAGTTAGTGGTCCAGGTAGAACGCGAACGAACGGTTACAAGCTAGAAAAATTCAGGTTCAAGAAAGAGATAGGGAAGAACTGGTTCACAAATAGGGTAGTTGATGAATGGAATATGCTCAACAGTCATGTGGTGAGTGCAAAATGTATAGGTTGTTTTAAGAATAAGGATAAATTCATGGACAGCGACGATAGATGGTAGTGGGTGTTTTTACCTCGAGTAGGTCAACTGGCCTTTTGTAGTCTCCTTATGTTCTATGTTGTTATGTGTGTGTGTGTGTGTGTGTGTGTGTGTTATTATAATATGGTACATGAAACAAGCGTAGCAGAAGCACTGGATGTCTTCTTCACTGAGTAGACAGTTGAGTGATGTCTGCTAGCGTGTGTGACTGTGTGCGAGCGTGCGTGTGTGTAGAGATTGCCACCTCACTTGCTTGAGTTGACAAGAGCCTCAGAGAGCGGTTTGCGGGTGATGTTTTGTGTTCGAAACTGGATCTGTCTTCAGTGTCTAAATTTTCTTTGACTTACATATTTTTGTGCAATATACAAACATCTTATTTCTTAATTTAATTTGATGAAAATAATTGTAAACAATATGATATGCTTTTTACTTATTATTAGGAAAAAGGGAACAATTGTAAGTCGAAGCTACAACCACAAAATGCATTGAAACATCAACACCCACACAGGTTTGAATGCCACATCTTGTTATTTTCTACATTTCTCTAATATACTACAAGCTTTTTGCTTGTCTTTGGCGTTCTTCTATATTAAAAACAATATATATATAATATAAATCTTATGTAGGTGATCAACTATAATGGTCTCAAACATCTTACTTTCCTCTGATTTATTTGAAATATATATCCAGATTCTTTCTCATGAAAACACACACACCCGCTTCGCTCCATCCACGCAGAGGGCCCACATTTCGTTATTTTCAACACTTCCCTAATATATTTCAAGCTTTATGCTTGTTTTTGGTTAGCTTTTATATAAAAAACAACATATATATTATAAATCTTATTTATTTCTACAACTGTTATAGTCTTGAACGTCTTACTTTCCTCTTCTTTAATCGAAATATTATCTCGCTCAGTGTCTACACAGATGAAGTTATGAAGTTTGATGAGCTATGATTGGTTACATGACCAGAGGCAAAACACTCGCAAACGCAGAAATTCGTATATTGAAAGTGTTTGCGATATGTTGGTCAGAATTTGCCTAGTCATTGCATCTTGGCAAGTGGTCTTGATATTACATGTAAACGCCTGTAGTTTAGTGGTTAATGTTGCCACCTGCCATTTGTCAAGGCTAAGGTTTTTTCACTGACAGGGAGCAGTTATTGTTCCACTTGAGCAAGGGGATGGCGGGGTGATGATATGTGATAGGTCTCAGCCTTACCCATAGATCCGTTTCTATGAGTTCTGAGCTCTTCTAAGGATGAGTAATGGCTGATGATCACGAGTCCAGCATGTGATCCTCCAGACCATGGTAATAAACACACATACACACACACACACACACACTAGAGCAGACGCACGTGTGTTGGAGTGCTCCGCGAATTTTGCTGAATTCTGCAGAGAGGACGTGCCAAAGCCTAGATATGTATATTGCAGGGGGAGAGTGGGGTTTCTAGAGTCCTGTCTCCAAAAAATCAGTACGTAAATGTGTGTATTTAAACTGGAATATGGAAAAAAAAGAGGGTGGACGTGCCTTCATCAAATGTAAACAAACCATCGGTAGTCTAGTCAGTGGCAGTGTTAGAGAGAGTGTTATCATACGAGTACGAGTCTCCTATACCAGCAGCTAGAAAGATGGATTCAGGTGATGAAGGGGAGTTTTCTGGATTTGAAGATGAGAAAGATGACAGTGAGAGGTTGAGGAGTGTTGAAAGGGAATTACGGTTAATGAAAGGTATTTTGGATGGAGTGTTGCAGAAAACGGGGATTTGAAGAAAAGGAGCGAAGAATGTGAGACTGTTGTGGATGGATTAAGAAACGAAAATGAGGCTTTGAAGGTCAAATGTAATGAGTATGAGGGCGCCATTCAGGACAAGATGGAGGTGGGTGCTGGAGGGATGGAAGGGGGAGTTAACGAGGCTAAGTTTGAGGAACTGAAAAATGCTTGAAAGCAGGAAAAAGAGATCGAAAAAGTAACTTTTAAGGAAGTGATAGAAAAACAGATTCAAGAGAGGACCAAGAACACAGTGATACAAGTCATAACGGAGAAGGAAGGATTAGTTAGGGACACGGTCGAGAAGAAAAAGTCTATGGTCATTTTTGGACTACAAGAAAAGAAAAACCCAGTCAAGATGGCGAGAGAGAAAGAGGAGAGAGAGATGGTGAGAGATATTGTAACATTGGTTCAAGATGAAGAGCAAGGTCTGGAACGAGAAATAGAAGAAGTGTTTAGACTTGGTAAATATAAGAAGGGAGGAAAGAGACCATTAAAAGTAAGAATGAGATCACAAGTGGCGACAGAAGGGATCTTGGCAAGAACAGGGAAATTAGCTGAGAGAGAAGAGTACAAGAACGTCTGGATAAAACGTGACATGAATGTGGAAGAGAGGGAAAGAGAGAAGGACTTGAGGAGAGAAGCCAAGGAAAAAAACGACCAGAGGACAGGGAACGAGAAAGAGGAATTTTACTGGAGGGTGATGGACATGAAACTACGGAAATGGTACATGAGGGGGAGAGAGAGGGAGGTGGTGGGAGCACAAGAGGAGGGAGAACAACAGTAGTAGAAGGAAGAAAAGTTAATGTAGAAAATGGGGCGTTGAAAGTGATGTATACAAACATTGATGGTTTACTCTCGGGAGTGCTGGAATTGAAAGATTACCTAGAGATTAACAGACCTGAAGTGGTATGCTTAGCAGAAACGAAACTCAAGCAAGAAGTTCAACTGAACTTTAAGAATGAGGGTTACAATATCTGGAGGAGGGACAGAAAAGACAAAGGAAGTGGAGGAGTGCTAATTATGGTTAAAAAAGACATATATGTAGAGGATGTGCAGTATGGGAAGGACATGGCTGAGGTGATAAGCGTTGTGATTAAAAATAGTAAATGGGAGGGGAGGAGAGTCATATTAACGTATGTACCACTCAAAACGAATGCATGGAGGCAAGAGGAGCATAGAAGGATGCAAGAGGAAGTTTGGCAGTGCTTGGACGATATGATAAGGAGAAATAAAAAAGTACTATTAGTGGGGGACTTTAATTGCAAGGGGATAAACTGGGAGGAAATGGAAGTGAAAGGAGGTGAAGGGGTGTGGAGTGAGAAGCTATTGCAACTGGCACTGGTGAATACAATGGAACAATGGGTGGACGAAGCCACAAGGTATAGAGGAGAAGAAGAACCATCAGTGCTTGATCTGGTGTTTACGAAGAGACCTGAAGTCAAACCGATTATTGAATATACAAGTCCGATTGGAAAGAGTGATCATGTGGTACTGGAAGTGGAAATGCAGGACATGAAGGCGATGAAATGGAAGGAGGATCATAAAAATAGAAGGTTGAACCATGCGAGAGCAAATTTTGAAGAGTTAAGGAAGCTTATTGGGAATATAGACTGGAAAAATGTGATGAAAGACTTGACAGTACAGGAGAAATATGAATTATTTCTGGAGAAGTATAACGAGGGAGTGCAAAAGTATGTACCTGTGTACAGGGTGAGAGAAAGTAAATGTACTTGGTTTAATGGAAGATGTGTGGAAGCTAAGAAAAGGAAGGATAAAGCATGGAAGAAGTGGATGAAGAACCGAAACGATATCAACAGAGAGCAGTATAGAAATTAAAGAAACTAATATGTTAGAATAAGGAGAGAGGAAGAGAGAGGTTTTGAAAGGGATATAGTACAGAAATGTGAGAAAGAACCTAAGTTGTTTTACAGATACATTAATGGAAAGATGAAGAGCAGGGAGACCATTGATAAACTGGAGAGAGAAGGTCGGATTTATGAAGCAGCAAAAGAGACGAGTGAACTTATGAACGAGAGTTTTAAATCTGTGTTTAAAGTGGAAGAGGAATTTATAGAATGGATTGTAGAAGAGAGGCAGGAGGGACTGCAGGAGGTAAGGGTGGAAAGACAGGAAATTGGAAAACTATTGGAAAAGTTGGATGTGAGAAAAGCAATGGGACCGGATGGAGTATCGGGCTGGACTTTAAGAGAATGTAGGGAGCAATTGGTGGAACCAATCTGGGATATGATTAGCAGCTCCTTGAAGGAAGAAAAAGTACCAAGAGAATGGAAACGAGCTAATATTGTGCTGATTTATAAAGGAGGGAAAAAGACGGAGCCGCTGAATTATAGACCTGTATCGTTGACTAGTGTTGTGGGCAAGTTGTGTGAAACGATTATCAAGGAAAGATGGGTAAGCTATTTGGAGGAGAATAAGGTGATAAATGAGAGCCAATTCGGATTTAGAAAAGGTAGATCTTGTGTGACGAACTTGCTGAGTTTTTATACGAGAGTGATCGATGAAGTGCAAGACAGGGAAGGCTGGGTGGATGCAGTGTACTTGGACATCAGGAAAGCGTTTGACAGAGTCCCACACAAAAGACTGTTGTGGAAGATGAACCATATGGGAGGAGTGAAGGAAGTAGTGCTGGATTGGATGACAGATTATCTAAAGGATAGAGAAATGAGAACTATGATTAGAGACACAAATTCAGAGTGGAGTGTAGTAACAAGCGGAGTACCACAGGGATCAGTGCTGGCACCCATCATGTTCCAGATATATGTGAATGATATGCAGGAAGGCTTGAGTAGCTATATAAACCTGTTTGCAGATGATGCAAAGCTGATGAGGGTAGTAAAGAGTAAGGAAGATTGTAAGGAGTTGCAGACAGATGTGGATAAGATTCATGAATGGAGCCTGAGGTGGAAATTGGAATTCAATCCTAAAAAGTGTCATGTGTTGGAGATAGGGAAGAGTAAAAGAAGACCCACATGGGATTACAAATTGGGGGACAATTTAATAACAAAAAGTAAAGAAGAAAAGGATCTGGGAGTGATTATTCAAGACACCTTGTCACCGGAGAGCCATATAAATGGAATATTTGGCTCAACATATGAGTTGCTAACAAATATTAGGGTGGCGTTTCACTATCTAGATACAAGTATGATGAAGAAAATTATAACCACCATGATACGGCCCAAGTTGGAATATGCAGCGGTGGTGTGGTCACCACATATGAAGAAAGATATAAGGAAGTTGTAAAGGATTCAGAGAACAGCTACAAAGATGGTGCCGGAATTGAAAGATCTAACCTATGAAGAAAGATTGAGAGAAATGAGTTTGCCAACATTGCAGGAGAGAAGAGAAAGAGGAGATATGATTACGATGTACAAAATGGTAAATCACATAGAGAAGATTGACAGACAAGATTTGGTGACGGTAACTGGATGTATGGGCAGAAGAACGAGAGGGCATTCTAAGAAGATTGTGAAGAGTCATTGTTTGAGGGATATCAGGAAATACAGTTTTCCTCATAGAACGGTGGATATGTGGAATGGCTTGAGTGAAGAAGTTGTCACAGCAAACAGTGTGCATACATTTAAGGAAAAGTTGGATAAATATAGTTATGGAGACAGGACATAATGAGCCTTGCTCGAACCCTGTAAATTACAACTAGGTAAATATACACACACACATACAAAAAAAAAAACAGATGGCAAACAAGGTGGAAGAGTTATGATATTAATAAAGAAGAACCTAAAAGTGACTCAAGTTAGCTATGGAGAAAACAGCGCTGAATTAGTAACAGTAAAAGTGGAAGATGGAAATTAGGGAATTGTAGTGACCTATGTGCTCAAAAACAAGATCATGGAGTGGGAATGACTATGCCGCTATGTTGGAGGATACGAGACGTTCTTTAAAAAATGTTCTGGAGAAAGGTAACAAAACAATTATAATGGGGGACTTTAATTGTAAAGAGGTATGTTGGGAGGAGTTGTCAACAGAAGATGGAGAAAACTCATGGGGCAATATGTTGCTGGATATGACTATGAAACATACTATGACACAATGGGTCCAAGAGAAAACCAGATTTAGAAACGATGAAGACCCATCGAGACTGGATTTAGTCTTCACAAAAGAACCAGATATCGTGAATGAAATTAAATACAAGACACCAATAGGAAAAAGTGATCACATCTTACTAGAGGTAGAATTAAAGGAAAAGGCGAGTGTGGAAAGAAATTAAAAACATAGGGAGGGGAGACTATTATATAGCAAAACTGACTTCAGAGGACTTAAGGAGTTCTTCCAGAAGACAAACTGGGAACAGTATTACAGGGAGGAGACAACTGTGGAAGATAAATGGAAGACACTGTTGGAAATGTATAATAAAGGAGTAGACAAGTACGTACCAAAATTCAAGTTCAATTTTAAGTATATAAAAGACTGGTTTAACAACAAGTGCGGAGAGGCCAGGGAATGCAGAGAGAAAGCATGGAATAAATGGAGAAAAGAGAAAAATCCAAGAAAATGGTAAGAATACATCACTGCAAGAAATACATATATAAAAATACATAGAGAAGAGAGGAAAAATTATGAGAGGGATATAGTTAGGAAATGTAAAGATCAGCCCAAACAGTTTTACAGATACGTAAATGGTAAACTGAAAAATAAACATGTAATAGAGAAATTGAGTCGGGATGGTGCAGAATATAGCGAAGACTTGGAAATGGGTGAGGTTATAAAGGAGCACTTCCAGGCAGTATTTACAAGAGAAAGTGACCGGAATGAAGAAGAAGCATAGACGGCCTATGAGGGAGATTGAAGTTTCACATCAAGAAATAATGAATCGGTTGAAGAATCTTGATGTAAGAGAATCCCACGGGCTGGACGGGATGGCAAATTGGATACTGAAAGAATGCAGAGAGGAACTGGTAGATAAGGTGCATAATATAATAAAGTGCTTTCTGAAAGAAGACTAAATACCGCAAGACTGGAAGAAAGCAATTATTATACCAATTCACAAGGGAGGTAGAAAAGATGACCCAACAAACTATAGACCAGTATCCCTAACATGTTCCATTGCAAAAATCTGTGAGAAAATCATCAAGGATAGATGGACAAAGTATCTAGAAGAGAACAATATACTAAATCCAAGACAATTTGGATTCAGACAAGGAAGATCCTGCACCACAAACCTTATATGCTTTTACTCCAGAATAATAGACATAATACAGGAAAGAGATGGATGGGCAGACTGTGCCTTCCTAGATCTCAAGAAAACCTTTGATAAGGTGCCACACAGAAAACTATTAAGAAAACTTGAAACTATAGGAGGGATTCGAGAAAAACTGCTAGAGTGGATAAAAGACTTTTTAAACAAAAGAACAATGAGAGTAACAATCAGAGACAAGAGTTCTGGAAAGGAGTTATCAGTGGAATTCCCCAAGGATCGGTATTGGCTCCGATCATGTTCGCCATATATGTGAATGACATGGATAAGGGGGTAGACAGCTATGTGAGTTTCTTTGCTGATGATGCAACGTTGCTGAGGAGAGTAATTACAGAAAATGAGTGCAGAATGCTTCAGCAGGATCTTGACAAACTATGGGAATGAAGTAAAAAATGGGAGATGGAGTTTAACATCAGAAAGTGCAGTGTAATGGAGTTTGAAAAGAGTAAAAATAGAATATCAGGTCAATATAAACTTGGAGAGGAAGAAGTAAAGAAGGTTGAATGTGAAAAAGATCTGGGAGTACTCATCACAAAAGACATGTCCCATGACAAGCAAATAAACAAAATTGTTGGTGAAACTTACAACTTATTGAGATGTATTAGAATGGCATTCACATACTTGGATGAAGAAATGGTGAAGAAGATATTGATCACGCTAATAAGGCCAAGACTGGAGTACGCAGCGGTAATGTGATCACCCAGCACAAAGAAGAACATAAGAAAGATAGAGAGGATTCAGCGAGCAACAACAAGGCTGGCCCCAACTTTATCAGAACTAACATATGAAAAGAGGCTAGACAGACTGGGGTTGTCAACACTTGAGAAGAGGAGACCTGTTGGCCATCTATAGAATTATGAAGAATATGGAGGTGTTGGATCGGGAGAATCTATTCAACTGGGACATGAGAGATTCAAGAGGACATGGGAAGAAACTAAGATTTTAAGATTAAATTTGATAATACGAGATACAGAGACGGGACCTTACGAGCATAGCATACAACTAGGTAAATACACACACACACACACACAAATACACACCATTGCAGAACACAAAATATGGAAGAAGGTACAAGAAGAAATGAAAGATGAGAGAAAAACATGGAAGATTGAACGCAAAAACGAACAAGAAAGCTTGCAAAAAATTATTGAAAACCAAGAAAGTGAAGAAAAAAATTCTGGTCAAGGAAGCAGTTAAAATAATTTAAAAAAAAAAAAAAGTTTTTGTAAGACAAATATAAATGTGTGATCATTTTTGGATTTAAACAAAGAGTGTTGCCAAAGAAAAACATAAGACAGGAAGAAGAAAAGGTTATTAAGGAAGTGTTTAATATGGTACAAGCAAAAAAATTCAGAGATTTTAGAAGAAATAGAGGAGATACACAGGCTAGGGAAATATGAAGATGGAGGGGCCCGCCCCTTAAAAGTTAAGTTCTGGGCCCATATCCCGCACTTATTCCTAAAAGTAGAAGTTACTATTACCTAAAAGTAACAGCTATCCTGCGTAACTTTCTGGGCCTAGATAGATGTTTCCAAAAAATGGTTATTAGAGAAATTAAAAAGAATGAATGGTTTAATAGAAGATGTGAATTAGCAAGATTGGAAAGAGAAAAACATGGAACAAGTGAAGGAAGAAACTTGTGGGAGGAATACAAAACAACTAGAAATTAATATGTAAAAATCCAAAGAGTAGAAGTAGAAGAAAGTAACTTTGAGAGAAATAATTGAAAAATGTAAAAACGAACCAAAACTAGTCTATAGATAAATGGAAAATTGTAAAGCAGGGAGGGAGTAGATAAGCTGAAGGTAGAAGGCATAGTGTATGAAGATGCATTACAACAGGCTGAGGTAATGAATAAAAGCTTACAGACTATTTACAAGAGAAAATGAATTTGGAATGAATAATATTATAGTAACGGAGTATTTAATGGAAAGCATAAAAGTAGACGTAAAACAAATAAAACAACTAATGGAAAGCCAAGATGTAAGAAAAGCGCCGGGTCCAGATGGAGTATCAAATTGGATAATGAAAGAATGCAGTAACCAGCTAGCAGGAAAGTTACATAGTATAATTGAGAGTTCACTAAAGGAGAGCAGAGTACCGCTAGATTGGGAAAGAGCAAATATTATACCAAATCACAAAGGAGGAGATAAAGAAAAAACATTGTGGGAAAAATTTGTGAAAAAATAGTGAAGGACAGATGGTTGAAGTTTTCGGAAGAGACAAACACACTCAGTTAATCAGTTTGGAATTAGAGGAGGAAAGTCTTGTATAACGAATTTACTAAGCTTTTACTCAAGAATGATTGATGTGACACAGGAAAGGGAGGGATGAGTTGATTGCATCTACCTGGACCTCAAGAAAGCTTTTGATAAGGTACCTCACAAGAGACTGCTCTGGAAACTAGAAAATGTAGAGGATTGAAGGGTGGTTTGCTGAAATGGATGGAAGACTTTTTGAGCAACAGAGAAATGATAACAGTAATAAAAGATCAGAAGTCGGAATGGTGCTGTGTGAAAAGTGGAATTCCTCAAGGATCAGTATTAGCCCCAGTGATGTTCTTGGTCTATGTAAATGATATGACAGAGGAAGTGAATAGCCATATGAGTATTTACAGATGATGCCTAATTACTAAGAAAAATAGAGAGTAAAGAGGACTGTGAGCATTTACAAAAGGATCTAGGTAAGATTCACAGAGGGAGTAAACCATGGGAAATGGAGTTTAATGTCAAAAAATGTAGTGTTGGAAATAGGAAGTATTCAGTGGGAAATTAATGGATAAACAAAACAAATGTTGAAAAAGATTTGGGAGTATGGATTACAGATAATTTGTCACCGGAGAAACATATGAATAAAATCACAGGAGATACGTAGCTGCTGAGAAATATAAGAATGGCTTTCAAATATTTGGATGAAGAGATGATCAACAAATTGATAAATTCATTGATTTGACCAATGTTTGAATAAGCGGCAATAATTTGGCCACCACATATAAAGAAGAATATAAAGAAGCTTGAGAGATTACAAAGTGCAGCTACAAAAATGGCTCCAAGCCTGAGAAATTTACCTCAAGAAGAAAGACTTTCTAGGCTGAAACTACCAACTCTTGAGAAAAGAAGAGAAAGGGCAGACTTTATAGGTCTGGAAAAAATTGGTAGATGATCTGTTTGTGTAGGACAATAGAACAACAAAAGGACACAAGAAGAAACTGAAAAGGACTACATGCAAGAGATATAAAAAAAATACAGCTTCCCATACAGAAGTATAGAAGCCTGGAATAAACTTGATGCAGAAGTAACTAATGCAAGAAATATTCATGA
Source organism: Cancer borealis (assembly GCA_036785275.1). Classification (NCBI taxonomy): domain Eukaryota; kingdom Metazoa; phylum Arthropoda; class Malacostraca; order Decapoda; family Cancridae; genus Cancer; species Cancer borealis. The sequence continues at coordinate 189,448 of JAXIVD010000014.1, forward strand.
TTTCAAAAGCAAACTGGATAATAGTAGATTTGGAGACAGAACAGTACCAGCATAGCTCTTTTCCTATATATTACAACTAGGAGTGTTAGATTCCTAGCCTTCAGCTCCTGCTTTTAATACAAGGTCGTCATTCCTCAGCTTATCTCATAGCTATTAATTGCTAGGTAAACAGAGCCTACAGAGTGATTGGAGACAACCACAAATTGTCTCTGCCTGATGCAGTAATCAAACTCAGGATCTTCCAATTGTGAATCAAGCATACTAGCTCCTACTCGTAATATATATATATATATATATATATATATATATATATATATATATATATATATATATATATATATATATATATATATATATATATATATATATATATATATTATATATATATGTATATATATATATATATATATATATATATATATATATATATATATATATATATATATATATATATATGTATATATATGTATATATATGTATTATATATATATATATATATATATATATATATATATATATATATATATACAGTCGGCCCCCAAGGGTGTGGACAGTATCGGTTTTGCACTTATGTTTAAAAGGTGCGAAAAAATTCAAAACGCGCGCAAAATCACTAGCTGGCAACAGCGGGATGAAGCAACACACACCCCCGCCATTCTCCACCAGTCCTTGGCGCGTTATCACTCCATCAAACAGCTGTCTCCACCCTCGCTGCTGTAGGGCGTCAATATCCTCCACCCCGATAAGCACAACCCCTTCCTAGAAATTAAATCGACTACTCTGATGGGCTCTTTTAGCTAGCCCGTGTTTCCCCCCGGGGGGCACGATAGCCAACCACCACCACCACCGCGTTGTCAGCTAGCAGTCTCTCTCTCTCTCTCTCTCTCTCTCTCTCTCTCTCTCTCTCTCTCTCTCTCTCTCTCTCTCTCTCTCTCTCTCTCTCTCTCTCTCTCTCTCTCTCTCTCTCTCTCTCTCTCTCTCTCTCTCTCTCTCTCTCTCTCTCTCTCTCTCTCTCTCTCTCTCTCTCTCTCTCTCTCTCTCTCTTTACTTCCCTCCCTCTTTCCCTCCCTCCCTCTTTCCCTCCTTCCCACCATTCGTCTTTCTCTCTCTCCTTCCATCTCCTTTAAAGAACTCAACATCCTAAAGCTTCATATGTGGAATTCTTCGTCCTCTTCCTCTTCCTCTTCTTGTGACCTGTTATGTTTTGTATTGCTTCTTAAGGCCCCCATACACTATCATGCATGCATGTGCAATCATGGTGTTTGCACATGTATAACCACAGTGTGTGGTTATGACGGAAGGCATGCGATTTAAGATGCATGATGAAGGTCCGACACTTTGATTTTTAACCGTCAATCATGACGGTTGCACATGCTTGAATGACAGTGTGTGGCGATGAATGAGCAAGCCGTCAGTCTTCCACCACCAGCCATGGCGAGCACTCAGGAAACGCAGGCATTTTGGCGCGAATTTTTTGAACTTTATAGAAGTTTCCCAGCATTGTGGAAAATTAAAAGTGAGGAATATAAAAATACCTCAATAGTCTCCTTCAGCACAGTGACAATAGCACTACACATCTCCATGATAATACATCCAAGGCTCTGTGGAGAGGTTGCTGCGGTGAACTTCAGGTCTTCAAACGACTGGCCAGTAGCAAGGAACCGTAAAGTACTGGAAAGCCTTTCACTTGCAGATATTGAATCCCTTAATTTTGTGTCCACCTTCCGTATGAGTGGCATAACCATTTCAAGCAAATCGATGAAAGTTTCCTTGTCCATATGTAGGAAATTCTTGTAGTCTGCAGGAGAAGATATTAAAAGTTCTTGTAGAAGGTTGTCGTGGGTGAATTCATGCCTTTTCTGAAGCCAGTCCTTCATCCACACCGTTCTTCTTTTCTTCTTTGGCTCCATGTTCTCAAGGGCAAGAATAATGGCAACGCAAGCAGCTTCCCTCCTCATCTTGACCGGCTGAGTGACGCGCGCCAACTGATGCATGTGCACTCATGAGTGACAGTGTGTGGCCAAAACCAGTGATTGACGTGTTTGTGAATCATGCATGAATGCGCATGCATGCATGATAGTGTGTGGGGGCCTTTAGGTTCCATCTTCCTTGGTGTTACGGTTCCTCTATACTTCCATAGACGTGAATAGGAAGAAGGTGCAACACAAAGGAAGATTTATACCGATGTTACTAGTCCTTTCTTTTCAATTACGCTGATTTTCTTTGCGGACTACATTAAGCGCACCCTTTGGGGGTCGACTATATATATATATATATATATATATATATATATATATATATATATATATATATATATATATATATATACATACATACATACATCCAGCTAATATCCCACAAGGAATTTGAGGGATGGGGAGACATTACTCTCCCTCCCCCTCTCTGATCTGCATTTTGTAGGAGAGTATATAGTGGGCCTTCTCTTTGGAACACTACCTTTCTGTGGTAAGAAAGCTAAACATTTCAATGACCAGTGGAACTAAATTACAGAGGTGCAACCAAGCTGGGTAGGTCCGCTGTAAGAAATTAAACTAAAAGTGTTCCCCTGCCAAGGATGCCCTAAGCCAGCATGGCGTGGTATCAGTTTAATGACCACTACATCCATGTCATGGCCCCCAGTCCCCATCAGTGATGGAGCAACTGGTCATGGCAGTGGTCAGACCTGCTCCAGAGCAGGTGTTGTTAAGAATCTCTGGGTTTGGACAGGTCACCTTTGAAACTTTGACCTTGGCACAAATAATGTTAGGACACTAACTAATGAAAGTAGTCTTGTAATGATATTAAAAGAACTAGAAGGCCTCAATTGGGATAGCATAAGTAAGGTATGAAGAACTGGGGAAGAATTCTTAGGACTGAAGAATGATTACATTTTTAACTACAAAGGACAAAAAGACACTAAAGAACACGGATTTGGCTTATTAGTGAATAAAAAACTAGCAGGAAATATTGAAAATTTCTGTAGTGTAAATGAGCGAGTTGCAAGCTTAATAATTGAATTAAACAACAGACAAACTGAAAATCATACAAGTATGTGCACCAACATCAGCCCACAATGACGAGAAGATGGAAAGATTTTATGATGTAGAAGCATCATTGGAATTACACAAAACACAGTATTCTTTCATAGCAGGTGACTTTAATGAAAAGATTGGGAAAAAAAGAGTTTAGGAATATCAGCACTAGCAAATTTTGGAATGGATACACGAATTGATAGAGGTGACATGCTCATTGAGTTTGCAGAGAGTAACAATTTAAGGATAATGAAAATAGTGGAAAATTCACCAATTACCAAGGATCTCATCCAATTACCAAGGATCTCATAAGAAAACAATGCAGAATGGTAATAAAAACAAGACAAGACAAAATAGCAGCGTTTCAACTTTCTAAAAACATGAACAAGAAATACTTGATGACGTTCAAAAGTACAACTATTGAGGAAACTCTAGAATAGAGAACAAGTATGAACCTTGCAAGTAGAACACTTGGTATTGGCTGAAAGCAACTTTATGCTTTAAAAGAGTTGAAGTGATCAAGGTAGAGTAGGAATTCTGCAGAAAATTGTATGGCAGTAATGATAGGCAAAGCAAAACAAAAACCCAGCATGGAAGCTATCAACATTGCAGTATCCTGCGTAAGGCAATGAAACCACTAAAAGGGATGACCAGAGACAAAGCAGAAGGTGCAGATGGCTTATCAACTGACTTAAGGGGAGACTCTGGTTGAGAGATTAAAAAAATTATGAGAAATATGCCTTTTTCTGTAAAAAAAAAAAAAATCTAGGTGATATTGAGTATTGGATTCTGGACTTTTATGGTGATATATGCAATAGTTTCCATTTGAATGCATTTTAATGACCATGTGTCAACCAAGTGCATTTGTTTGGATTCACAGCTTCTCAGTTTTTTTCCAAGAATTACCAAAAATATTTGCATTATTTGATGAACATGTTATGGCAACACCACCTAGAGCTGTGAGGCCAGCCAGATGCCATTTAATCAGCCTAATGGTCTCTGAGCTAACATGAAGAAAAGATGTATGCATATTTTGGATACCCAAAGTAAATTACGTTTAACCTATTCAATCATTAATACAATAACCACAACTAGATTGTACGTCTGCAAGCTGCTGATACAAGACAGGTTGGTGTGTGCAGGGATGGATTATTCTTTTGGGAAAGTGGTGTATCTTATATTACTTGTCTGGCAGGATTTTGCATAACTGAATTTTGCACACATATAAGGAGAAATTGTTAGAATAAGGTTTTTCGCATAACAGTGAATTCGCATAGTCTTAAGCAACATGTAACAAGGTTTTAGGTCTGGAGTACAATGCTCCCTCCAATTTTGCGGGTTTCAATTTTGCAATACGCCAGTTTTGCGACCGAGACCAATCTCCATCTCCCCAAGCCCAGGTACAGTAAAATGGTCATTTAAATTGATTTTCTTATGGATAATGATAATGTTTATGTTTTTTCTGTATTTTTCTTTATTGTAGTATGTATAATTACATGTTTTGTATACAAACAAGGGCAAAAATATGACTAAAATCACCATAAGATTAAGGATTCCAATTTTGCGAATTCGCATTTTGCGGCCTATAATGTCGACCCATTTCAAACAAAATTGGAGGGAGCACTATTTCTTTATCCAAAATCATACTGGGAATTTTGTGCTACCAGTGGTGGTTAAATGGTATATGTGTGTTGTTTAAGTGCTTGAGCATTTACAGAATACTCAGTTTGGTTTATATTCACTTTTTTTTTTACTCTTGGCAGCAAGGAATCACCAACAATTACTTGCATTACGAAGTACTTAAACTAAACGAAAAGTTTCCTACTAACTTGGCCTTTCTGTTTTCATCAATGATCATATCACAGTGACTTATTTCATATTTACATTACATGTTTTGACATGAAACATCATTCACCTTTAGTCAGAGATGTTCTGATGTCTATAGATGTTCTGATATAATGTATTTGGGGCCAGTGAGTAACGTGGCACTACAAGCTTATGTAAACTCTATTTTTTTTAATATAGTTAAAAACAGTACTGAATATAAAAATATTTCATGATAATTCACTTAGAATTATGAAAACACTTCAGGGTATTGCACTTGACTCTTTCAATTACTCTACATTTAATTCATTCATCTGTGATTATTATACCAAATATGTTATATACACATTTATTACTTTTACCATCCATTCTTCTAACATCACATGCATTCCTCAAGTATCTTATTTCAACAACTGGTCTTCCTCAGATGAACCAGTATGCCTCCGTGGTTGCCTCTCTTGACATGGCTACCAGTGACACTTCCACCTCGAGGACCAGCCCTCCAAGCACAGAGCAGATGCAGCCAACACAGAGCAGCGAGCCACAGGCTGCCACTCACTCACCACCAACCACCATTGAACCCACACCATCAACCTCAGGGTAAGAAAATCAAGCAATAGGCATAATCATTTTTCTATTTCTTTTGTATATTTTTATCCTTAACCCGTGGCGCTGGGAGGCCTCCGCGGGTCAGATTTTTTAAAGTGACACCTCATTTCTTATTGAGAGACTCATGCTGGGGCCTCCAAAATATAATGGCCGAGATCTTGAGATGTCAATGTCTAAAAGGTAGGCGGATTTTCAGGTTTTGAGTGCATTGAAATGTTATACTCTCACCCAATATTACCAAACTACCAGATGATATTAAGGAACACTGAGTCTACCACCGTGTTCGTGATACATTGCTGCATATGATGAGGATAAACTAATTACATAAGACTACACCTATATTAAGATAATTGAAGGAAAATGAAATACGTAGTGCAGAAACATTTTTTCACATTTTTTACTCAAACATGATTGGTAGGCTCAATTTTCCTTAATATTATCTGGTAGTTTGGTAATATCGGGTAAGAGTACAATATTTCAATGCACTAAAAACCTGAAAATCCACCAACCTTTAAGACGTCGATATCTGGAGACCCAGGCCATTATATTTCAGAGGCCCCGCTCATGCTGCCCGCAGAAGCTCCTCGAGCATATAGCTTTACAGTCCCGTCGAGGATAGCGTTAGGGCAACAGGTGAGTGATCTTTGTAGTATTACCAAAGAAAAGTGACCAGGACTCGAACTCAGGAATCTGAGCTGGGAGGCCTGACCACTAGCCACTAAGTCACCGTTGCCTCCCCCCCCCCCCCCCCCTCTCTCTCTCTCTCTCTCTCTCTCTCTCTCTCTCTCTCTCTCTCTCTCTCTCTCTCTCTCTCTCTCTCTCTCTCTCTCTCTCTCTCTCTCTCTCTCTCTCTCTCTCTCTCTCTCTCTCTCTCTCTCTCTCTCACATTTATTTATATTAGGGTACATGAACAGAGTTGTTACATTCTATTTTACATAAATGTACAATAACATAAAGGCTGAAGGTAACATTTTTAGTGTATCATATCTAAAAGCCACGCAATTTTTTTTTATATAACTAAATGAAAATGTTTCCTTCTTCAATTGCTTCTGTACAAAATACTAATTGTCTGTACCCATACATATTCATGTAGCTACCAAACTAGTACTGCCGGAGTGTGTGGGACTCCATGAAACAGGGATAAATGCATAATGGTGTGTCGCACTCCCTCACTCACAAGAAAAATGTTTTCTGGACTTTGCGGAGTCTTCGTGTTGTAGTGGTACAGACGTGGTTTTGGGTCATTTGATGTTGGTGGAATGGGTTCTGGAAAGTGTCTCTGTACCAGATGTGATGCTTGTCCACCTGTGTGATGGGTAACAGGGACAGTAGTAGAGGTGTAGTACCTGTCCATCATCTGATGTATGACACTCCTGCTGAACTGAAGCAATGGAGGTTTCTTCCCAGTGTTCACTAAATACATATTGTATCTGTTGAGCCCTGACAAATCAAACATGTGCCAGAACAATTTTATATACCAGCGTATTGTTTTGCGAAGACACTCTACACTACTGAGGAGCATGTCTGTCTTGTCAACAATGTGCATATATTGATTGTACTCTACAACACACCTAGGCTTTTTCACTGTCTCGCCAATGTATGGCATTGCAGTCCTCTCGAGGATAGTGTTAGGGCAGCATGGGGGTGATCTTGGATCACCCAGCGGTAGTAGCAAAGAAAAGTGGCCAGCACGTTCTGGGGCTCGAACGCAGGATCTTGAGCTGGTATGCCCGACTACTAGTCACTAGGCCACCACCTCCCCATCATCATCCTCAGAGTATATTCAGTTGGGAGGCATAGGCCAAGACCATGACTATTCAATTGCATGTTATAATTTAAAGAGGAAATAATGCTGAACTTATTTTGTTTGCATCATGAAGTGTAATATTGTATTGGTGTTTGCAGGGACAAGGACATAGTTGACGAGACAGAGGCTATGGCAAGCAGCAGTGAGACATTGGAGAAGCCTCACGTCACGTCTCCACCAACCTCTCATGTAGAGGAGGATGAACAGCAGGAGGAGATCAGGAGGAGACGGCTGGAAAGGTTCTCTTAAGGATGCTGAGTGGCAGTGTACATAGCTTCCACTCTTCTCATCTCCCTGCTATTGTTCGAAGGAATTTTTTTTTTTTTTTTTCTGTTCAACATTGTCATAGATGTAAATTATCCTTTGATTACAAGGAGTTGCTGTAAAGAAATTATGCTCATGTTTTCACAATGGGTAGCATGAAGCATCTGAGCCAAAGGAGGTCTTTTTCCATGGATGTTTTGTGCATCCCTGAGGCCTGTAACAGTGCTCTCAGGGACAGGATACATGTTTTCCCAAAAAATTTGTTTGTGGTGAGGAATTATTGTGGTTTCCTTATGTTGCAGTGTGGTTAAGGTAGAATTTGGTTTTGAGTATGAAAGATTGTGATTGTTTGTGTGTGAAAAGCAATGTTACATGCCCAAATATGTATTAATAGCATGAGTTTATGAGAGCCCTTGTTAAGAGGCTGATTTTGAAGTCTGAGGCCCTTTACCTAGCCATATGACAAGTTTATAATGAAAGTGTGTGTGTGTGTATGTGTGTGTCTGCACTTGGAAAAATGTTCATGTGGCAGTACTTTTTTGGGGGGAAGGTTTATTAAAAATTGGGAAATAAATATACAATCACTGTAAGAGATTGTATTCTTTTCACATAGGAAGTGAAATCCTGAAGTGTGTGAATGTGATGATCAGTTTAATACCTGTATAAAAATTTGGTTCAGTGAAAAATTACCTCAATCTGCAAAATGATGTACTCAAAGATGATTTCTTCCCCAAAGACACTGTAATCAATGTGTTCATAATTTTGAAAGATTCCATACATGCTTGTATGCACCTGAGGCCAGTTCACCGAGCTGCATGGTCTCTAGTAGCCTCCCTGCATAGGTCTGCATAAAGCTGTGAAGAGGATAGAGGATCAGTGATTATAGAAGAGGGAGTGTGAGGAGAAGGATGAGACAGGGAGGGGACATGCACTTAAGAACTGTCGATAAACTGGTCTGGGAAGGGAGACTAAAGGTGTCTGCCTCGACCCACTTGTAGAGAAGGCCATCACCATAACTATTCAGTTGCATGATATAATTTATAGAGGAAACAATGCTGAACTTATTTAGGAAGGGAATAGTAAAGCAGCTGGTTTGATAAGGTAAATGAATGTGGATTATAGGGACAGGTATGTGAAACGAATTTCGAAAAGGAAAGTTAGAATGTCAAGCCTTGATGGTGGTGGGGTGTGTGGAAAGAAGCATTGCATTAACCAGTTTAGTTAGGAAAAACACAAGAAAAGCGAAGAGAATACAAAATGACAGTAGCTAGAAATGCTAAAAGTGACCCTAAGGGATTTTTCCAAATATAGAAAACTAAAAATAAGGACAGAATAGACCCACTAAAAAAGGATGATGAAATGATAAATAATAGTGAAGACATAAGCGAAGCCTTAAACTATTATTTCTTATTAGTATTTACACATGAGAAGTTAACAACATTACCTGGTGCAGACCATGTGTTCAGGGGGAGGGAAGACGAAAGATTAACAAACATTAACATCACAAGTCAGCAGGTAATTCAAGAGACAGGTAAGCTTAGGATTAATAAATCACCGGGAGTAGATGAACTATTTTCTTTAAGAACAATAAGTGTAGCACTAACGGTTATATTTAATAGCCTCAGGAGATGTACCTAGTTTGTGGAGGCAGGCGAACGTTATTCCATTCTTTAAGAAGGGTGATAAAAGTGTGATGAGCAATTACTGACCAATTAGTCTGACATCAGTTATAGGTTAAATGTTAGAGTATTATTTCCAAGAAAGTATGGCAGTATCTAGAGCTACACGAATTAATTACTGACTCAAAACACGGGTTCATTAAGGGTAAATCGTGTCTCGCTGAGCTTTTATCTTTTTATAGGGTAGTCTATGAGGCAGCAGATAAAGGCTTGAACTATAACGTAATATGTTTAGATTTCAGCAAGGCGTTTGACAAGGTGCCTCACCACAGACTGTTGACAGTCTAAAGGCCCACGGGATGGATGGTAAGGTCTATAATTTGATTAAAGTGTGGTTTAATGATAGAGAACAAAGGGTTCAGATAAACGGTAAAAAATCTAAATGGGGTACAGTAAATAACGGAGTCCCCCAGAGATTCGTACTTGGCCCATTACTTTTCATTACCTGTATAAGTTATTTGGATTCTGGGATTAGTAGCAACATTAGTAAATTTGAGATGACACCAAGATAGGGAGACAAATCAGTTCGGATCAAGAAGCTATGATATTACAGAGTAAGCTAAACAGAATGCATGAATGGTTGGCCAAATGGCAGATGGATTTTAATATTAACAAGTGTAGTACATTTCACGTAGGTGGACACAAGGGAAGTAGATATTGTAGCGTACAGGGATGCTACATAAGGATTAGAACAACACCCAGACTTGGCTTTAGCCTTAGCCCGAGGCTCGACTCCCTAGACGTGAGCTAGTGATGTTGGAGAGTAGACTAGCGGTAGACTGACCTTGGTAGTGTGTGTGTGGCAGCTTATATTGACCTGGTGGTCACGTGAGGTGAAGTGACAGGTGAGGTGAGATAAAGTTAATCCTGACCTCAACCGCGATCCCGAGGAAAATAATTATAGGCTCAGGCTCTGGGTATGTGTGCATGTGGGTATGTGGCGTGTTGTGTGTATGTAGGTGTCACTATAATATACCCTAGGCGAAATAGATATAGGTAAATCAAATTCAGAAAAACTTAGGCGTGTTGGTAAATCAGGGCCTGAGACCTAGGGAGCAGTGTATTAGTGCCAGTAATAGAGCTAATAGGTTACTGAGTTTTATCATCAGGAGTGTAAGTAATACTAGTAAGTAATGCTAATACTTTACTTCACATTATAATAACACCTCAGTGGTCTGCACGTCTGACTACGAATCCACTGGCCCGAGTTCAATCCTGGTTGAAGTAAGTTGCCGCACAGCTGACCCAGCTGTTCATCGTCCCGAACGGGTTGGTTGATAAATGGGTACCTAGGGAAACCTAGGGAAGGTAAACTGTAGAAAGTTGGATGTCACAGTGGTCCTGTGTCTTGGGATAACGGATTAATTTGCACCACAGGCTCAACCTATGTGACGGGAGATGAGTGCCTGCAGCTATAGCGTGTGCCCCCACTTTACCTTACTTAGTGTTAGATAGGCCTCATTAAAGTTATGGTGTGTAGTTCTGGTGTCTGTACTATAGAATGGATATAGATAAGCTAGAAGCAGTACAAATAAGGATGGCTAAAATGATTTAGGGGATAAGAACTTAACTTACAAGGATACATTAAAACACCTCAATCTACACTCTTTAGAAAGACGTAGGGTAAGGGGAGATCTGATAGAAGTGTTTGAATGGCTCAAGGGTTTCAACAAAGGGGACATAAATAAGGTTCTCATAGTTCAGATACAGGAAAGATATAGGTGGAAATTGGTTCACTAATAGAGTAGTAAAGGAGTGGAATTGAATCAGTAAGCATGTGGCAAGTGCCAGAACAGAAGATACTTTCAAGAAAAGGTTGGACATTTCAATGGATGAAGAAAACAGATGGTAAGTGTTAGATGCCCATAGAGGAGACAGTGGTACAGTGGTCTAGCGTTCGGTTAGGCGAACCTAGGGTCCTGGGTTCAATCCCCCAATATTTGCTGGCCACTTCATTATTTGGTATTATTGCAGAGTGGTCAAAGACTACCCAAATTGCTGCCATACTGTCCTCAGATGGGACATACAATGTTTATATGCATCTGAGGCTTTAGCAGCGATTAGCGTCTTTAGTTCTCAACAAATTCAAGAGAACGTAAAACATTCAAAGCATCACTATAAAAAATCTAAAACCCACGCCAAATAACAGGCAAGAGGCAAGTCCATCTGTGCCTCCATAAAAGCATACTGGTGCCAACGGTTTATGATACAAAGAAAAAAAAGCAACCTTTGTAGGTCAACTGGCCTTTTCCAGCCTCCTTATTTTCTTATGTTCTTATCTATGAGAGAGAGAGAGAGAGGATTTCTTCATTAAAATTATACTGTACCTGCAGTCTGTCTCATGATCATCCCCAGGGTTTTCTCCTTTTTACTTTTCACATCCTTGATTAATCTTTGTTTGTCCTTTATTTTTGCTGCAAGACCAAACACCCTCTAAAATTAAGTAAATAGACATACTGGGTGACCATGAGCCCCAAAACCATTCACCCAACATACCCAAACTGCTCAGTTCAGTTTAGGTAGTTGCTGCAAAACACAATAACAGATTGTACAATGTGCTGATAATCTTCGTTGTTTTCCTTGCAAAATTGGAGGGCAGAAATCAATTTGTCTCTTCTCACCAAGAAAGATCTATCTGTGATAGTCGCATTGAAAATTTTTAGCACAATTACTGACAACTCTCGGGTTTTCAAGGCAAAAAATCAGAAATGTGCTGTTGGAAGCTAACGCATGCGATCTACCCAGGTTATAAATGGCGATGATGGGGCAAATCAGTGATATAGTTGACTTTTAAAAAGATGTGAGGTAGAAAGAGAGGGAGGAGGTAGAAAGAGAGGTAAGAGGTAGAAAGGGAGGTAGAAGATAGAAAGGGAGATAGGAGATAGAAAGGGAGGTAGGAAATAGAAAGGGAGATAGGAGATAGAGAGGTAGGAGGTAGAAAGGGACATAATAGGTAGAAAGAGACGTAGGAGGTAGAAAAGGAGATGGGAGGTAGAAAGAGAGGGAGGAGGTAGAAAGGGAGGTAAGAGGTAGAAAGGAAGATAGGAAGTAGGAGGTAGAAAGGGAGGTAGGAGCTAGAAAAGGAGGAAGTAAGTAGAAAGGGAGGTAGGAGGTAGAAAAGAAGGAAGTAAGTAGAAAGGGAGGTAGGAGGTAGAAAGGGAGATAGGAGGTAGAAAGAGAGGTAGGAGGTAGAAAGGGAGGTAGGAGGTAGCAAGGGAGGTAGGAAGTAGCAAGGGAGGTAGGAGGTAGAAAGGGAGGTAGGAGGTAGAAAGGAAGTTAGGAGGAAGGAGGTAGGTGGAAGAAAGGGAGGTAGGAGGTAGAAAGAGGGGTAGGAGATAGAAAGAGAGGTAGGAGGTAGAAAGGGAGGTAGGAAGTAGGAGGTAGGAGGTAGAAAGAGAGGTAGGAGGTAGAAAGAGAGGTAGGAGATAGAAAAGGAGGTAGGACGTAGAAAGGGAGATAGAAGACAAGAGGCAAAAGGGAGGTAGGAGATAGGAGGTAGAAAGGCAGGTTGGAGATAGGAGGTAGAAAGAGAGGTAGAAGGTAGGTCAAAGTATCTCCTGTACCACTTAAGTATGAAAATGTGACCAGTATTAAGCGAGATACAGGTTTTTCACAAATAGCTTTAAAATTTACATAATAACAATATGTTTTTAATGTATAATAACCATCTAAGGGTTGATGCCTACGACCCCTGAAAATTTCATTCCGATCCCTACAGTGGTCTAGGAGATAGAAGACAGACGGACAGCCAGACACAGACAAATTTTGGATGGGCTAATTTCGTAGCTTCCAAACTGGTCGCTTCGCTCACAGTTTGAAAAAAGAGAAGAAAAAAAAAGTGTATATATATATATATATATATATATATATATATATATATATATATATATATATATATATATATATATATATATATATATATATATATATATATATTTATTATTTTTTTTTTTTTTTTTTTTTTTTTTTTTTTTTCTCTTTTTTCAAACTGTGAGCGAAGCGACCAGTTTGGAAGCTACGAAATTAGCCCATCCAAAATTTGTCTGTGTCTGGCTGTCCGTCTGTCTTCTATCTCCTAGACCACTGTAGGGATCGGAATGAAATTTTCAGGGGTCGTAGGCATCATATATATATATATATATATATATATATATATATATATATATATATATATATATATATATATATATATATATATACACAGTTGAGCCCCATTTAGTGCGAGAATTAGGTGGACAAATGCGATCGCGCTAACTGAACATAATAACCTATGTGAAAAATATATTTGGTGATCACTTGGCTCTGACTTTTAGGGTTGTAATTACTCATCCAATGGAGGCATGGAAGCTACCCGCATGAACATTTGTCTTACCACAAATCACTTTATAAAAACACCGCTTGTTGTTTGATCTGATGTTTATCCACTGAACTGCCTTCTTTTTCTTTCCTATCAATCCACAAAGCAAGGAATCTCTCCATTTCTATCAATTTCTATTACTATGCTGGTAATAGGCCTTGATTCAGTCTCATGGAGCAATCTCTGCCTTGACACAAAATCATTTTAGCGATATCATATGATTCTGCAAAGGCACTTATCGTCTCTTCAGGTTGGTGTTCAGTGTCCATGTCTCACAGCCATATAGTAAGAATAGGATCACCAGCGGCTTGAAGATCTGAATCTTTGTCCATCTGCACAGGTACTGACAATGCCAGATACTCATGCTGAGCGAGTCCATGACACTGTGTTCCAAGCCAATCTGCTATTAGAGTTCTTGACTTGACCTACCATTGTTACGGATTGCTACAAAGGAGAGGCTTTCTATACCATCGCTCCATCCCTTATGTTGTCTTTTATGAACTGTAGGGATTACAGTGGTAGGATTCTTGTAACAGCAAAATTAGTTAACAGTAACATGTTTAAAATGTTTAATAAACTTAACAAGCACTTAGCATCAGTTCCCCAAATAGAATATTTCATTCCTGTGTAAAAATAAATATTCTCTTCTTTTGGTATCACTTCCTCTTCTTGCCATCTTTGGTTGGAGGGAGGGGTGGTGGGTGAGGAGGAGCCTTCCACTTTGCTACCCTGTTCTCTCTAACACGTAGATACTATAATAGCAGTGTAGCCACACAGACAGCCTAATTAGATCCAATAGGACTTCACTCTCAATCCCCATCATGCAATGCATCAATCTACAGTCTTTCATATAAGTTTTCTGAACCCCCATAGCGCCCAACTCAAAGCTTCTTTACCTTAAAATTAGATTTCCAAGGCTGCTAAGGATATGATTGAAAACTTTCATTACTTTGTAAGAATAGATGGAAAATGAATCAAGTACATGACAGTTTTCATAAGCTCTATTAAGAGATAGTTGTACTTACAGCACTCAGGAATATTTTTTCACCAGTAGTGTCTCCCACAGTGCCTGGGAGAACCACCTGACATCCACACACAGCCATACACACGCACTGTCACACATGCATGCGATTTTTCACCTGACCTAATACTTATAGATGTGTGAAGAAAATTCCAGAGTGCCATTTTTGTTTTAGCCAAAAACTTCCTGACTACTCTGTTACAGCCTAAACATAGGTTGACCATACAAATTATAAGTGAATAAATACATAAATACATAAACCTTTCTGCTAAGGGAGCTTCCTTGGCATCAAAACAACAGAACATAACATTTAACGCGTGACGCACCTAATGCCCCTCTTATTTTTAGCTCGTCTTAAAAAGACATCCAGCACACAGCAGCAACGTTAACACAGAAAGCCACATCTTAGCTTACTGGTTAATGCAAGGGGAGGTGAGACACAGAAGGAAGGACGGTATTATGGATTGTCACAACCAGATATAGTACGTTGTTTCATGGGACAAGCCCAACTCCCATCAGGGAGAGGCTCCTTACTTCTCACTAGTGGTACTCCTCAAGCATGGTCAGAGAAGACTACTGTGGACTCGACTGTATACAAAGTTACTGATTTAGACACAAGCACCTCATTACATACTAATCTAATACTGTTACTCCTTCAACATACATACAATTAATATAAAAGTCAACTTAAAATAAAAAAATTAACTTCTTTACCTTCACTAGTTCATGATGCAATGAAAATTATACTTTCTATGTTGTATACACCAACACATTAACCTGCAATGGAGGAGTTGCAAATACTAGCTTAGAAATTCAAATAAACAATGTGATATGAATCAAGAGTTGCTGTACAGTGATGCTTTGTCTGAAGTACTATTGAATCAGGCTGACCACAACTAACAACAATATTGACTATTCAGTTGACTTTATGTTAATGACTAAGTTCGATCCGATCAAATT
>JAXIVD010000014.1:210000-325000 GCA_036785275.1 Cancer borealis
CTATTCCTACAACAATTCTTGCATTTGCCACCTTTGCTCTGAAATCCAATGACAGAAACATACACAAACATACCTGGAAGCAGCAGATGAGTGTGTATAATGCTGCTGATGCTGCTTGCAGAAGGTCAGAGTTGATCTGTTGTGACAATATTAAGTCCAGAACCAGCTGTAAATAACAGACAAATCAATAAGTATCCAGATAAGTCATACGTTAGGAAAATGTTGAAAAAGTTGACAAGGTTGAGATTTGGAGGTGTGGCATAATGGTAAACTGCATCACCGAAATTATTCCCCTTGGATGAGAGAAGGAACCAACTCCTCATGACATTAACTTTCATTCTCTTTTAGCAGCAGAAGATGCAGCAACGAAATTAGAGGATGCATAGGATGGAATGCCACATGGTATTGGACTTACAAACCAGTTAAATGGTTGGGCTACATGATGTGGAACACTAAAAATGCATGAAGTGCTTGGTTGTGTTTGTAACCTAACGCCAGAAAAACTTGTTGGAGCAGATGGCCGCTTTTCTCACCTCTCCAGTAACAGGAGCATACAATCTTCTGTGATAATGGTAGCTAGGAGGGGAGAGGTTTTTTCAATGTAGAATTCCCCAAAAGTAATTTTATTTTAAACAATAATGTTGTTGAATTCCTCCTCCTACTCCTCTCCCCTTCTTCCTCTATCCATCTTTTCCCTCCTCATTACCTCCCCAGTAACAAGAGCTTACAATCTTTTGTGATAATAGTAGCTAGGAGGGGAGAGGTTTTCTCTATGTAGAAATCCCTATAAAAAAAATTTTTTTTTTTCAAACCCAAGTCATTAAATTCCTTTTCCTCTAGAATTAAAATAAGAGTATCCAAATACATATATTAATATAATGAATCTCGAGAATTGCTGTACTGCGACATTACCTTGAGAAATGGCCGCAGTCCCTGCCGGACGGGCAACTCTGGGCCACAGTTTTTGTGGATGTAGGAGCCAAGTACAACCAGAAAGTCAAAGGATAAGGTTCCTACATCAGCGCCAAAGCTAGTAAGGCCCAGCTCAATGGATGCCAGAAGGTTCTGTAGTCAAAACAATCATCATCAAGCCACATATTCAAAAAGGAGAGGACAGCAACTATGAATTAATAATTGAATAAATTATGTATGATGAACAAATTAAAAGTTATGAATAAATTTCTACAAAAAGGATAAGAACACTAAGGAGACATAAATATGTTTGCAGTAATTACTAATTTTAAAACTTAGGTGAATGATCTTTAGTAACAAGATCATACAAAATTAATCATCAAGAATTATGAACATCTTTTAAAATAAGGGCAGAAACACTTGGGCAACAATAATGTTTCCAGTAATTATTCATTCTAAAACTTTAGTGAACCATCTTAAGCAACAAGATCAAATCATAGAAATTTGATTTTCTTTAACACAATGAAAACTACATTCAGGATACAGAAAAGTATATAGCAAACGATTACATAGATGAATACCATATTTTTTTGTGTATAAGACACATATTTGTATATGACAATCCTTTGTAGAAAATGCATCTCTATCTTCAAGGATATATGCAAGGATAATTTTTTTTGTATAGATTTTACCTATTTTTCCAAAATCCGCATAATCTGTATCTTTAAGCATACTCCATAACGAATATAAAAACCTGCAATAAAATCCAGTCCATAATAAAATCATGTATTGTTGTTTCATATCTATATAAAAACAGTATTCATTCATACACTAGTATCATCTAAGATAAATGTATGTGATTGTCTTAGATTTAGCAAGTAGAGTTTGCCTCACATCAAATGACATAAATATCAGATAAGAATTTCCATGCTACAGGTAATTTCTAACTCTGCCATGGGAGTGGTGATAACCAGTACCATGCCGGTCCCAAGCCCGGATAAAAGAGGAGGGTTGCTGCGACAGGCCTAGCAAGCTGGCAGCGTAAAACACTGGTTTGCTCGTGAAACGCATAGGCAGCCTCGGAATGGACGGATCCACACGTTGACGATCCAGAAAGAAAATGGACAAAGGACATGGAATACTCTCAAAATTGCAACAATAAATATTTCTTCCCTACGTGGGAAGGAAAAAGAACTAGTGATATTAATGGAGGAAAGGAAACTAACACTACTTGGACTTTGTGAAACCTGTTGGAGTGGATCTGGAAGAAGAGTGCTCCACCATAATTTTCAATTAATATATAGTGGAGGAAACGTAAATAAACATGGTGTAGCAATCCTCATCTCACCAAACATTGTAGATAGAATAAAAGACATACAGCAAATCAATGAACGCATTGTGTCTCGTTGAAAATGGACAAAGGAGACCTGAAAATAATACAAGTATACGCACCCCAACAAGGGAGGACAGCTGTGGAGAAAGGGGAATTCTATCAGACATTACAAGATGAGATTGATCTGACAAACAGGGACACCGTTATCATGGGTGACCTAAATGGACACATCGGAGTAGACAGAGATGGATTTAACACCGTTGTGGGTGCTTTTGGGATTGGAAATAGAAACAGAGAAGGAGAAAGATTACTTGATTTCTGTGTTTTGAACAATCTCGCTATAATGAACACATTCTATAAACACAAAGACAAGCACAAATGGACATGGTATCGCTGGAATTATGAGAGACAGGAATATACTTATAAATCTATGATTGATATGATAATAACCAATAATAAAACCATTTTCAATGATGTCAAGTCAATACCATCACTTTCATGTGACTCCGATCATAGAATGGTAATAGGGAAAATAAACGTTATAGAACCTAAAAGCATCAAAGGACCAATACGAAAAAAAATTTCAACTGAAAAGTTAACCAACCCAGAAGTTGCATTACAACTTGCTCAAAAGGTGGAAGAGAATTACACTGAATCTGAAACACGAGACATAAAAGTTGAATGGAATAAGTTCAGAGATGGCATAAAGAAAGCATGTGAAGAAGTTTTACAAACAAAAACAACAGGAAGAAGAAAGAAAAAGAATACCCCTTGGTGGAATGAAGTAAGAGAGGCGGTAAGACGAAAAATTAAAGCCTTCAGAATTTGGATGAAAACAAGAAGGCCCCTGGATAGGCAAGAATATGTCTTAAGGAGGAATGAAGCAGAAATTATAAAAAGAAATGCAAAGGAAAACAGCTGGCTAAAGATTGGAAAAGATCTTGAAAGAGATATGACTGGGACAAAGAAACTTATATTTAATCTTACAAAGTCGTATAGGAAAGGAAATACAGTTCCAACCCATTCTATAAGAGACAAGGATGATAATCTATTAATAGAACCGCAAGAAATTAGTCAAAGATGGACAGAGTATTTCGAGAATTTGCTGAACTTCCCAGGACAAGATGAAGCTGAAAGAGAGTACAATTTAGAAAATGGGAGGGAAAATGAAGTAGAGGACATAGGCGAAAATGAATGGGTAATAACAGAAGCAGAAGTAAGAACAGCCGTGGAAAAAATGAATATTAATAGAATAGAAATTATCAAGAAAATGGGAAACACTGGACTAAAGTGGATGCTGGAAGTGATAAATCTGGCATGGAAAAATAAGCAAGTCCCAAACGATTGGGCCAAAGCGGTGATATGCCCAATACACAAAAAATGGGACAAAACAGACTGTGGAAACTACAGAGGCATCTCCCTACTATCACACACAGGAAAGATCTATGAAAGAATTCAGGAAAAACGACTAAGAAACATAGTTGAACACAGAATAAAAGAATCTCAGAGTGGTTTTAGACCAGGACGAGGAACAACCGACAATATCTTCACTCTAAAAATTTTAATGGAGAAGTGCTGGGAGTGGAACAAACACAAAATGCACTGGATTTATCGACCTTCAAAAAGCTTTCGATAGAGTACCAAGGGATCAGTTATGGCAAGCTATTGAGCATGAAGAATACGAGGTGCCAGATAGACTAATAAAAGCTATCAAGAGTTTATACGAAAACAATGAAAGTAGAGTAAAGACTGAGAAAAGACGGAAAATGGTTTAGTGTAGTGTGTGGAGTAGGGCAAGGTGGCGTGTTATCTCCATTATTGTTTATATTGTACATGGATAGGATAATCAAGGATGTTGAAGGAGAGAGAAATATGAGCCCATTGGTGCTCGCGTATGCTGACGATATAGCCATAGTTGCAAACAGTTCGGAAAATCTACAAACTGAAATGGATAAATGGAATGATGTGCTGAACCGATATAGGATGCAGATGAATATTGCAAAAACAGAAGTAATGTGTGTCGATAGAGGGCGAGTGGAGGGAAGAATCAAAGTGGAAGGACAACAATTGAAACAGGTTGAACATTTTAAGTATTTGGGAGTGGAATTCTGTGAAAATAACCATCAGGAGACAGCAATAAACAGCAGGATTAAAATATAACAACACCCTAAATATGCTGTACCCACTACTAAAAGAAAAAAGCATCCCACTCCAGTGCAAGAAAACAATCTATATCTTAATATTGAGAGCTGTGTTAACATACGGCAGTGAAGCCTGGGCCCTGAATACAAAATCAAAATGCCGCATCCTAGCAGCCGAAATGAAAGCCCTTAGAATAATAAAAGGAGTGACAAGACGGGATAGATTAAGAAATGAGTGGATTAGACAGGAAATTGGAGTGATGTCAGTGTTGGATTTAATAGAAGAGTGGAAGATGAGGTTGTATGGACATGTTATGAGAATGGAAAATTGGAGGTACCCAAAACAAATGCTGGAATGGGTACCCACCGGAAGAAGACCAATAGGAAGACCCAGGACAAGACGGATAAAAGGTGTTGAGGAAGCATTAGAAAGAAGAGGCACAAATCTACTAGAAGTGCAAGAAAGAGAGATCTACGAGGACATAGACGCTTGGAGAAGACTAGTGAAGAGCTGCCGCTGACAGGATTATTCCTACCAGGCGTCGGGTGAGAAAGGTAATTTCTATAACATAACATATACATTATAACTATCAACATCAGGATACAGGGGGATAAATTATGTTGTATGCAATAGGTTTACAGTAATTCAACACCATCTAAAGTTGAGGTGTGTGTGTATTTACTTAGTAGTAGTTCATAGTGCCAGAGCAAGTGTCTCCGTATATATATTCATCTAGTCTTTCCTTTAATTGTTGCATATTCTTTGCCATTATCACTACTTTTCAGTAAATTTCATGTACTTATACTTCTCTAGGGAAAGCTCTATTATTCTGCGCCATTCAGGCAAATTCCTTATTGCAATTCTTTCTTGTGTCACCTCAAATATCTAACCTCTCCTTTTTTTTTTTTATTATTTGATCTTTTCTATGTGTTTCATCCAGGTCGTTCATCAATTTACAAATAAAAATATATATATTTATATATTTATATATATATATATATATATATATATATATATATATATATATATATATATATATATATATATATGTGTGTATGTGTAAATTGGTCGACATTGCAAGCCGCAATATTTGAATTCGCAAAATTAGAATCATTAACCTTATGATGATTTTAGTCATATTTTTTCACTTATTTGTACATAAATACATGTACTTATACATCCTTCAATAAAGAAAAATACAGAAAAACCTAAACATTATCATTATCCATAAGAGAATTAATTTAAATGACCATTTTACTGTACCGCAAAATTGCAGTCCCCAAAATTGAAGGGAGCACTGTATATATTTATTTATCTATATACATATAAATTTATATATATATATATATATATATATATATATATATATATATATATATGTATGTATGTATGTATGTATGTATGTATGTATGTATGTATGTATGTATGTATGTATGTATGTATGTATGTATATATATATATATATATATATATATATATATATATATATATATATATATATATATATATATGTATATATATATATATATATATATATATATATATATATATATATATATATATATATATATATATATATATATACCATATTTGACGACATACAAGACGCACAGGCATATAGGACGCACCCCGAATTTAGCAGGGCATATTCAAGGGAAAAAAGTTTTAGTGTATTAGTATACTTCAGCATAGTTCTTTTATGGCAAGTTATCATAACATTACAACAAATTGCAATACAAGCCAAAACACCTTATATATAGCAGAAAATATTATTAACTGGTATGCACTCATAATACACAAACTGACAACTTAGCGGTTTCCCATAAATGACAATAGATGGTGTTGGCCACCAAACTCGCCCAGATGTTTACTATTTGAACAGCTGGTATATCGTAAGTACTGTAATTCTGTATGATATTTCTTTTCAGTACGGATAGTAATAATGTAGGATAATAATTCACAATAATGTTTCAGTAAGTACTGGTAATTAATGGAACCAGGCTACTGTAGGTAAAAATGACCATCTGGGCTAAAATCAGCTTCCTGTAGTAAGTGTCGCAGGCCTTGCCTTCACATATAAGACACAGGGGTGAGGATTGGGAGCCTTCTTTGGTGGAAAAAAGTGCGTCTTATATGCCGTCAAATGCGGTATATACAGTAAGAACGGTCATCTCGCGTAATATAGTCTCGCGAATTTAGCATCTCGTGTCTATTTCAAATTCTTCTGCCATCTAGCGGTACCAAACGAACATCTCGCGCATGCGCATAGGTCAGCACGCCAGTTGAATGGTTGGTTTGGCTCAGTTGTGTCATGGCAGGAACTTGGCCAACAACAATATTGCTATTTTGTTGTGCTGTGGAGCATATTTACTTCCGGTGTTCTAGTGAAAGTACAATACACTGCAATGACATGAGTTATATGAGCGGTAGTGGTGGAAATCGTGGTGGAAACTGTGGTGAAAAACGTGGTGGACGAGAGAAGCGTGATTATCGTAAGGGGGTGAAGCTCAGGAAATATACACTCCAGGAAAAAAGAAAAAATGGTTGCACAAGGTGCTGGTGATGGTAGTGGTGGTGATGCGCAAACGGTGGAGGAGAGAGCTATTAACCAGTAGCCACCACTCCCCATCATTGCCAGGCTACTCACGCCAGTCACAGACTCTCATAACGTAAGTAGAATAATATTTGAACCTTTATTAATAATCAGAAAGAGTTCAATCTTGTTTATTATCATACAGATTATGCATAACCTTGTATGTGTGAATTTTTGGCGAAATATTTTGTATTCTTGGAGGGTTAATGGGAGTTATAAGAAGCTTATGTACCATACCTAAGAACCAATTATACTATTTACATGTATTTCAATATCGTTCTACTCGCAGTTTTTCATCTCGCGGCCGATAGTCCAGTACCAATTAAGCGCGAGATGACCATTCTTACTGTGTGTGTATGTATATATATATATATATATATATATATATATATATATATATATATATATATATATATATATATATATGTGTATATATATATATATATATAATTTATATATACATATATATATATAATTTATATATACATATATATATATATAATTTATATATACATATATATATATATAATTTATATATACATATATATATATATATATATATATATATATATATATATATATATATATGTATATATATACATATACATATACATATATATATATATATATATATATATATATATATATATATATATATATATACTGTCGACCCTCGATTTAACGGACCCCGATTTAACGGATATCAGATTCTACGGACTCTGTGTGCTAGCGGACCATCAACCCAGATCCAGACTAAAATCCGTTAGTGTAAAAGAAAGTCCGGTAGGTGGCGGTCGCGTCGGTAACATAATCCGTTAAAATCTAGGGTGAAACGCCCAGCATTTGGGTAATAAAATATAAAAACCTTATATAACCAAACCTGACCGAACCAAACCTAACATAATCTAATTTAATCATAACCTAACGTAACCTAACATAACATAATTAACCTAACATAACTTGAAAGATGTTTTAACAGGTAAACAATGGTGACCACTGCCTGAAACCTTCACAATCAGCTGATGTATCTAGGCTCTGCCTCACTCCTCCTCCTAGGCATCAGTGTTGAAACCACCATGGTGTCTACTAAGTGTGCGTAGCTAGGTTAGGTTTTTTTTTTTTTTTTTTTTTTTTTATCTATTACCCATGGCGTCGGTAGAATTCAAGGAGGTTAAATAAAGTTAACCTACTAATTTTTAAGGCACGGATTATTTATTTCTGGGCAAAGTGTGATGCTTTTTCATTTCAAGAAACCTAACCTAACCCAAACCCTAACCTAACTCTAACTCCAACCTAACCCTAACCCCAACCCAACCTAACATTGCAGGGCTTTAAATAGATACTGGTCTTACCTACTGAGGCGATATGTATACAAAAATTGAAACAAATGTTTTTAATAGTTTCCAGAAGTTAATATATATTGCATGATATTCTGCAACCTTAATTCTATCTGACAAGTATTAACTGCGGGAGAAGATGCTACACACACTTATTAGACGCCATGGTGGTTTCAACACTGATGCCTAGGAGGAGGGAGGCGGAGCCTAGGTACATCAGCTGATTGTGTGGCTGCACCCAGACACTTCCCTTTGACTATGAGTAACCATTGAGTGCAACTGTAAATACTGTACAACTTAGGTTAAGGTAAGCTAAAAAAAAGTATTTGGGTAAATCTGCATACCTACTGCTGGGACAATATCGATATAAATATGAAGTCGTATATACTATACATAGTGTACTCAACACATCTGTGAAGGTTTCAGGCTGTGCTCACCATTGTTTACCTGGCAAAACATCTTTCAAGTTATGTTAGGTTAATTATGTTATGTTGTGGTTAGGTTACGTTAGGTTATGGATAGATTAGGTTATGTTAAGTTTGGTTTGCTTAGGTTCGGTTATATAAGGTTTTTATGTTTTTTACCTAAAAGTTATGCGTTTCACCCTAGATTTTTTATCCGGAATGCCATATTATGACCTTTAACCAAGCAACGGACTTTTTACATCAACGGACAGAGCTCCCTCCGCATTAGTCTGTTAAATCGAGGGTCGACAGAATATATATACAGGAAGTCCTCGCTATACGATAGTTCAGTTTACGTTAAATTCGCAGATACAATACTAGCCAATTAGTAGCCTTTTTTTTATTTACGATACTTGATTCGCAGTTACGATATTTAAAAAAGGCGCCAAAATCGGCGTGGTGAGTTGGGCATGGCCAAATCGGCGTGGTGGCGCATGCAGTGTCACCACGACGCTACGCTACATGCGGCCAACTCCAACAACTAGTCATTCCCATGCCACCATTACAAACACAGTGAAACCCTGTGCTCGTGATTTACTTCCATTAAACGACGAATTATGTAATGATTGCATAGTTATATTTTTTTCTTTATTTTCTTTATTCAAATTGTTTATTTTTTACACTAAGATATGTCTTTATGTATGTATCTGAACCTGAAGGAGTGACTTTGGCAATGTGCTGGAACGCATCCCTATCTAATACATGTAAAAATGGGTTCGGTATACGTTATTTCGTTTTACGATAGGGTTTCAAGGAACGCATAGCTATCGTAAAATGAGGACTTCCTGTATATACATATACAATAGAACCTTGCATTATGAGTGCACCATATAACGAGTAATTTGTACGAGCCGAGGCTCGGGCAAATTTTTGTCTTGTTTTACGAGTAGAAATCCACACTCCCAGCGTGGTTCATACAGTGACCGCTAGGCTCGCACACACTCTCCCGACATGCGTGAGAACGGCTCGCTCAGTTCACGTGGATATCTTGTTGTTGAAGTACCCATTGTGTTTTCCCAGTGTTTTTCTTTTAGTTTTGTGTGTATTTTTACTATTATTTTATAATAATTACTGTAGTTGTATTACCATGGGTACTAAGATTAGTGCAAAGAAAAGGTCTGAGAAAAAGAAAAAGATAATAACAATAGTAATTAAGAAGGAAATCATTGATTAACATGCTAAAGGAACTCGTGTAGTGAACCTTCCAAACAATAATAATATTCCTCCTCCTCCTACACCGTCTTCCTCGCTCACAAATCATCCTATCTTTAAGGTAATTAAATCAATAAAACCAGTTTATATTATTTCTTTTGCATCCTCTTTGACTGTATTAGTTAAGATTCGTTTCCTTAACCACTCGATATCTCCTTATCTTAATAATGCACTGCAAATTCAATCCCATATACTTGTTCAGATCATCTCAAACTATGCCAATGAATTACAGAAGAAAAAAATGTGAATTTTTTTTTTTTGGTTACAATTGGTTTAGTTACGTTTAGTTAAATTTGGTTGGGTTAGTTTTGGTTAAGCTTGTTTAACTGCAGCTCTGGATAGGTTATGCTAACAAAGCAATTTCTTTTTGGTAAATTTTTACATCTTCACCAGAATGGCATATGGCTACCAAAGAAAATGGCATCTGCACCTCACACAATCCCCTACTTTTAGATCATAGAAAACATTTGATAGTTTCTAAATTAACATAGCATAAGCCTAACTAAAACTAACCTAACCAAACCTAACATAACCTAAGAAAAATTTTTTTAATTCATTTTTGTAATTCAGCGGCATAACTGTTGGAGATGATCTGAATAAGGTTGAATTTGCAGTGCATTATAAAGGTAAGAAGACAACCAATGGTCAAGGAAACGTATTATGCTTTTATAATTGTCATTAGTCTAGTACTTACACATTTTGTTTTAAAACGGAGAAGAAAAAAAAGTGGTGGTTTTTGGGACAAACGGAGAGAAAAAAAAAAAAGGTGGTTTTGGGGACTTGGAATGGATTAATTACATTTCAATTAATTTCATGGGGAAAATTAATTTGCAAAACAAGCTTGATCATGGAACGAATTAATCTTGTAATGCGACACACCACTGTAAATACCGGTATATATATACATACACACATATATACTGTATATATGTATGTGTGTGCTTGTATGTGTGTGTGTGTATTTACCTAGTTGTATTTACCTAGTTGTAATTTACAGGGTTCGAGCAAGGCTCATTATGTCCTGTCTCCATAACTATATTTATCCAACTTTTCCTTAAATGAATGCACACTGGTTGCTGTAACAACTTCTTCACTTAAGCCATTCCACATATCCACCGTTCTATGAGGAAAACTGTACTTCCTGATATCCCTCAAACACTGACTCTTCACAATCTTCTTAGAATGCCCTCTCGTTCTTCTGTCCACACCTCCAGTTACCGTCACCAAATCCTGTCTGTCAATCTTCTCTATGTGATTTACCATTTTGTACATCGTAATCATATCTCCTCTTTCTCTTCTCTCCTGCAATGTTGGCAAACTCATTTCTCTCAATCTCTCTTCATAGGTTAGATCTTTCAATTCCGGCACCATCTTTGTAGCTGTTCTCTGAATCCTTTCCAACTTCCTTATATCTTTCTTCATATGTGGTGACCACACCACCGCTGCATATTCCAACTTGGGCCGTATCATGGTGGTTATAATTTTCTTCATCATACTTGTATCTAGATAGTGAAATGCCACCCTAATATTTGTTAGCAACCCATACGTTGAGCCAAATATCCCATTTATATGCCTTTCCGGGGACAGGGTATCTTGAATAATCACTCCCAGATCCTTTTCTTCTTTACTTTTTGTTATTAAAGTGTCCCTCAATTTGTAATCCCATGTGGGTCTTCTTTTACTCTTCCCCATCTCCAACACATTGTGATGCCTCCAATTTTATCTCAACCAGGCCTTACTGAATGTACCTTTTTGTTTTGTTTAGTTATGCCCTTAGATCCTGTATTCCCAAGGTGATACTGCATTATATAAATGTTTTTACTCACATATCATTCATAATTTTATACTATATGTTTATATTAATGTTTATATTAGAATTGTTTCTCCAAACTTTCAAATCCTATGCAGTCATCCCCCCCACAAGACAGTTTTCTATGGAAAGAAATTAATATCATAATCTAATCACTATTAATAGTCATTAACTTGTTAAAATGCTCTCCATAGTCAAATATAATTAATCTACTTAGTTATCTCTCACAAAACTGTGTTACGAATGATGTAATATTTCATCATGAGGCGATCACGCCCCATGGGGCCTGTCGAGCTGAGCAAAGTCACGTACACCAGAATTTTCCCCTATATAGTAACCCAGAGATCAAGTTCAATAGATATCTAAATGTTACTTATTTAGCGTCAAAATTAATTTTCTATAAGCTGATAACCATTTCATGTCTCAATAATCAATTAATAATAAGATCAAAGGAGGAATATTCTCGATACCCCCCATTCCCCCTCCTCGTCTCCCGCCTTTTTTCCCAGAGAGCATCACTCGGGACTCAAACTTTTGTAACGTCAACAGAAGAGTGACATCGCTCTCGAAATTCCTCAATATTTGTGAAATTCAATGCCTCTCACCATTATTATAGTCCATAATCTTCCCCAGTAGCCTGACAATATATGTAAACTTCTATTGAGATCTATTATAAGTGGATAATACCAATTTCCTTCTCTTAAAGAAGGACAACGTGGTTTCAAAACCGCATGGCCTCCTTTTGTCCCCCCCTCCCCAAAAATAATATTTCATGGTGTATAATATATATTTTTCATGGTAATTCCTATGTTATTGTGACTGTGCATTAACTTCTGAGTTAAGGAAGTGAATTATAGTCTCGGGACTCAAACTTTTGTAACGTCAACAGGGAAAGAATGCCTCCACGACAGTTACACCAATTTCTCATTTACTTTCTTTTGTTTTGTAAATAAATGAACGGCTAGAAAGTCAATGCCAAACTTCCGAGTTAAGCCTTAGGGAACTATGTGTCACGTAGGACGGTCTGATAGACCCAGCTCATTGATTCAGGAGTAAGAATCGGGTATTCTTATTTAGTGAGGAAGAATTATTATGTCTGCATAACCAGAAACAATGAGATCACCTTACTTTCGGAAATCCCCTGAGAAAAGGTTCTTTAACTGTTCTCAGGCCCAGTTACAAAATTATAACATTTTTTAAGGTGATATTTTTCAGGGAAGGGAGTCAAGGGTATAATTTGTAATGTGTGAAGAGTTTGGTATCTCGAGGTGAGATAAGTATTGCCAACTCTGTGTGTTTATTTTCTTTTTTTTGAGGAAGGTTATTTCTGCCATGAACCATTAAGTTGTCTGATACTATAACTAAGCTGTGTTTCTAAGACTCAATGATCAGCCTGTGATATTCAAAGTATACCATAAATAAATAACCCAAGTAAAATATGAGAAAGTGATTCCGTGTTAATAATAACCTCCGTTGGTGTGGTAAGGTAAGTGTGGGGAAGTGCTCAACACTCTTGAAAAAGGATATGAAACAAATCCACGAATCCATGTGCCTTATTGAAACTCAGTCCACTCTACCAAATAACTAAATTGTTAAATCAATTCCCCTTTTCTTTCAGTGGTCGCCTATATTTCCCTGGTAGTAATTATTTTCTCTTTCGAATATTTTAACTTCCCTTTAGGAAGAAACTAAATTCCCTGAGAATCCCCTAATTCTCATTAAACCTTTGGGGGTGGTGGCAGCTTTTCTTTTTAATATACAGGGAAATAAATAACATCAGGGACCATTAAAAAGTATAATTAATCAAGGTAAAGATCTTGTTAATTGCCATAAGAGTTCCCCATTAGAAGTTAATTTAATGACAAGGCACCACACTGGTGGTCCTTCAGCAGTAAAGTGAAAGTAAAACAAATTAATAAAGAAGAAATAAATTAACAACAATATAACACAATATAAAATAAAATAACGTCCCCGTCCCCCCCGCGGGCACCACACTGGTGGCTTAAGCGGTGGGATTCAAAGTGTTTTGAGCACTGCCTAACAATTACCACAGCAAGTGAGGATGGAAAAGTTTCTTGTCATACGATAATAAAGTAAGAGAAATGATGGATAAGGGTAGTCGTACTCATGGTTCTACTGGGTTAGCTATGGGGAAAATGGGTTGGTTTTCATGGGAATATGGGTAAGGATGGAAATGGTTAGGTTAATGTAGTGATGGGTTAGATTAAGTTAGCCAATAAGTTAGTCTGGATTAAGGTAGCCTGGATTAAGATACAAACCGACACAGTATCCCTAGCTGGATTATGAAGAAAGAGAAATGGAGATTGTAGAGGGCAATCGGAATCTTGAAAACTCCGAAATAATGAGAGGGGAAATTGAAGAATTTAAAAATGTGGTACGACAACAGGCCGCGGTAATAGAGAGAATAGGAAGTCGCGTCATCAAACAGGAAGAGACCCTTGCCTCACCTATAGTTAGTCGTCCCCCAGTAACCAAACCGAGAGACATCCCCATGCTCGAACTAAACCACCTGGAGGGCCTAGAGGCTTCAACACGCCTCCAAATGTTTATTGAATTGATAGAACAGGCCACACCCGATGATGCCTCCCGAATCCAAGTCGCCAAAAGCAGGTTAGGATCAGAAATAGTCATGCTCATACATAACCACCAGCGAAAACAGCCGAACCTTTCATGGAGTCATTTTTGTCAGCTATTAAAAGATGAATTTGCTGTAGATGTGAATCTAGACCGAGCATGGCAGGATTTAGAAAATGAATTTTACGACTGGGGAGAAAGCCCACAAGTTTTTTGTAATAGAACCATTTGCAAGTACGCCACTTTAGAGTCTAAATTTCCAAATGAAAAATTCCCTGATAGAAACAAATACCTAAAACGAAAGGTATGGCAAGGTCTACCACGAGATCTCAAAGATAAATTGGAAGGTTTCTTAGATGAAGCCTACCCCCTAAATAAATTCCTGGACAGAGTGGAGTACCAAAGGCAACTTTTCTTGGAGACACAAACCCCATCTGTACAGCAGGTGTCCAGAGAAAATGAAAAGTCAGTAAGACCAAAAGTCACCCGACCCCTAACTCCTGCCCCAGCCCTCTCCCCCGAGTCAGAAAACAAGTCCGAGATAGAGGATCTCAAGGAACAGATGAAGACCCTGACAACTCAATTAAGCCACATTAAATCAACTAACCCATCCAGCCAATACCATCAGTATCAGTCCTTCATTCCTTATGGCCGGTCATGGTCCTCCCCAAAGCCCAAAGTATTCTGCCCTTATTGTCGTTCTCACACTCACAACCTGAGAGAATGTGCCTCAGCTCCCCACGATGGGTCGTGCTTTGACTGCCGACGCATGAATTGCCGAAGGGGAAATGCCAATTGCCCAGGAAAAGTTAACCAGAATCAGAGCTTACTAACACAGGCCCCCACCTCTCCTATAATTCAACTATCAGTAAACAATAAATTAGTGTCAGCTTTGGTAGATACTGGTAGTAGTTATACTTTAATGAAAGAATCCACCAGAAGTAAATTAGGTTGTGAACTCCACCAGAAAAGAAAATTCCCTTGTCTCCAAGGAGTAACAGGAACACCCCTCAGAATACTAGGTTCAGTGTTAGTGGAAGTAGGTATTGGGCTGCAAACGGTAGTAAAGAAATGGGTCCCAGTGGTTCCAAACAGCTATTTGCAAGCAGACATGTTGCTGGGAACTGATATCTTATTCCATTCCTCATTCCTATGGGATCCTGAGAAGAAGTTATTTCATTGGGGAAAGGCTCCTTATGCCGTCCACCAAATTCGACCCCGGAAAAGTGCAGTCCGTAACGTAACTCAACTTCCTCCCCCAGTAATATCATTAAAACTTGAGAACCAATTGCATAATCCCAAAGAAATTCGGCTAGATCCATATCAAACCAAATTCATTCCCCTAACGGTTGTAGAAGAAATTGGTACCACCCTCATAGTACACCCACAAGGAAAACCCTCCAGTAACTGTCACCCCTTTTGTGTTAATGTAAATGATGATCAAACTATTCCCTGCCCAATAACTAACAACACCAAAGTACCCAAAATTTTTAAAATAGGCACCCTTTTTGGCTGGTATGAGAAGGGCGAAGTAAATTCACCTTCAGTACATCACATTCAAAATGACCTCCTTCCCCATTCCGACCAACCTAGTATTCCTGGAGGACGTAAAGAAAAGTTAAATCACCTATTATCTAAATTACCCATGTCCCATTTAAGGAAAACAC
The DNA here is from genome assembly GCA_036785275.1 of Cancer borealis. Classification (NCBI taxonomy): domain Eukaryota; kingdom Metazoa; phylum Arthropoda; class Malacostraca; order Decapoda; family Cancridae; genus Cancer; species Cancer borealis. The sequence continues at coordinate 226,066 of JAXIVD010000014.1, forward strand.
AAAAAGCAGAATTAAATAAAGTCATCTTAGCCCATGATCAGCTATTTTTGCTGGAAGAGGGAGAATTGGGAACCCTTAATGTCCCCCCTGTGGAGATTCAGTTGACAGATGACAGTCCTGTGAGGGCCCCTACGTACCAGTATCCTGAAGCCTCAAAGGAAATAATTAGCCAAATGCTAGAAGATATGGAAGCCCGGGAAATTATAGAAAAATCGACTGCTGCATGGCTCAGCCCGATTGTATTAGTGAGCAAATCAGATGGCTCTAAGAGGATGTGTCTCGATTACAGAAAAGTAAATACTCATTTAGCCACTGACATTTATCCTCTCCCAAGGTTGGACGAATTAGTCGAGCAAGCCTCGGGCCAGGCTTTCTATACCACCCTGGATCTTAAGGAAGCCTACTTCCAAGTTACCATCAAAGACAGTTCTCGAGACATTACCACCTTTAGTGATGGAATATCATTATATCGCTTCCGCAGACTCCCGTTTGGATTGTCCTGCTCGCCAGCCATCTTCTCTCGACAAATGGCCTCAATCTTAACCCCTTTACTGAAGGAGGGATGGGTTAGAAATTATCTGGATGACATAATCTTGTGGGCCCCTGATTTTTCCACCATGTTAACTAGAGTCCAAAAGATCTTTCAGACCCTAGAGGAAAGTGGCATCAAATTAAATTTGAGCAAATGCACTTTTGGAGGGGCAGAAGTAAAATTTTTGGGCCATTTGGTCTCTAAAGAAGGATGTAAACCTGACCCTAAAAATGTAGAAGCCATCAAAAAAATGCCTCCTCCCAAAACAGTTAAGGGAGTCAGACGATACTTAGGAATGTGTTCTTTTTATCGTAAACACATCCAAAATTTTGCCAAATTAGCAGCCCCCCTAAACAACCTCACAAAAAAGAATACTAAATTTGATTGGACAAAAGAATGCCAACACTCCTTTACCACCCTAAAACAAATACTCAGTGATGCCCCAGTGTTAGTTAAGGCAGAATTAACACAACCGTTTATAGTCACCACGGATGCTAGCAATACTCATGTTGGAGGTGTCCTAAGCCAGATTCAAGCAGATGGAAGCAACAAGCCCATCGGTTACTTTTCAAAAAAATTAAACCCCACTGAGTCTAGATATTCAGCCACTGATCGAGAAGCCCTAGGAGTAGTGTTAACATGCAGAAATTTCCATCATTATTTATGGGGAACAAAATTTAGCATTTTTACTGACCACCAACCATTAACTAGTATTTTCAAGAGGAAAACCAAAAGCCCTCGAATGAGCAGGTGGATACTGGAAATGAGGGAATATACTTACGACATTAAGTATCTAAAAGGGAAACAAAATGTGGTGGCTGACAGTTTGTCAAGGCCAGTAAGAGTAGTTCGTCAGATAGCCGAGCCCAGAAATTATTTTGGACTAAGTCTAACAGCCATAACCGAAGCCCAAAGAGAAGATGAGAGATGAAAAGAACTAGCAGAATATTTAGAAGGGGGAAAACTACCTATAAAATTATACCCTAAAGTCATCTTAGATCAGTTTATGGTAGAAGAAAAAGTCTTGTATTTTATTAAGGAAAAAGTAGATGGCACCCTTCACTATTGCTTGGTAGTTCCTCAACCACTCAAACAGAAAGCTTTAGAATTTGCCCATGTAGTTTCTGGACATTTCGGGCAAAAGAAAACAATAGCCAAGGCAGAAGAATTTTTCTATTGGGCCAACCTGAAATCTGAAGTTAACCAGTATGTAAAAAATTGCCTCACTTGCCAACAGTTTAAGGGTACCACAGAATTGCAACAGAAATGGCAAGAATTACCATCAGTATCACAACCATTAGAAAGATTAGGAATTGACCTTACTGATATGACCGCAGGGACACATGGTTATCGATATGTCTTAACAGTAGTGGATCATTTCAGTAGGTTCGTAAAATTATACCCACTTAAAACAAAACACACACACACTGTCGTGGAGAGCATGGAGCAGTACCTCGCAGACTTCAGCACCCCCCAGTCTGTGGTCCACGACAACAAGTTGGAGTTTGTGTCCCGGCAGTTCCAAGACCTCTGCCGAAGGCATCGGGTTGCCAACTGTCATACAACCCCATATCATCCCCGAGGGAACAGCACCACGGAGAGGCTCCATTCGTCCCTCAAGACGGTACTGGCTATCCTATGTGCAGGGTACCCACTCAAGTGGCCGCAGTATCTGGCGTCCTGCCAGACAGTACTCAACCATGCTGTGCACTCTTCAACGGCCGTCCAGCCTTTCTTCGCCTTCTTCGGACGCCATGCCCCTCGTCAAGTGGATTCCCTCCTCCCCAGTATTGCAGGAGACCCCGGACTAGAGGTGGCTAAGGAGGTGATCAAACAGACCCATCTCAAACAGACACGATGGTACCGGGAAGTGGCGAACAGAAAAAGAACTAACCAAGCCGTCAGTGTTGGACAATTGGTGTGGGTCAGAAAGGAAGTGACACTGCCAGGTACTAGCAGGAAACTGAACCCTAAGTGGACCGGTCCCTACAAGACTATATAAATCATTAGGGATGGTGGTGCTTACCTGCTAGAGAACGTCTTTACCAGACAAAAGGTGCAAAGGGCGGCTGAGAAAGTGAAGCCGTATGTGGGTACCGAGGAATGGTTATTAGCCCCCTTGGAAGTGTCGTGTACCAAGGAAGACAATGAAGAACCAATGCCTCCACGGCTTAGGAAAAGACCTCAAAGATATCTAGAGGAGTGTTAGGTACAGTGGCTGGGCAGAAACAACCCCAAAGAACTATGCCACAATGGGTGTTAGTTTTAAGATACAAAGGAACAGGTTTGGACAATTAGTGGTGCTAAGTTGCAGTGCCCTTGGAGGTATGTTGTTTGTGAATCGACCCAGGTGAGACAGGTCGATAGACTATCCACCTTAATTCCCCCGGGCCTACTTTGAGCCCTGAAGGAGTGGTGAACTTCTGAGGTAGAAGACAAGTTCACAGGATTGTGTGTAGTTCACACAATGTACTAGTTCAGGAAGCTGTAGGCCACTTTAACGTGAGGGAATCACACCTGGTAGTAGTGTGATTAGGCCTCTAAGCTACAGTCTGCCGGTGTTAGGAGGTGGAGGAGACATCAGGACGTAGCCTAAGCTCTGTCAAATGCTTCCTGTATGACCACTTGCTGCGGAAACGAATGAAGGGTGATTGAATGCGAATGTTGTGAGAAAATGAAGATGAATGACTGAGAATTTATGTTATTGTTTGTTTTGGTGTGAAAGCCAAGGGTAGGGAAGGCTCCACTTAGCTACCGAGTGTCCGGGATCTTGTACAGTTGACGAGATCATCCATACTTCTCTCATGAGTATGTGGACTGGGGTGTGCCCTACAATAATCTGAACTACAGCCAAGTAGCAGCAGTAGCCAGGCAATTGGTTTCTCAGGAACCACATATTACGTTGCCAGTGTTTTAGCCAGGAAGGGCTGCAGAAGTAGTGGAGTGATGGGGAAGGTCGAGTGAATGTTAGACTGATGGAAAACCAAGGTGGGTTGTAACTTTAGTGACCACTAAACCAGTTCCTAAATTGTAAACATATTAAGATGTAATTTTTTTTATTATTAGTGAGTAAAAACATTTCACCCGGAGGGAAAAGTCGTGTGATGCCTCCAATTTTATCTCAACCAGGCCTTACTGAATGTACCTTTTTGTTTTGTTTAGTTATGCCCTTAGATCCTGTATTCCCAAGGTGATACTGCATTATATAAATGTTTTTACTCACATATCATTCATAATTTTATACTATATGTTTATATTAATGTTTATATTAGAATTGTTTCTCCAAACTTTCAAATCCTATGCAGTCATCCCCCCCACAAGACAGTTTTCTATGGAAAGAAATTAATATCATAATCTAATCACTATTAATAGTCATTAACTTGTTAAAATGCTCTCCATAGTCAAATATAATTAATCTACTTAGTTATCTCTAACAAAACTGTGTTACGAATGATGTAATATTTCATCATGAGGCGATCACGCCCCATGGGGCCTGTCGAGCTGAGCAAAGTCACGTACACCAGAATTTTCCCCTATATAGTAACCCAGAGATCAAGTTCAATAGATATCTAAATGTTACTTATTTAGCGTCAAAATTAATTTCCTATAAGCTGATAACCATTTCATGTCTCAATAATCAATTAATAATAAGATCAAAGGAGGAATATTCTCGATACCCCCCATTCCCCCTCCTCGTCTCCCGCCTTTTTTCCCAGAAAGCGTCACTCGGGACTCAAACTTTTGTAACGTCAACAGGTGAGTGACATCGCTCTCGAAATTCCTCAATATTTGTGAAATTCAATGCCTCTCACCATTATTATATAGTCCATAATCTTCCCCAGTAGCCTGACAATATATGTAAACTTCTATTGAGATCTATTATAAGTGGATAATACCAATTTCCTTCTCTTAAAGAAGGACAACGTGGTTTCAAAACCGCATGGCCTCCTTTTGTCCCCCCTCCCCAAAAATAATATTTCATGGTGTATAATATATATTTTTCATGGTAATTCCTATGTTATTGTGACTGTGCATTAACTTCTGAGTTAAGGAAGTGAATTATAGTCTCGGGACTCAAACTTTTGTAACGTCAACAGGGAAAGAATGCCTCCACGACAGTTACACCAATTTCTCATTTACTTTCTTTTGTTTTGTAAATAAATGAACGGCTAGAAAGTCAATGCCAAACTTCCGAGTTAAGCCTTAGGGAACTGTGTGTCACGTAGGACGGTCTGATAGACCCAGCCCATTGATTCAGGAGTAAGAATCGGGTATTCTTATTTAGTGAGGAAGAATTATTGTCTGCATAACCAGAAACAATGAGATCACCTTACTTTCGGAAATCCCCTGAGAAAAGGTTCTTTAACTGTTCTCAGGCCCAGTTACAAAATTATAACATTTTTTAAGGTGATATTTTTCAGGGAAGGGAGTCAAGGGTATAATTTGTAATGTGTGAAGAGTTTGGTATCTCGAGGTGAGATAAGTATTGCCAACTCTGTGTGTTTATTTTCTTTTTTTTGAGGAAGGTTATTTCTGCCATGAACCATTAAGTTGTCTGATACTATAACTAAGCTGTGTTTCTAAGACTCAATGATCAGCCTGTGATATTCAAAGTATACCATAAATAAATAACCCAAGTAAAATATGAGAAAGTGATTCCGTGTTAATAATAACCTCCGTTGGTGTGGTAAGGTAAGTGTGGGGAAGTGCTCAACACTCTTGAAAAAGGATATGAAACAAATCCACGAATCCATGTGCCTTATTGAAACTCAGTCCACTCTACCAAATAACTAAATTGTTAAATCAATTCCCCTTTTCTTTCATTGGTCGCCTATATTTCCCTGGTAGTAATTATTTTCTCTTTCGAATATTTTAACTTCCCTTTAGGAAGAAACTAAATTCCCTGAGAATCCCCTAATTCTCATTAAATCTTTGGGGGTGGTGGCAGCTTTTCTTTTTAATATACAGGGAAATAAATAACATCGGGGACCATTAAAAAGTATAATTAATCAAGGTAAAGATCTTGTTAATTGCCATAAGAGTTCCCCATTAGAAGTTAATTTAATGACAAGGCACCACACTGGTGGTCCTTCAGCAGTAAAGTGAAAGTAAAACAAATTAATAAAGAAGAAATAAATTAACAACAATATAACACAATATAAAATAAAATAACGTCCCCGTCCCCCCCCCGGGCACCACAACATGACACTTTTTAGCATTGAATTCCAATTTCCATCTCAGGCTCCATTCATGAATCTTATCCACATCTGTCTGCAACTCCTTACAATCTTCCTTACTCTTTACTATCCTCATTAGCTTTGCATCATCTGAAAACAGGTTTATATAGCTACTCAAGCCTTCCTGCATATCATTCACATATATCTGGAACATGATGGGTGCCAGCACTGATCCCTGTGGTACTCCACTTGTTACTACACTCCACTCTGAATTTGTGTCTCTAATCGCAGTTCTCATTTCTCTACCTTTAGATAATCTGTTATCCAATCCAGCACTACTCCCTTCACTCCTCCCATATGGTTCATCTTCCACAAGTCTTTTGTGTGGGACTCTGTCAAACGCTTTCCTGATGTCCAAGTACACTGCACCCACCCAGCCTTCCCCGTCTTGCACTTCATCGATCACTCTCGTATAAAAACTCAGCAAGTTCGTCACACAAGATCTATCTTTTCCAAATCCGAATTGTCTCTCATTTATCACCTTATTCTCCTCCAAATAGCTTACCCATCTTTCCTTGATAACTGTTTCACACAACTTGCCCACAACACTAGTCAACGACACAGGTCTATAATTCAGCGGCTCCGTCTTTTTCCCTCCTTTATAAATCGGCACAATATTAGCTCGTTTCCATTCGTGTGTGTGTGCGTGGGTGCGTGCGTGCGTGCGTGCGTGCGTGCGTGCGTGCGTGCGTGCGTGGGCGGGTGGGAGGGAGGGCGGGCGGGCGGGCGGGCGGGCGGGCGGGCGGGCGGGCGGGCGGGCGGGCGGGCGGGCGGGCGGGCGGGCGGGCGGCGGGGGTGGGATGGGGTGGGTGGGTGTGGGTGGGGTGTATTTACCTAGTTGTATTTACCTAGTTGTGGTTTACGGGAGGGGAGTAATCTCATATTGTCCCGTCTTTATATCTTACTTTATCCAACTTGGCTTTAAAGCTGTGTACACTGGTGGCGTTTACAATATCTCCACTTAATTCATTCCAGGTGTTGACCACTCTGTGCGGAAAACTGTACTTCTTGATGTCCCTGATACAACGCTCCCTCTTCAGCCTCTTTCCATGTCCCCTTGTACTTTTGTCCTCCAGATTTAACAACTCTCCATCAATTCTATCCAGGTTGTTCACCATTTTATAAACTCCTATCAAGTCCCCTCTCTCTCTCCTACTCTCAAGCGTAGGAAGTTCCAGTTTCCTCAATCTTTCTTCATATGTGAACTCTCTCAATTCCGGTACCATCTTGGTGGCTGCCCTTTGGACCCTCTCCAATTTTCTAATATTTTTCTTTGTGTGAGGGGACCATACAATCGCCGCATACTCCAATCTCGGTCTAATCATAGCGGTAATCAGTTTTCTCATCATATCAGCATCCAAGTACGAAAAAGCCATTTTGATTCTCCTTAGCAGACTACTCACTTCTCCCGTAATTTTATCTATATGCCTATCCGGGATTAAACTCCGCATAATAGTCACCCCCAAATCCACCTTCTCCTTCGACTTTTTCAAACTAACATTTTTCATTTTGTAATTATAGTTCACTCTCCTTTGCTAACCAAATTCCATGACTTTGCACTTACTTAAATTGAATTCCATTTGCCACTTTTCACTCCATCTACCAATCTTATCAAGGTCCTCTTGCAATTTCTCACAATCTATCACATTCTGCACTTTCCTCACCAATTTGGCGTCATCGGCAAACAAGTTGATATGACTGTCGACTCCTTCAACCATATCATTTACATATATACCAAACATGATCGGTCCCAGCACTGACCCTTGGGGTACTCCACTAGTAACTTTCAACCAGGAAGAATTATTATTCCTTATTACCATTCTCATTTCCCTCTCATGAAGATAATCCTTCCTCCATTCCAACAATCGTCCTCCAATTCCTCCATACCTCCCTATCTTCCATAACAGTCTCTTATGTGGTACCTTGTCAAAGGCCTTCTTCAAATCCAGGTAGACCCCATCCATCCAACCATCTCTCTTGTACAACATCTATGACCCTTGAATAAAAAGACAACAAATTTGAGGAACATGACCTCCCTCTCCTGAATCTGAACTGGCATGTTGTCAACACATCATTTCTCTCCAGATATTCCATCCAAGTATTCTTAATAATCTTCTCACATATTTTTCCTACTACACTCGTCAAGGACACTGGTCTATAAATTCAGTGGATCCTCTCGACTTCCACCCTTGTAAATTGGTACAATATTTGCTCTTTTCCAATCCTTTGGCACTTTTCCCTTCATCAACGACAACCTCACCAGACTATAAACTTTATCCACCAACTGATTTCTACATTCTTTCAGAATCCAATTTGAAATTCCATCTGGACCAGCCACCTTATTTACATCCAAATTTTCCATCAATTTCATAACTTCCTCCTGACTTACTTCTATTCCTCTCAACTGGTTTCCGATCAACTCCTCATCTGCCAAGTCAAAGTCACTCTCTTCAGTAAATACTGTTTGAAACCTTTCATTCATCACCTCCGCCATTTCTTGTACCTCGTCATATTTTCTTCCATCAACCTTCAATCCAGTTATACCTTCACTTTTCTTCATTTTTCCGTTAATACGTCTATAAAATAATCTTGAGTCACTCCTACATTTTTCCATAATGTCCTTCTCATAATTTTGTTTTTCTGTCCTCAAAATCCTTACACATTCATTTCTAGCTTCCACATAACGTCTCCATGCAGTTTCCGTCTCTATTTTCCTCCATCTATTCCATTCACTCACCTTGCACTTTCTAGTCCTGTCACACTTAACATTGTACCATTCTTTACCCTTTTTCAAATTTATTCTCCCTCTTGGAACATACCTGTCCACTGCAATATTGTATATCTTGACAAACTCATCCCATTTCACCTGTACATTATCTGCTTCCTCAAAACAACTCCAATTTACACTTTCAAAGTATTTCCTCATTTCTACGAAGTTTGCTTTGTAATATCTATATCTTTCCACTTTGTACTCCTCATTTGTCCTTAAAGATTCTATACTGAGACCTACTTCAATTAGCACATGATCACTTTTGCCTACAGGGCATTCATAATTTATTGTTCCTATAGCTTTTGCATCACTGGTAAACAGCAAATCCAATCTTAATGCCTTTTCCCCTTCCCTGAATCTCGTTTCGCAGTCAATCCATTGAATCATTAGGTTTTCCTCAGCCCAATTTACGAGTTTACTACTCCATGAATTTTCTCCTCTTTGAAAAGTCTTGTCTTCCCAATTGATTTCCTTGCAATTAAAGTCTCCCACCACAAGTACGTTCTTTTCTTGTGATACTATCCTGTCCATCTCACTTATTGTATCCTCCAACATTCTCTCATGATCATCTCTTGACCAAGCATTTGTCAGGGGCGGTACGTAAACCCCCACATATGTTGTTAATTTTCCCTTACTATTATTTACAACAACCCTTATGACCTCTGACTTATTCTTGCTTATTTCCACTCTTTCCACTTTGACACCTTTTTCCGTCAATATCATCACTCCACCACCTTCTTTACCATCTCTGTTTTTCATCCATATCTCATACTTATTTTTTCCAATATCTGGTAATGGCCACTCATCTTTCCACTTAGTTTCGCATAATATTAACACATCAGGCTTTGCTCTTTCAAGATACTCATCAACCTCTGCCCTTTTTGACATCAGTCCATTAACATTGGTATAACATATTTATCTTACTTCCTGGTATATTTCTTCATTAACCTCAGGTCTGACCTTCCAGTAGAACTGTTTCTTCTCTTCTTCTGTCCTCTCCTCGTTTTTTTGTTTTGCCTCTATGACTAAATCCTTTAATTGCTTTCTCTCTTCCTCGTTCAAATCCTTATTAATCCATATACCTTTAAATTCCTCCTTTCCAGCTAGTTTCCAGGATCCGTTTATCACCTCTTCAGCCTGAACCTGCGTAGCAAACTTTATCTTTAAAGGTCTATCTTTTCCCTTCTTCAAATTTTCCAATTCTATAAAATTCTTGAATCAAGTTCGCCGCTTGGCCCGGCTCCTCTGTAACTTCTGTCAATATTTTATGTATTCCCTCCTTCTCCTTTTCTTCTCTGTCCAGTCTACTCACTATTTTTTCTTCCTTAACACCAAAGATTACTACACACTTTATCTTGTCCACCATATCTCTTACTAGTTTCTGTTTTTCCTTAATTACACTAATCACTTTCTCCTTTATCCCCTGCTCTTTTTCCTTTTGTTGATCTTCTATTATCTTCCTCAGAGATTCTCCCTTCACTTCACTCTCTTTGATCCATTCAGATTGCTTCTTTTCCAGTGTCATAACTGACAAGTTAACTTCCTCATTTATCTTCTTGACTTGTGTCATCTCCATATTGAGTTGGCTATTTCTTACCATGATTTCTTACCATGATGAGGGTCTTGCATCCCTCATCAGTCTCTGCTGCATCATCCAACCAGAAGGTCTTGAGAAGTATAGGAAAAACAACGAAGTGGTTGGCTAATGTTAGATGCAGCACAAAACTACCATGGAAAATATCTAACAAAACTCATAGAGACGAGGACCAAGACAATATGCAAGGAGACGTTTAAAGGCCTGGACAGATTGTGCTGAAATCACTTCTTCAGGGAGAGAATTCCAGAGATCGATGACTCTTACTGAGAAGAAGCGCGATCTAACTTCGGTTGAATGACGGGGCATAAATATTTTTTTTACTATGACCTCTTGTACGACCATGAGTCACTCTCTCAAACATATCACATAAACAAGGACACAATCCGGTCATGATCTTCCAAACTAAGATCAAATCAGCACGAAGTAATCTGCCTTTGATGGAAAATAAATTCAATGTGGACAGCCTAACTGAGTAAGGAAAGCCCGCATAACCAACGATTTTCTTTGACCATCTTCTCTGAACTGATTCCAGCTAACGCAAATCCCCCACATAACCAGTATTCCACAACACACTACCAAAGTCGATAATAGGACGGATGTGAGTAATAAAAACCTGAAGCATAAACTCCGGAGACCTGCAAACAGTACCTCTAAGGATAGAATTAGCAACTCCATTAGCCTTACCACATACTTCAATGATATGCAGATGGAATTTTAAGGACGGGTCAACTAAGATGCCGAGGTCCCTAAAAGACTGTTTGATGGGAATGGGGTTATCACCTATGAAATAATCATAGACAGGATCTACACTGGGTCTAGAGAAGTGGATATGGGCACACTTATTGACAGAGAAGGAGAGGCCCCAGGACTCACTTCTTCGGTGCAACACACTGACATCATTTTGTAAAAGAGAGCTTTCACCAGAGCCACTAGATTTGTCAGAAGGTAAAGCAAGATATAATTTCAAATTGAGGTTCTTATTTTCTTCTTTTAGTATACCATTTACTTCCTTCATTACTTTCAACTCTTCCTTAAATTCTATTAACTCCTTCGTGACTTTCTTCTGCTCACCCTTGACAGACTCCAGTTCTCCTTTGAAAGATTCGCATATGGTCCTCATATTCTCTACCATTTCCTCCAATTGTTGCATCTTTCTCATCTGTAATCTGTAATTCAACTCTCTGCCATCCTCCACATCCTCCTTCCTAAAACCCTCAAACCTTGGTGTCACTCCAGTTGGGGTTACACCACCACCACCCTCCGCCATCTTGCCAACAGAATGTAAACAAACCGCCCCAGTGTACACTTTTCAATTTAGGTACTAAAAATTCATTTAATCTGGCACTATTTTGCTCCCCTCCCTTGACCAACTTGCTAGGTAGTCCTGATGTGGCCGTAATTCACTCCTCCATGTGATGTGTTGCAGCTCTATAGCCTCCAGTCAGGAGCGGATTCAGACACCTCCTCCCTCTACGAATGCTCACCAGTGTGTGTGTGTGTGTGTGTGTGTGTGTGTGTGTGTGTGTGTGTGTGTGTGTGTGTGTGTGTGTGTGTGTGTGTGTGTGTGTGTGTGTGTGTGTGTGTGTGTGTGTGTGTGTGTGTGTGTGTGTGTGTGTGTGTGTGTGTGTGTGTGTGTGTGTGTGTGTGTGTGTGTGTGTGTGTGTGTGTGTGTGTGTGTGTGTGTGTGTGTGTGTGTGTGTGTGTGTGTGTGTGTGTGTGTGTGTGTGTGTGTGTGTGTGTGTGTGTGTGTGTGTGTGTGTGTGTGTGTGTGTGTGTGTGTGTGTGTGTGTGTGTGTGTGTGTGTGTGTGTGTGTGTGTGTGTGTGTGTGTGTGTGTGTGTGTGTGTGTGTGTGTGTGTGTGTGTGTGTGTGTGTGTGTGTGTGTGTGTGTGTGTGTGTGTGTGTGTGTGTGTGTGTGTGTGTGTGTGTGTGTGTGTGTGTGTGTGTGTGTGTGTGTGTGTGTGTGTGTGTGTGTGTGTGTGTGTGTGTGTGTGTGTGTGTGTGTGTGTGTGTGTGTGTGTGTGTGTGTGTGTGTGTGTGTGTGTGTGTGTGTGTGTGTGTGTGTGTGTGTGTGTGTGTGTGTGTGTGTGTGTGTGTGTGTGTGTGTGTGTGTGTGTGTGTGTGTGTGTGTGTGTGTGTGTGTGTGTGTGTGTGTGTGTGTGTGTGTGTGTGTGTGTGTGTGTGTGTGTGTGTGTGTGTGTGTGTGTGTGTGTGTGTGTGTGTGTGTGTGTGTGTGTGTGTGTGTGTGTGTGTGTGTGTGTGTGTGTGTGTGTGTGTGTGTGTGTGTGTGTGTGTGTGTGTGTGTGTGTGTGTGTGTGTGTGTGTGTGTGTGTGTGTGTGTGTGTGTGTGTGTGTGTGTGTGTGTGTGTGTGTGTGTGTGTGTGTGTGTGTGTGTGTGTGTGTGTGTGTGTGTGTGTGTGTGTGTGTGTGTGTGTGTGTGTGTGTGTGTGTGTGTGTGTGTGTGTGTGTGTGTGTGTGTGTGTGTGTGTGTGTGTGTGTGTGTGTGTGTGTGTGTGTGTGTGTGTGTGTGTGTGTGTGTGTGTGTGTGTGTGTGTGTGTGTGTGTGTGTGTGTGTGTGTGTGTGTGTGTGTGTGTGTGTGTGTGTGTGTGTGTGTGTGTGTGTGTGTGTGTGTGTGTGTGTGTGTGTGTGTGTGTGTGTGTGTGTGTGTGTGTGTGTGTGTGTGTGTGTGTGTGTGTGTGTGTGTGTGTGTGTGTGTGTGTGTGTGTGTGTGTGTGTGTGTGTGTGTGTGTGTGTGTGTGTGTGTGTATTTACCGAGTTGTGGTTTACGGGAGGGGAGTAATCTCATATTGTCCCGTCTTTATATCTTACTTTATCCAACTTAGATTTAAAGCTGTGTACACTGGTGGCGTTTACAATAACTCCACTTAATTCATTCCAGGTGTCGACCACTCTGTGCAAAAAACTGTACTTCTTGATGTCCCTGATACAACGCTCCTTCTTCAGCCTCTTTGTGTGTGTGTGTGTGTGTGTGTGTGTGTGTGTGTGTGTGTGTGTGTGTGTGTGTGTGTGTGTGTGTGTGTGTGTGTGTGTGTGTGTGTGTGTGTGTGTGTGTGTGTGTGTGTGTGTGTGTGTGTGTGTGTGTGTGTGTGTGTGTGTGTGTGTGTGTGTGTGTGTGTGTGTGTGTGTGTGTGTGTGTGTGTGTGTGTGTATTTACCTAGTTGTAATATACAGGAAAAGAGCCACACTTAGGCTCGTGCTGTCCCTTCTCTATACATCCTTTCATCCAATTTTGTCTTAAATTCATGTATTGTTTTTGCACACACAATCTCATCATCGAGTTCGTTCCAAACTGTTATACTTCTATGTGGAAAGCTATATTTCTTGAAGTCTCTTCTTCATGCTCTCTTCTTTAATTTCTTGCTATCTTCTATCACTTACATCCCTAATCGTTAAATCTTCTCTGTCAATCATCTCCATTCCCTTTTGGATTCTAAATAACGCTATTAAGTCTCCTCTCTGTCTCCTTTCTTCCAATGTTACCAGTCCCAGTTCTCTCAATCTTTCCTCATATGGGAGATCACTTAGGCTTGCTGGTATTTTTTTTGCTGCTCTCTGTATCCTTTCCAATTTTCTAGTATCTTTCTTCAATCTTGATGACCACACTACCGCTGTATATTCCAATCTTGGCTGTATCATCGATGTTATTAGATTCTTGATCATATCTTCATCCAGGTATGTGAAGGCTGTTCTTATATTTCTGAGCAGATTATACATTTCTCCGGTTATCTTGTTGATGTGTTTCCCTGGTGATAAATTATCTGTCACAATTACTCACAAATCTTTCTCTTCTGTTGTTTTTTTGATACTTCCATTAGCTAGCGAATAATTTCCTTTGACTCTTTTATTGCTCTTTCCGAATTCCATCAGACTGCACTTCTTAGTATTGAATTCCACTCGCCATTTTGTAGCCCAATCATTTATTTTCTCAAGATCTAGTTGTAGGACACCACAGTCTTCCTGATTTGTCACTCCTCATTATCTTGGCGTCATCTACAAACATGCTTATGTATTCTTCTATACCTTCAATCATATCATTTACATATACCGCGAACATAATTGGTGCCAAGATACATCCTTGCGGGACTCCGCTTATCACTCCCTTCCAGCTTGATTTGATGTTCCGAATTAGTCCTTATTTCTCTATTACTTAAAAAGTCTTGCATCCATTTTGATATTGATCCTCCAATTCCTCCTTCATGTTCTAATTTCCACATTAGTCTTTTGTGTGGCACCTTATCGAAGGCCTTATCCAGGTAAATATAGTCCACCCATCCATCTCTCTCATCAACTATATCAATTACCCTGGATTAAAAGCTTATTAAATTTGTAGTACATGATCGTCCTTCTCTGAATCCAAATTGTCTTTCTGTTAAGATGTTATTCTTCTCTATATGTTCAATCCATTTCTTTTTGACTACCCTTTCACATAACTTTGCTATTACACTTGTTAATGAAATGGATCTGTAATTTAGAGGATCTTCTCTATTTCCATTTTTATATATTGGGACTATGTCTGCCCACTTCCAGTCCTTTGGTACTTTTCCTTGTTCCAATGAAGTGTTTATCCAGTGCCGTATATTCAGGGTGTGCTAGATGTGTGCCGCACATCCTCAGCCAGAGAGAGAAATGCATGATTCAGCAGTATGTGGGAAACGATATTTTTTGTTTTGTTTTTAGCCTTGTTATAATATTTTGCACTATAGATGTTTTGTAGAAGCACTGCACACCCAATAATCAATTATATCACTATGTAGCATAGCACCTACGGTGGAGTGGGAGGGCAGACTGTTGAAAATATGGAGCTGGGTATGTGGCTCTACAAATGCACACTGCTTGCATTCGTTTTTGCTGCTGACATTTTATATTGGCTAGAAGGTATAAAGTGTCTTTGCCATTCATTATATGGGCATAGTTAAGACTTGGAGGAATTATAATATAGTATTTATTATGAAACCAAATGTTATTAAGTCACTCAATCAAAAATAAAAATTGAGTGCAATTTAAATCATGGACTCTCTTACAGATGAAACAACGGAAGTAAGTTGAGTAACCCAAGTTATACTAACTCAGTTTCACTGATGCCAGTGTCGAGGGAGCATCCCTTACCTTAGCTTAGCCTTAGCTTAGCTAATCAAAATTAAGAACTTTAATTATTCTAGATTTACACATAAAATTTGCTTTATTTTCCGACACACACACACACACACACACACACACACCCACCCACCCACCCACGCCCGCCCGCCAGCCAAGTAACCCAAGTTATACTAACTCAGTTTCACTGATGCCAGTGTCGAGGGAGCATGTGCATTTCCCTTACCTTAGCTTAGCCTTAGCTTGGCTAATCAAAATTAAGAACTTTAATTATTCTAGATTTACACATAAAATTTACTTTATTTTCCGACACACACACACCCACCCACCCACGCCCGCCCCCCCCCTCCCACCCACCCCCCAACACACACACACACACACACACACACACACACACACACACACACACACACACACACACACACACACACACACACACACACACACACACACACACACACACACACACACACACACACACACACACACACACACACACACACACACACACACACACACACACACACACACACACACACACACACACACACACACACACACACACACACACACACACACACACACACACACACACACACACACACACACACACACACACACACACACACACACACACACACACACACACACACACACACACACACACACACACACACACACACACACACACACACACACACACACACACACACACACACACACACACACACACACACACACACACACACACACACACACACACACACACACACACACACACACACACACACACACACACACACACACACACACACACACACACACACACACACACACACACACACACACACACACACACACACACACACACACACACACACACACACACACACACACACACACACACACACACACACACACACACACACACACACACACACACACACACACACACACACACACACACACACACACACACACACACACACACACACACACACACACACACACACACACACACACACACACACACACACACACACACACACACACACACACACACACACACACACACACACACACACACACACACACACACACACACACACACACACACACACACACACACACACACACACACACACACACACACACACACACACACACACACACACACACACACACACACACACACACACACACACACACACACACACACACACACACACACACACACACACACACACACACACACACACACACACACACACACACACACACACACACACACACACACACACACACACACACACACACACACACACACACACACACACACACACACACACACACACACACACACACACACACACACACACACACACACACACACACACACACACACACACACACACACACACACACACACACACACACACACACACACACACACACACACACACACACACACACACACACACACACACACACACACACACACACACACACACACACACACACACACACACACACACACACACACACACACACACACACACACACACACACACACACACACACACACACACACACACACACACACACACACACACACACACACACACACACACACACACACACACACACACACACACACACACACACACACACACACACACACACACACACACACACACACACACACACACACACACACACACACACACACACACACACACACACACACACACACACACACACACACACACACACACACACACACACACACACACACACACACACACACACACACACACACACACACACACACACACACACACACACACACACACACACAGTGACAGTGAAATCAAAAAGTGCAGACATAGTGGCCATCACGGAAGCTTGGCAAATAGTCCCTGAGGCGTGCAACATTGAAAACTTTGAACTTTTTCATCATCTCAGGGCAAATCGCAGAGGAGGAGGAGTGGCGCTGTACTGTCGCTCCCACCTCTGTCCCTCACACCTAGGTGTCAGGGTCCCGGACGGCATAGAGGCATTGTGGGTGAGGGTTACGCCTCCTTGCCACACCCGCCATACAGCGTCCATTATATTCTGTGTCGTGTACCACCCTCCTCGTGCCCTCACTGCACAGCTGCTGATTAATCATCTCATAGACACTGCTGATGCTCTACGAGTGAGATACCCTTCGGCCAAGCTGGTTATCTGCGGGGACTTTAACCGCTTGGACGTAAGTGACATACTAAACCAGCTACACCTCACTCAAGTTGTGGGGTTCCCTACCCATGGCCAAACAACCCTCGACCTTATCATCACTGACCTGAGCCAGCAATACTTGCCTCCCCGGCCTCTCCCTAACCGCTTGGACGTAAGTGACATACTAAACCAGCTACACCTCACTCAAGTTGTGGGGTTCCCTACCCATGGCCAAACAACCCTCGACCTTATCATCACTGACCTGAGCCAGCAATACTTGCCTCCCCGGCCTCTCCCACCCATGGGTCGCAGCAATCACCTCACCATACAGTGGACCCCGGCGCCCACCTTATCAGCGCCAATAACAACAATCACCAAAACTTACAGACCAATGCCGGACTCTGCCATGAGGGAGTTTGGACAATGGGTGGTTCAACATCCTTGGACCGAAGTGACTGGTGTCGAGGATGTGTACACCAAGTGGAGCAACTACAGTCGCACGATCACGGAAGCTTTCCACCATTTCTTCCCAGTCAATAGCTTCCCGGTACAACCTTCTGATGCCCCGTGGATCACGCCCTGCATCAAAAGACTCTTCAGTCAGAGAGACAGAGCCTTCCACACGGACACTACCCTCTACAAGAGATTCAGGAACAGAGTCATAAGGGAAATTAAGGCCGCCAAGGCATCCTTCTACCCTACCAAGTTACACCACCTCAAACAGGCCAATATCAAACAGTGGTACTGCAAGATCAAAGCTCTCTATGGTCTAAATAAACAATCATCTCCTCTCCCCTGTACCTCCCACTTATCCTCTGACCTAGCAGCTGAGGAGATAAACGCGCACTTCGCCGATATCTCACAAAGCCTTCCTGCTCTTAACAACTCTCTCCTACCAGCCTATCTCCCTTCTCCCTCCCCACCCCCCACCCCACCCAGAGGCTGATGTTATCACCAAGATACGAAAATTCAAACACAATAGATCCACCTCACCAACTGACTTGCCCATTAAAATATATAAAGAATTTGCCCCAGAACTCGCCATCCCTCTCTGCTCCATCATTAATGCTTCACTCTCACAAAATTCATGCCCCAGTGACTGGAAAACATCTTACTTCACCCCCATCCCTAAAACCACTAGTCCACAGTCCTATAATGAGCTCAGACCGATCGCCATCACACCCATCCCCAGCCTTATTTGTGAAGATTTTGTCTTTAACTGGGCTTACTCAAACATTAATAAATCCATTGACACTAAACAATTTGGCAACATGAAATCCTCCTTCACTACTCACTGTCTGGTCAACTTCCTTGATTTTATACACAGCCACTTGGACAAGCGGGACACCTCTCTAGCTCTCGCTTTTTTAGAAAAGCCTTTGATCTTGTAGATCACACATTTGTCATCACCAAGGCCATAAATCTTGGACTACACCCTAACCTGACAGCGTGGCTGGCCGACTTTCTCAGTGGGCGCCGGCAAGCTGTCCCTACAATGACTGACCTGCGGGGTCCCGCAGGGCACCAAGATGGGTCCACTGTGCTTCTTGACATTCATCAATGATGCCCTCACCGACACCCCGCATCAGTGGAAGTACGTGGACGACAGTACCGTAGGCATCCCCATCAACACCAGGGCCCCTGACTACTCACCACTCCAATCCACTCTCAACAGACTACAGGCGTGGGCAGAAGAGAACAAAGTGACAATCAACCACACCAAGACCGTGGTGATGCACTTTTGTACCTCCAAAGCAGCAGTGCCACCCCCTCAACTCCTAATCGGCCCTCATTCCCTCCAAGTGGTTCGGTCAATCAAACTACTTGGCATCACGGTGGATGATCAACTCACCTGGAAGCAGCACGTCTCGAACATCGTCAAGGCAGCCTCCTACAGACTCTATATGCTGTGCAGACTCAGGACACTGGGAACACCGGCTGATGAGTTAAAGGGAGTATACACAACTTTCATCCTCCCCAAACTCATGTATACCTCCCCAGCATGGTCACCCTCTCTCAACCTCACACAACAGCTGCAACTTGAGAGAGTGCAGAAAAGGGCGTGTAGGGTTATCTTAGGCCCTGCTTATGTCAACTACGACGACGCGGTGAGCACCCTCAGTCTGCCGAGGTTGTCCGCGAGGCAACAGGAAGTCTTACACGGATTCGGCCGCAGCCTGCTACATCATCCCCGACACCGTGACCTTCTGCCGCCTGACGCTCCAGCCCCAACTCGTGTCACTAGACACCAAAATAAACTCACACCCTTGAGGGCGATACGCACTGACCGTCATAAAAACAGTGCAATACCAACCATAGTGCGAGCCATCAACGCGTTCTAAATAGTTTCACGTGTAGAGATAAATAGATAGATAGATATACTGTAAGAGTTAGTTATAAGTTAGATATACTGTAAGAGTTAGTTATAAGTTTAAATTTTTCCCAAATGTATATTTTCAGTCCTTGACTGCCTCAACAATAAACCGATTATTATTATTATTATTATTATTATTATTACACACACACCAGTCATTAGATATATGTTAGTTATGGACAGAATCACTGTTCAGCACACCCAGTGACAGAAACCACCATTCACCTCTACTAATTCTTTCGTGTCTTCTATCATTTTTCCATTATCTACAAGTTTTATAATTTCATCTTTATTTTTTAGTTTGCCGTTGATGTCTGTAGAAGTTTTGGTTCCTCCTTACATTTATCTACAATATTTTTCTTATAATTCTTCTGTTCACCTCTCATTATCTTTACATATTGGTTCCTTTTCCTTTTATAGTTGGTCCACTTATCTTGCCTCATGTTCATCTTCCATTTTATCCATGCTTCTTCTTTATGCTGTCTTTCATAGGTAGATATTGGTTCACAAACAGAGTCGTGAGCGATTGGAATAGGCTGGATAGACACGTAGTAAGTGCTGAGTCAATAGGTAGCTTTAAAAGACGGTTGGATGAGAGTATGGATAGGGATGACAGGTGAGATGGCTAAATATTGGATTATTCCAAGGGTGGGGGACAAAGAACTGCCTCGTGTAGGTCATTAACTGCCCTCTTGCAGTCTCCTCATTTCTTATGTTATGTTCTTATGTCTGGCTAGTGAACATTTCCCGTTAAACCACTCTTCCTTTTTTCTTTCACTACTTTTCATTTTCGGTATCCACTTGTCCACTCCTTTTTTATATATTTCCAGGAAAACGGCCCATTTTTTATCTATATCCTTTGTGTTGGAAAACCAGTCCCATCCTGCAGCCTCAAAATATTTTCTTAATTGCAGGGAGTTTGCCTTGTTATAGTTATACCAATCTTTCTTGTAGCTTTCATCTTTCACTTCCTCCTCCTCTTCCTCCAGCCGGAATTCTAGTAATATATGATCACTCTTTCCAATTGGACTCCCGTATTTCATAGTCTTTATTATGTCTACTTTCTTTGTGAAGATCAAATCAAGTCTTGATGGTTCATCACTCCCACAGAATCTCGTGCTTTCTTTAAACCATTGTGTGAGGAGGTTATCCATAACTAACTCCAATAGTTTGTTTCCCCATGATTCCTCTCCACTCGTCATTAACCAATCATCCCATGATACTTCCTTGCAATTAAAATCTCCCATCATGAGTATATCGTTGTTTTCTTTACGTAAGACCTCTAATTCTTTTGTTGTGTCATGTAAGTTTTTCTTGTAAGCTTGCTCCATCCAAGCATTTGTTTTAGATGGCACATAGACTATTATCACACTCATATAACCACCCCTTTTCTGCCTCGCCCAGTTTCAACACTTCAACTTCTCCCTCTCCCACTGTCATGTTAACCACTGTTAGTTCTTTCCTCAACAATAACATTACTCCCCCTCCTGGTTTATGTTCACGATATCTCATCCATATGTTATATCTACCTTCCCCTATATTCCATAATGCAGAGTTATTGGTCAATTTTGTTTCTGTAATCCCCATGATATCTGGTTGTTGTTCTCTTAGGTAGTCCTCAATTTCAATTGCTGATGATCTTAACCTATTTACGTTTGTATATGCCACTTTTAATCCATCATTTATTCTTGGTCTTCTCTTATGTACCATTTCCTTAATCTCATGTCCATTATTCTCCAATAAAAAAATGTTTTCTCTTTCTCTGTCCTCATCTCGTTTTTTTTCCTTGGCGTCTTCCCTTAGTTCCTTAATTTTATTTCTCTCTTCTATATTTTTATCTTTGCTTATATAAACTTGTTTATGTTTCCAGTTTTGCTAGTTTCCATGCCTTCGCCACTGCCTCCTCTGCCGCACTTTCAGATTTGAATCTTATCTTTAGTGGGCGGTTTTTATCATTGCTATATTTACCAAGCCTGAACACTTCTTCAATTTCATTTACCAAACTATCTTTATTCTCTTGCACTTTTACCAAAACTTCCTCCACCAATGCTTTGTCTTTTTTCTCCCTGTTATGCCTCCTGGCTAGTACAGCGGTAGCGTGCTGGTCTTGCATTCGCTTGGTCGGCAGATCGAGTCCCCGCCCGGGCTTGTAATGCTTAAGCTGTTTACTGGGGAGGAACTGCTGTGGTCGGGCACCACAGTGGGGGGTTGGGCTTGCCTGGCTGACGTTCTGGAGAGCATCTTCATAGATGGATACCGGAACTGAAACCCATGCAACTTTAACTTTAACTTTAACTTTATGCCTTATTGGTATGAATTCTTCTTTCAGACCATGAATCACAATTGCCTTCTTCTCCACTGTATCTCTAATTATCCCTTCCTTCTGCTTAATTACCTTGACAACCTTTCCTGTTATACTCTCATCCTTAAGCTTCACCTGTTCTTCAACTACCTTTTTAAAGTTTACACGATCTTCTTCTTGCTCTTTCTTCCAAACTTTTTGTTTCTCGTCCAACTCATTGACTTTTTTAACACTTTCCTCCATTTTTTCTTAATTCAATATCATTTTCTTTTGGATATCATCATAGGCATTATTCCAGACGTCTTTCTCTGTTATCAATGTAGCAACTCTTTTCTAACACTCCCACTCTCTCTTTCATCATTACAATTTCCCTCTCCATATCTATCATTCTTCTCCTGAGCATATTATCTCTTCTCCTCTCCTCATCATCTCTAAATCCTGAGAGGTCCAGCTGCGTTATTGGTCTAAGGGGTGTGAAAAACCTCTTCGCTCCACCGACGGTGCCTAAATCCGTCATTATCACCTTATTACCCTCTATACCCTTGTTTCTTTTTGGACAGGACAGTACAGCGCACTATATGTGACTCTAATCTTAATATCACAAGTCTAGGATGGTGTCCTCTTCTCAACAGCTGAATCTTGTTGGGAACAAATGTGTGTGTGTGTGTGTGTGTGTGTGTGTGTGTGTGTGTGTGTGTGTGTGTGTGTGTGATGTGTGGTGTGTGGGTGGGTGCGTGCGTGCGTGCGTGCGTGCGTGGGTGGGTGGGTGGGTGGATGGGTGTGGGTGTGGGTGTGGGTGTGGGTGTGTGTGTGTGTGTGTGTGTGTGTGTGTGTGTGTGTGTGTGTGTGTGTATTTACCTAGTTGTGCGTTTTACGGGAGGGGAGTAATCTCATATTGTCCCGTCTTTATATCTTACTTTATCTAACTTAGCTTTAAAGCTGTGTACACTGGTGGCGTTTACAATATCTCCACTTAATTCATTCCAGGTGTCGACCACTCTGTGCGGAAAACTGTACTTCTTCATGTCCCTGATACAACACTCCTTCTTCAGCCTCTTTCTATGTTCCCTTGTACTTCTGGCCTCCAGATTTAACAACTCTCCATCAATTCTATCCAGGTTGTTCACCATTTTATAAACTCCTATCAAGTCCCCTCTCTCTCTCCTACTCTCAAGCATAGGAAGTTCCAGTTTCCTCAATCTTTCTTCATATGTCAACTCTCTCAATTCTGGTACCATCTTGGTGGCTGCCCTTTGCACCCTCTCCAATTTTCTACTATTTTTCTTTGTGTGAGGGGACCATACAATCGCCACATACTCCAATCTCGGTCTAATCATAGCGGTAATCAGTTTTCTCATCATATCGGCATCCAAGTACGAAAAAGCCATTTTGATTCTCCTTAGCAGACTACTCACTTCTCCCATAATTTTATCTATATGTCTATCCGGGATTAAACTCCGCATAATAGTCACCCCCAAATCCACCTCCTCCTTCGACTTCGACTGTATGTGTGTGTGTGTGTGTGTGTGTGTGTGTGTGTGTGTGTGTGTGTGTGTGTGTGTGTGTGTGTGCATGTATTTACCTTGCTGTAATAAACAGGAAAAGAGATATGCTCTTACTGTCCTGTCTCCAAATCTACTATTATCCAGTTTGCTTTTGAAATCACAATATATCTTGCATTAATAATTTCTGCATCAAGTTTATCCCACGCTTCTATGCTTTTACATGGGAAGCAGTAATATTTTATGTCTTTCTTAAATAAACTCAATACTTAAATAAACTTGCACTAAGTGTGGCTCACCTGTAGGGTGATGTGGGGCTGTACCGACCTAGGGGGTGTAACGAACAGGTGTCATAATATCCCCCCCTAATAATAATAAAATACTTATCCCTATAATTTAAAATAAGAAAATGGAAAGCCTCAAGATAGCGCCCGGCGCCAGACCGTCAGGTGAGTTTTTCGATGCTTGATGTTATATTTTGCATTTCTTATGCAAAAGTGGACTGCAGCGATATATGTGGCGGGCATCTGGTATAGTTTTTCCGCCAAACCAGCCACCCACACTGACGCACCTTGCTCCTCGGTCAGTTTACGTTGTGTCGCCCTACCGATCGGACGTAAGATCATTTGATCAATCCTCACTTGTGTTATTCGCTGCCCTATTTGTACTTTGTGATGGCTTCCAAGGCTAGTGCTGTGCTGTGCTGTTTTAGTGATTTTGCATGTGTAACAGGATAAATCGGATAAATCGGATCCTCGGATATTTCGACAAGGGGTTCCCCCAATTGATCCGATTTATAGAGGTATTACTGTATATATATATATATATATATATATATATATATATATATATATATATATATATATATATTGGTGCCTCTTGATTCGAACCTAATTCTTTTCGGCTGTTCAAATTGAGAAAATTCGAATTAGGAAGCAATTTTTACCATTGAAATTAATGTAAAAACTATTAATCCGTTCCAGTTTATTTTAAATGAAAAATACTAAATAAAAAATTATTTACCAAACACTCCTCAAACCAAACACTCTAAATTGATTTACCAAACACTCCTTTAGCCACATCAGCAGCCTTTATTGTCTCTTTGTGCTTCAAAAATGTGCAGATCGTAGACTTGGCCATCCCGTACTGTGAGGCCAGGTCAGAAACACGAACTCCTCTCTCATGTTTTTTCTATTATTTCCTTCTTCATTTCTATACTATAGCACGTCAGCTTCCTTCCACCACTTGCACTGTCACTTTTCACTTTCTTGGGAGCCATAATGAGGGCTAATTTCAAGAAATTATGCAAAAATATCAAGCACAACAGAGAGAGAGGTGTTCACAGCGGAGAAGTGCAAGCGAGACTGGCCGATTGGCGGGAAGGCGGCGTCGGCCGCCGCGTGTTTTTGTGTTCGGATTGCAAGACCGCATTCGGATTGGAGGACAAAACTTTTTCGCCAAATGTGTTCGGGTTGGGAAGTGTTCGAGTCAAAGGGTGTTCGAAAAAAGAGGTACCACTGTGTATATATATATATATATATATATATATATATATATATATATATATATATATATACACATATATAAACAGTATTCAGATAAGCCAGTTTTGATTTCCTGAATTCCTATCATAGGTCATTATAATGAGGAAAATCCAGATCAATCACAATAAGTGACATATTTAGTGGAATAGTGGTTATTTGTAGTGATGATATAGATACAAACAAAATGAGTCTTAATGTTAGAAAAGGAAAAGTGAGTTTATCAAACACGACTTAGAATGTCTGCCCAGTGGCATCCCTGGGTGACTCACCTTCATGAGCTCCTCAGGTAGCATGCAGACCTTGCTTGGATAGATCTCAGCAATGAAGGTCACCATTTTGAAGTACTGGGAGCACAGGGAGGGCAGCTTGAGCAGGTCCCGGGACATGAGTGGCATGATGATGTTAAGGCCAAAGAGACACACGTCTGCTGCTGCCACCACTTCTTGGTCTTCCCCATGACCCGACGGCGCCAGGTCAATGAAGTCCTAGGGCAGAGCAGTGCTAAGGCCCAAGGAACTCTCGCTATCCTCCCAACCCTATCAATGACTGCACTACAATCCCATATTACATATTCCTAAGAAGTAGGCACACTTACATAATAAAAAGATACAGACAAGCAAACATATAAAGAGATTGACATAAGAAAATACCACAACATATGGTGAAAAAAGGCATAAAAAATTTATTTTCATGGACATGAGACTGATCAATAGTTGAAAGTGAAGAATCATGTGCAAAATATTATGGAGAGACCAAGAAGATTGGGATGCATAAGTTGAGGGTTTCAGATTTCTACCTTGGATAGAAGGGAGGTGAGTAGTTCCATAAGCAGCTGCAGATCTCTCCATTGGTCCTCTTCACCCCGAGCCTCCAGAATACGCCTCCCAATGTTGTGTTTAGCATATGTCCCCACTAGATGCACTGATGCCTCATATAGCTGCTTACTGGCAATCTAGAACAGGAACCAAGAATTTTATGAGATGAATGGTCGTTACTTTTCATCTGTAAGGATTACTATGACCATCCTTTTGTATACCAAGAGATAACTAATCCATCTGGCTTTAACACACATTCCCTTGCATTTTTGCCTTTAAGTTTTAAGGGAGAAGGTACCGATCCTCATTCTACCACTGTGTGTACAGTTTCAAAGAACATATGGCAATATCCACAGCAAGGCCATGCAGCAAAGCTAGTTTACCCCTGCTGAACCATAATACACCCATCCCACTGCTATCACGCTTTCTACTATCGCATTTTACTGCTATTAAGCACATATCAAAAGCTTGCACATTCTTGCTATAGCGCAGTAAATCCTGTTGTCAC
Source organism: Cancer borealis (assembly GCA_036785275.1). NCBI lineage: Eukaryota > Metazoa > Arthropoda > Malacostraca > Decapoda > Cancridae > Cancer > Cancer borealis. The sequence continues at coordinate 252,579 of JAXIVD010000014.1, forward strand.
GCACTGAATCTGATATGAAAAACCCGGGTTGTAACACACGCGTAAGTGATTGGTTTGATGTCATGGAGTCTCTCCGCCTGTGATTGGCTGTTATTCTCCCACCACATATCACCCTTCCCACCACCTTACTATGGGCGATCGAACTCGGGCCAGCGGATAAGTAGTCAGACATGCTAAACACTGAGTACTTAACAACTAATATTTAACTAATATAGTTTTCACAAGACAATAACCTGAATATATCTCATACAATGTTGCTTTGCTCCATGTTACGAACGGAAGTCATTGTGGTTCTACAGTGGCGAACAATTGAATATATCTAAGTGATCAATTTCTTTATTCTTGTTACAACACTAATAAAGAGGTCTGGCAACAAGCCAGAATTTTTTTTAACGTATTCTTGTTGTTCCTTGGCTAGTATCCTTTTAATGTAAAATAAATTACTTACAATAACCTTCTTTTTTTTTTTTTTATATCATAAACCGTTGGCACCAGTAGGCTTTTATGGAGGCACAGATCTACTTATCTCTTGGCTGTTATTTGGCATGGGTTTTAGATTTATTTATAGTGACACCTTGAATGTTTTACATTCTCTCTTGAATATGTTGAGAACTAGAGAAGCTAATCGCTGTTAAAGCCTCAGATGCATATAAACATTGTAAGTCCCGTCTGAGGATAGCATGGCAGCAATTTGGGTAGTCTTTGGCCACTCGGCAGTAATACCAAATAATGAAAAGTGGCCAGCGAATATTGGGGGATCAAACCCAGGTCCCTAGGTTCGCCTGACCAAACACTAGACCACTGTATCCCATCATATCATTTTATTCCTCAAAGAATAGCTCTTGAACTTCTTGCTCAAGAAGAATAAAGTTATTGTTGTAGACCAGAAACTTTAAGAAATACACTATAAACACTTACTGGTGTCAAGTAGCACAGCATACGACGGCCACACTCCACAAAGAGTTCTAGCACTGTCTCCACCACAGTAGGATAATTGTGATAGAGATCCAGTAGCCGTACACTATCTCCAAGCACACCAACCAACCAGGAGAAGAGACATTGGGCAGTGGGCATGAGACAACCCTGCACAGCACCTGCACATCAACATAAAGCATATGTAATACATCACATAATGGCTTAAAAAATGGATCTATATAATAAGTTTGCAGTCCTTCAGAACGATAAAATTTTGATACACTAATTCTAACTTCAGCCATTCAAGGACACTGAAAGGGAAAAGATGAGCTTACCATTGGTCTCATATCAAATATTTGTATTCCTTTACACAAAACAGCAGCCAGTGGCTGCACCTACAGTGATTCATGTAAAGTAACAGGAAATAACAGGAGAAAAAAGGAGAAAGAGGAAGAGTTGAATTACAACACCTCAACACACAAGAGTACAATCACCAGTGCTTACTGTTCTTACCAATAAAATTATCAATGTGGTACAGCACTTGTTTCTTCATATCCTCCTGCTGGTACTGCTTGGTAAAGGTCTCTGAGGCCATAAGCTGTTTGAAGGAGGTAACAGGTGGATCCAGCACATGCGACCAGAACTGTGTGCGAGCATCAGGGTCTCCAATAGCAGCTGCACACATCACCAGCCCCTGCAAAAGTAGGTGGAGGCTGACATGACCACCATATATAGTAAAAAAGTGTTGCAATAGTTAGCATGCTTAACTTACATGCAAGAGTTTCATAATATGAAATCTCAGCTAGATACACAATTTGGCTTGTTTTCTTTCAAACTATAACCCATGTTCACCTTGCACATTAGGTATATATTTTAATTGAGGATTTGTGACTTTGCTGTCTGGCAGGAGCGGAGTTGGAGGGATGTGGGATGTAATGAGGGTAAATGAACGTAATATTAATATCTCACATGAGGGCAGTGGCACTGTAATAGCAAAAGGTCCATGGCCATGCACAATCTGCAGAAAGAGTGTGGGTCTTAATTATATTTGATCTAGTGTACATATCACGTGGGTGAACACGAAATGTAGTGACAGTGGTTGCAGAATATTGAAGATTGTGCAAGTAGGAGGGGAGGTGGGAGAGATGAGTGAGAACAGCTTACATAAATGTCAAGTCCTTTGAATGAGTAGAGGAATTTTCTTATCTAAATGTGATTTGCATAGGAGGAAATGCAAGTGTTAATCTAGAAGCAGGAAATAGAAATGGATGGAGGATGTTTAGGGAACGGTTGCCTTTATTGATACTGCTGGACTTTCACTTAAATTCAATGAGCACTCAAATGTGACTTATGTGAAGATGTAAGGTTGTATGCTCATAAAAAACCTGGTGACACATAGGAACGGTACAGAAGTTAGACGCTGAATATTTTCATGAATTATGATAAGTAAATCAGAACATACTGCATTGCATTATCTGCTCAAAAACAGAGCTGCGATTAAAAATGATAAACTGAGAGAAAAGCTGGGAGTTAATTATACTAGTCTGGTGAAGAAAAAGAGGTAAGCTGAGTTGGTTTGGGCAGTTAAAAGAATGGTGGATAGTGACTGGAAGAAAGAATTAGAGATCTGAACGTAGTTTATAGAGGTTTTAGAGATAGGCCCCAGAAAACTTGCATTTAATCAGTCCAGAGGGTCTTTCTTTATTTAAGACTGAGCAGGGATGCTCCAAGACGGTGCAGCTTGGCGAATTAACAAAGATGAACACTTCTAGGATGCATAGAGCCGATCAAAATAAGCCCATGGTGCTCAGTAAGCAATTCCACAGTACAATAGTCTAATCATCCTACCCTCTTAATGATAAAAATTACTTTCAAGAAATAGTATTTGCTTTTGATACTTAGACATTATTCTAGGTAAGAGACACACCACCCAGTTTGGATGGTTGAGTGTGTATGTTTTTTTGTTTTTTTTCCACACATTAAAAGAGTACTGGCTAAGGGAAAACAAAAATGCGTAGAAAAAAATTCCGCTTGTCGCCAGACCCTGTAAAGAGGACAGTAGGAAAAAAGAAGCAAGGGATGCTATGTAGTGTATGTAGTGATGATGATGATGCTGGAAATAATTTTGAATTGACTGGGACAAAGGTAACCCCTGAAGAGTTTGTGGATGAAACAAAGCAACTGGTCTTGCAAACTGTTCTCTGGAATGAAGAAGCTGCATCAGGTGTCAATAAATGTGGTCCTGGTTGAGGCTGTGCAAATGAGGCTTACCTGCATCAGACCCCGCTGGGCCAGAGAGGAGAGCGTCCCAAGTGTGCCACTCTGCTGCAGTGCCACTAGCTCCATCAGGCCTTCTGTCTTCACTAGGTACTGTCCTCTAAAACAAAACGTAGAAAAGGAAAGAGTGCCCATAATTTTTTTTTTTCTCTTCAAAAAATATGGGTTTGGTACATAAATGGTGCATAAATTTGTTTAAAGCAAAAGGAATTTGTTTCAAAAAAGGAATTTGTTTCACAATTCCAAAGAATCAAGCAGAAATAAGCTACAAAAAAAATTATATATATATATATATATATATATATATATATATATAATGTATATATAGATTCCTTTTGGAACGTCCACCAAGGAATGACATTGGCAGAAGATCCTACACCTTTCCCTATCTATACTCTCCCTCCTTGCTTGTTCAATCCTTCCCCCACTATCAGCAACTCTTTCATGCATTTACTCTTTTACCCTACTCTTCCATCCTACCACTGGCCTTCCTCTTTTCCTAGGACTTTCAGTTTCACTCACGTATGCTTTATTCACAAATTCTTCACTCTTCTTTTTCTCAAATGACCAAACTACCTCAAGTTTTTTTTTTCATCCATTTCACTACACCACACCATTCCATTTGTACGAGTTCCATTGCCACATCAATCATACACATTTTCATTGCTCTCACACTCCTTTCTTGTCACTTCTCCTCTCAGATAACTAATTTTCACAGAACGCACTCTTGATTACTGTACTCTATTCCATGTTCAAGTCCGATCCAAACTTCAATGTTGGCATGAGAATATTGTTCTTTAAGCCTCTCTTCATCTCCATGGATATATTCCTTCCTCTCACAACCCTTGCAAGTGATCCTATGACATACCTGCCTTTCACAGCTCCCTCTCTTACATCTCATTCCATCCATCCATGTTTGCATACCACTAATCCCAAATATTCAAACTCTTTCACTTCCTACCTTCTTTCTCCTCCAAAAAGTATCTTACAGCTTCCTACAGTTGCAACACCACTTACCCAATAAGGTGTGCAAAAAACCAACACTTCTGCTTCTCTCCATTCAAAAATAATCACCTTACTTTTCAGTTTTCAGTTTTGGCTTCCATCTAATACACACCACTGCCCTAAATTCCTTTCCACTCTGAAAAAATAACCAGTCATCTGCAAACAAGCATGCCCTCTCTTACCAACCTAATCAATTAATCTTCAGTCTTACATATACATTCTCCACTATGGCTTACATTACTCTCATACACCTATCTACAAAAATACTAAGGAGCCATGGCAACAACACATTTCCTTGTTTCACTCCCACTCCTATAGGAAAACTATATATTCCAGAAGCCTGACCTGCTCAGAGGAGGACATGCTGCTATTCGCTCGTGCTACAAGGGATACCAGGTTGTATTTATCCATAACATATTTTATTGTGTTTTTGTGTGTGTTGACACACAAAAACACAATAAAATATCTGGCTATAATTTTACCATAAGTATTTTACTGTGTTTTGTGTGCATTTTTGTGAAAAATCTTTTAGATGGCTGAGTGAGTAGTACTTAATATAGGCGACAAGGTAACAGGTATAGAGGGTGGAGTGGTGAGGTGTGGTTCCTGTGGAATTGAGAGACAATGGAAGGTAAGTGAATGTAAGTTGTGTGAAGTGTTAGCTAGAAATGTAGCTTTAGAGGAAGAGGTTAAGGAGGTGAAAGTTTTGTTGGCACAGACGAGACAACAGTTACTAGAGGTGAGATCACGAGCGTCAGATCAGAGATAAGCGTCAGGTCAGAGACAAGGGGGCGATAGTTGGAGAATTGTGAGTAGGGGTGGGAAGGGGAGCGTGAACCCTCCCTTTTGTGAGGTGGAATTTCCTCCCATGGGTCAGGTAGAGTGTAGCAACAAGTTTGGCTTATTAGCTACACAGGAGGAGGAAGAGGTCGTGATAGAAGTAGGAGCAGGAGAAAGGAACAGGACACCCAAGGCGAAGATAGTGAGGAGGAAGTTAGATGGGAAGGAGAGGAAGGAGGGTGGGAAGATGAGGAAGGACAGGGAAAAGTTAGAAGAGTGGCAGGAAGTGTTAGTTCTGGATGACTCCAGCATTAGATAGACCTTCTGCGAGGCCTACAGGGCGATGAGGATGACGTGTTGTCTTCCTGGGGCTGGAGTACAGGAAGTGGTAGAGAGATACAAGAAGTTAGTGGAGGAACGGGGAAAGAGGTTCACGTGGGCGTGAATGATGTAGGCAGGGTAAGTTCAGAGGAGCTAGTGGATAGGTATAGGGAGCTTCTGAGGGAGATAAAGGAGAGTGGTAGGAGGTGTATAGTGTCAGGGATGCTCCCTAGACAGGGGGTTAGAGGCTGGTGGCTCTCACATGCCCTTGGCCTCAACGAGAGGTTGATGAGGATGTGTGGAGAAGATGGGGTGGGTTTTATAGATGAGTGGAGCAGGTTCTATGGGAGACAGGAGCTGTATGCCAGGGATGGTGTACACTTCAGTAGGAAGGGGATGCAGGACCTTATTGAGTGTCTTGAGAAACAGTTAGGCAGTCCAGTCAGGGAAACTAAATATTAATAGAGGTAAGGGTAATAGTGACAAAGGACGGGGTAAAGAGAGGGAGGTGCATGAACTTAGTATCTTTTATACAAACAGTAGAAGTGTAATAAATAAGATAGACACACTTAGAGGTATCGCATGTGTTGAAGAGTTAGATATTATAGGTATTACAGAAACCTGGTTAGATATTGCAGGCAAACATTTCTTACCTGAAGTAGGAATAGATGGGTACACTTTTTTCCACAGGAATAGAGTAGGTAGGAGAGGGGGAGGTGTGGCACTGTACGTTAGAAACACATTTAATAGCTATGTCAATACCACTATAAAAACAGATAGGAATACTGAATCATTATGGATTGACATTATTATAGGAGGGAAAAAATTTGTTGTAGGCATTATATATAGGCCTCCGGATTTAGACGAAGCAGCTAGTGCATCCCTGATGCAAGAGCTTGCAAGGGCATCTAGGTATAATAATGTGTGCATTATGGGGGACTTTAATTATAGAATAGACTGGAATAGTATGGCAGGAGACGGGTGCTCGGAGGAATTCTTAAATGTCGTCCAGGATGTGTTTTTCATACAACTTGTAAGGGAACCAACCCGACAGTGAAAAATTTTAGATCTGGTCTTAACGAATAATGAAATTTTGGTCAGTCAGGTTGATAGGAGAGAGATTTGATGTTAGTGACCACCATGAAATTAGATTACAAATTAATGCAAAGAGGGAGGTAGAAGAAAACACTGCTTTAGTACCAGATTTTAGAAAAGGAAATTACCAGGGCCTCAGACATCACTTTCAGGGTATAAATTGGGGGGGAATAGGAGTAGGCAGAGAGGAGGATCAAAACACTGAGGTAGAATTACATTATAATAGCATAGTTAGGGAAATTCATACAGGGCAGGAACAGTATATACCTAAGAGGAGGATTAGGTCAAATAAAAATTATCCAAAATGGATGAATAGCAACATTAGAAGGGAAATTGGATAAAAAAGGGGACTCTATAGGAGAATTAAAAGGGGTGAAGTACAGGTAGTAGGGCAGTATAATGACCTAGCTAGGAAAGTTAAAAAGGATATTAGGACTGCAAAGAGGAATTATGAGGTTAGGATAGCTCTAGAGATGCCCAGAAGGATCCAAAGGGATTCTATCAGGTGTACAAGGCTAAAACAAAGGAAAGAATAGAACCTCTTAAAGGAATGGATGGCAGCTTGATAGAAAATGGTGAGGAAATTAGTAAGGAATTAAATAAATTCTTCTTGTCCGTATTTTCTCAAGAAGAGTCGGGTAGGGAACTGGAGCCAGGACAGATCTTTAGGGGACAAGAGGTTGATAAATTAAGCGAAATAGCCATAAGTAGGGAAGTAGTTAGCAAGGAAATAGATAGACTTAAAAAGACTAAATCTCCAGGGTTGGACAACATTTTTCTGAGGATTCTTAGGGAATGTAGAGAAGAACTTGTTGAACCTATTGCGATGATTTTTAGGGAATCACTAGACACAGGAGTAGTTCGTAGGCTATGGAGGCAGGCAAATGTAGTTCCTATATTCAAGAAAGGAGATAAGGCAGAAAGTAGTAACTACCATCCAATTAGTTTAACATCAGTGGTAAGCAAGATGTTAGAAGCTATCATAGCAAGGGCAATTAGAAAACATTTAAATGAACACAAGCTAATTAGACATAGTCAACATGGTTTTAGCAAGAGGAAGTCATGCCTCAAAAATTTATTATCCTTCTATAAGAAAGTATTTGAAACAATAGATAAGGGGGACGAGTATGATATAGTTTATTTGGACTTCAGTAAAGTCTTTGACAGAGTATCCCATAGGAGACTGTTAAGTAAAGTTAAGGCTCATGGCATAGGTGGGAAGGTACTAGAATGAATTAGGGGATTGCTTACTAGTAGCGAACAGAGGGTACAGATCAATGGCAAGAAATCAGAATGGGGTAATGTCACTAGTGGGATACCACAGGGATCAGTACTAGGACCATTGTTATTCATAATTTATATAAATGACTTAGAGACAGGAATAAACAGTGATATCAGTAAATTTGCCGATGACACAAAGATAGGAAGACCGGTAAAGAATTTAGATGATGCTACGATGCTGCAGGATGACTTAAATAGGCTGTATGAGTGGTCAGAGAAATGGCATACAGTTTAATGTTAACATTAAAGGTAATAAAGGTAAAGGTAATAGATCTGTAGACTACATATTAAATGACAATACCTTAGGAAGGTCATATAGTGTGAGGGACTTAGAAGTTCAATTAAGCAGTGATTTGCGCCCCAGGGAACAGTGTATTAAAGCTAGAAATAGGACCAACAAGATACTAGGATTTATTAGTAGGTGTGTGTCAAATAGGAGTTCTGAGCTCATTCTGAGGTTGTATTTAGCGCTAGTTAGACCCCACCTAGATTATGCAGCTCAATTTTGGTCCCCTTATTATAGGAAGGATATAGGCTCCTTGGAGGCAGTTCAGAGAAGAATGACCAAGATGATTCAGGGGCTGAGAAATTTACCCTTCAAAGATCGGTTAAAACGTCTTAATCTCCACTCTTTAGAGAGGAGGGCAAGAGGGGATATGATTGAGGTTTGCAAATGGGTAAAAGGAATTAATAAGGGAAACATTGATCAGGTTTTAGAATTTAGTAGCCAGGATAGGACACGTGGAAATGGGTACAAGCTAGAAAACTTAGATTCAGGACAGACATAGGTAGATATTGGTTCACTAACAGAGTCGTGAACGATTGGAATAAGCTGGATAGACACGTAGTAAGCGCCGAGTCAATAGATAGCTTTAAAAACCGGTTGGATGAGAGTATGGATAGGGATGACAGGTGGGATGGCTAAATATTGGATTATTCCAAGGATGGGGGACAAGGAACTGCCTCGTGTAAGTCATTAACTGGCCTCTTGCAGTCTCCTCATTTCTTATGTTCTTATTGACTTAGCTCACCACCCACATGCCGAATACACATATATATATATATATATATATATATATATATATATATATATATATATATATATATATATATATATATATATATATATATATATATATACAGTTGGCCCCCCAAGGGTGCGCTTAATGTAGTCCGCATCCCTTGCGTATTGTTAGAAAAACGCACCCTTGGAAGTTAATAACTTATGGGAAATTTACTAATGTAGTCTGGGACTCTTAAGACTTACCCTTTTTTCCCCCAAAATACATGATATAATGAAAGAATATACAGTACCATAGACTACACCATACTTGACTGGACACTCGCAACAATCACTGACAGACAATATTACATTTCGGTCCTATAGATTCCGCTGCTATGAGTGATGACAGATAATACTTCATATATCAGTTAATATTCTACTTAGGACATTGTATTTCATGTCTTTACAATCAGTAATGATTGCTGAACCATGGCTGAACATAAAAAATTATTTTACAACTTTTGCAAATAAGAAATTAACACAAAGATTACAAGTTTGAGTGAAAAATCGTGTGGGAGTTGTGTATAAAGCATATTGTTTATAGCAAAAAAATCTGGCAAATTCACAATAATTTCTGAAATAAAACATCACATATTGTGAAATAACCATTCCTGAATATGATTTGATTGTGATTAAATGTCATATAATCGTTATATCGGCTTGGGAATGAATTTTTCATAACAATTCGTGGCGCGAAAGGCAAAAGGCGAAAGAGGTCACAAGAAGAAGAAGAAGCCCAAAACAATCCTTTACAAAGATCAACAACATAAATAGTTCAATTCATTGGTCCCATGACGCTATTATAAGTCTCATGGAAAATGTTCATGAGCAGAAGAAGAAGAGAAGTGCTTCCTCCATAACGGCTTGTGGTGTTGTTATGATCAGCTGATTCCACAAGGTTAGTTCTTCTACGTGTGACCAGATTGGTAGTCGTATCGCTTTAAATCCAGAAAAAACGGAAGCCAGGCTAGCGTTAGCAAAACCTAGTGTGACCGTAGCTTCATCAGCTTCTATTGTATACTCTAAATCATGCTTGAAATAAGATTTGAAACTATTTCCAAATATTTTGTTTGTTTTCTACGTTTTCACTGAGCATGGCAGGATAAAAGGAAAAGTACGTACGCCGGGAAAGTGATGTATCATTGGAAAGAACATTGCTAGATAGAAGAGGAGGAGGAGGCAATGAAACCAACAAGCTGACTAGAGACCATCACCAATAAGGAATTACAATGGAGTTATTTTACACAGTCTCTGAGAAACGCTCTCGATGACACTCAGCAAACATCCTAAGTTGATTAGGAATGTTAAATTTTTTCTTCTTGATGTTATTTATGGGTATATGAAAGTATGAGTGAAGTATGAGTGAGTTGATTACGAGTGACTTAGGGTGTTGTGTTCAAGTTTTGGTTATATTTTACAATTACTCTCAACACTAAGGTGTTGTGTATCCTGCCATGCTCAGTGAAAACGTAGAAAACAAACAGAATATTTGGAAATAGTTTCAAATCTTATTTGAAGCATACATGTATATTACTATGGACTACACTGGCTATGTATGTATGCGTTTTCAGTTTAAAATTTCAATATTCCTGGAAATTATTGCAAATATAGTGTTTTTATTGATGTCTTAGGATTTAATAATTGTCGCCCACCGATGACGTATGTTGACTAATTTGTTCTTGTTGCTCATAAACATATACTTCACATCACTCTGAGTTGTTTGCTTTTTGTTTGAGGTTTCTATGATGATTTTAAGTATTTTATTCAAATAAAACAAACAAAAATTCGCCTCAGGACACATTTACGAAAGACCCGATTTCGAGTGCACAGTCACGTATGGTGTATTCTATGGTATTGCATATTAATATAAACTACATGGGCTATGCATGTAAGTGTTTTCAGATTGAAATTCCAATATTCCTGGAAATTATTGCAAATTTGGTGTTTTTATTGGTGTCAGGATTTAATAATTGTCGCCCACCAATGACGTATGTTGACTAATTTGTTTTTATTGCTCATAAACATATTCTTCACATCACTCTGAGGTGTTTGCTTTTTCTTTGAGGTTTCTATGATGATTTTAAGTATTTTATTTAAATAAAACAAACAAAAAATCGCCTCAGGACACATTTGCGAAAGACCCGATTTCGAGTGCACAGTCACGTATGGTGTATTCTATGGTATTGCATATTAATATAGACTACATGGGCTATGCATGTAAGTGTTTTCAGATTGAAATTCCAATATTCCTGGAAATTATTGCAAATTTTGTGTTTCTCTTGGTTTCTTAGGATTTAATAATTGTCGCCCACTGATGACGTACGTTGACTAATTTGTTTTTGTTGCTCATAAACATATTCTCTACATCACTCTGAAGTGTTTGCTTTTTATTTGAGGTTCCTACCTTATTTCTAAGTATTTTATTTTATTTTTCTAAAAATCTGCTGTAGGACCGGTTCGCAAAAGGTCAGATTTCGAGTGTCCAGTTAAGTATAGTGTAGTCTATGACAGCACATATACACATGTGATTATATATGATTGATAAAAGATAGATAGTGTACTGGCGGAAGGAATTACAGTATCTAGGATAGAGGAGGAGGAATCCCACATCTGAGAGGGAGAGAGAGAGAGAGAGAGAGAGAGAGAGAGAGAGAGAGAGAGAGAGAGAGAGAGAGAGAGAGAGAGAGAGAGAGAGAGAGAGAGAGAGAGAGAGAGAGAGAGAGAGAGAGAGAGAGAGAGAGAGAGAGAGAGAGAGAGAGAGAGAGAGAGAGAGAGAGAGAGAGAGAGAGAGAGAGAGAGAGAGAGAGAGAGAGAGAGAGAGAGAGAGAGAGACATGACATCATCACAATATTGCCGCTGGACATAAGCTGAGTTTCTTTGCGTATTTGCCACGTCTTATACAGGCGTGGGAAGAATGCAAAGAAAATCACCATAATTGAAGAGAAAGTACTAGTAAATTCGGTGAAAATCTCTCTTTGTGTTGCACTTTTTTCCTATTCACGTCTATGGAAGGATAGAGGAACCGTAACACCCAGGAAGACGAGATCTATGAAGCGATACAAACCATAACAGGTCACAAGAAAAAGAGAAGGAGGAATAATAATAATAATAATAATTCCACATATGAAGCTTTAGGATGTTGAGCTCTTTAGAGGTGGAAGGAAGGAGAGAAAGACGAATGAGAGAGAGAGAGAGAGAGAGAGAGAGAGAGAGAGAGAGAGAGAGAGAGAGAGAGAGAGAGAGAGAGAGAGAGAGAGAGAGAGAGAGAGAGAGAGAGAGAGAGAGAGAGAGAAAGCTGATGTCATCACAACATGGCCTCTCGACAAAAGCACAGAGTTCCGTCACCGCATCCTTTGAATTTTTCGCACCCTTTGGATACAAGTGCCACACCGGTACTACCCGCACCCTTGGAATTTCGCACCCTTCGAGTGCACACCTTTGGGGGGACGACTATATATATATACTGTCGACCCTTGATTTAAGCGACTAATGCGGAGGGAGCCCTGTCCGTTAGTGTAAAAAGTCCGTTGCTTGGTTAAAGACCATAATATGGCAATCCAGGGAAAAAAATCTAGGGTGAAACGCATAACTTTTGGGAAATAAAATATAAAAACTTTATATAACCGAATCTAACCGAACCAAACCTAACATACCCTAATTCACGACCTAATGTAATCTAACCTAACATAATTAACCTAACATAACTTGAAAGATTTCTTGCCAGGAAAACAACAGTGAGCACCGCCTGAAATCTTCATAGATGTGTTGAGTACACTATGTATAGTATGTACGACTTCATATTTATATTGATATCATCCGAGCAGTAGTTACCGTATATACCGGACTATAAGGCGACTGGTTATATAAGACGACCCCCAATTTTCGAGGAAAAAAACTTGGTTTTGAGCTATTATCGCTACATTAGACGACCCCCTTTCTCATAGTAAGGTTCACTGTTCACCCGTCCTTAATTTATTACTCTAACATTTAATTTCAACACTAGTTTCTCAAGATGTAAGTAGTTAAATGAATTTAAAAACTACATATTATACGTATATTGCTTTTACTAAACAATAGTCTGAATTTTTCAAAACGTAAAGAAACATTATCATAAACATCAGCACCGCCGGGCACGCTCTAATACCTTGTTTCAACAATTGCCTCAAACTTTCGAAACAGATATTTAATTAAAAACCTTCAAAATCATCTTCATATGGTACAGTAAGCATGTCAAATATATCTTTAAATACATGTTCAAGGGCATCATCATACGGGTCAAATCCGGCATCATCCGGGTTGTTGTCTGCAGCTTCATCACCAGTGTCGCCCGCCACCCCGGTGTTGTGGCCCGCACGTGACGTTGTCAGTAAACATTTGACACCTATAGAGTTAGGGTGGGCCCGCACGCCTGTGTATGTGTGTGTAGGTGCGTGTATATATATATATATATATATATATATATATATATATATATATATATATATATATATATATATATGTATATATTTATATATGTATATATATGTATATATATGTATATATATATATATATATATATATATATATATATATATATACAGTGGAACCTTGACTTACGAGTGCCCCAACATACGAGTTTTTTGAGACACGAGCCATCACTCAGTCGATTTTTTGCTTTGAATTGCGAGCCAAAATTTGAGGTACGAGTCAGCGTCAGGGCTGCGTTCTTCTGTTGCAGCTGCTTTCTTTTTAACGCTAGCAGCAGTACAATTTCTGCAATATTTACGTCTGAATCCGTGTCACTGGCGCCGTTCATTTAGGAGCACTGAAGCAGGATGAGTGTCTTGACTGTCTTCAATGTAGGGAATTCTGCCTTTGTTTTGATACAGTTGGTACAGTTCGGTTATATTTACCGGTTCGGGCGTTGCCGAATGATGTCTTGGCGCCGATTCGGCACTTCATCGTGTGACCACAGCATCGACGAAATATTCCAGCGAGACGAGGTCGACAAAATTTGTCGACAAAAAATTGTCCGTGTGACCCGGCCTTTAGTGAACGCAGCCATATGCCCGCCCAGCTTTCCCGTGCAAAATTCGTTCTCTGCTTGTGTTTACCTCGCCGCGTAAGGATCTCTGTTGTGCTCGCGTTCTGTGCTTTTGTGCATTTATTTTACCAAATTTCTTGTTTGTAACCATTGGTCCTAAGAAAGTGAGAGGAAAGGACAGCAGTGCAAAGAAGAAAAGGATGATGTCCATCGAAATAAAGCGTGAAATCATTGAAAAACATGAGCAAGGTGTGCGAGTAATGAACTTGGCGAGGCAATACGAGCGCAGCACTTCTACGATATGTACCATATTGAAGCAGGAGTTGTCGATAAACGCTATAACACCAGCCAAGGGCGTTAAAATAATTGCTAAGCTCCGGACCTCTGTCCATAAAAATATGGAGAATCTGCTATTGATATGGGTGAGGGAGAAGGAGCTTGCGGGAGATACCGTGACGGAGGGTATCACCTGCGAGAAGGCACGAGCCATTTATGCTTTATTTCTTTACATTCTCTTTTATTATGTTTTTATACAATATTTGTTATTTATAAATACATTTTTCTTATTTAAAAAAACGTAACAAAAAATTGGGTGGTATTTTGGAGGCTGGAACGGATTAATGGCATTTCAATTAATTTCAATGGGGAAAATTAATTTGATATACGAGCAAATTGAGTTACGAGCTCGGTCACGGAACGAATTAAACTCGTAAGTCAAGGTTCCACTGTATATATATATATATATATATATATATATATATATATATATATATATATATGTATATATGTTTATGTATATATATTTATATCTATATATATATATATATATATATATATATATATATATATATATATATATATATATATATATATATATATATATATATATATTGCATACATGTGTGTGCATGCGGAATGAATTCCAAGGTATAGTGGCGCTGAATATTCATCACGGAGTTATAGGTTTGAGTTTTATTCTCGGTGTATAAGACGACCCTTAGATTTAGAAGCCTTAAATTTGGCAAAAAATCTCGTCTTATTGTCCGATATATACGGTATGCAGATTTACACAAATACTTTTTGGCTTACCTTAACCTAAGTTCTATGTACAGTATTTACAGTTGCACTCAATGTTTACTCCGAGTCAAAGGGAAACGTCTGGGTGCAGCCATTAATCTTTATGCTTTACTCACAATCAGCTGATGTATACCTAGGCTCCATCTCCCTCTTCCTTCTAGGCATCAGTGTTGAAACCACCATGGAGTCTAATAAGTGTGTGTAGCATCTTCTCCCGAGGATAATACTTACATGTCAGATAGAATTAAGGTTGCAGAATATCGTGCAATATATATCAGCTTTTGGAAACTATTAAAAACATTTGTTTTAATTTTTGTATACCCACCGCCTCAGTAGATAAGACCAGTATCTGGTTACAGCCCCGCAATGTTAAGTTAGGTTGGGGTGGCGTTAGGATTAGGTTGGGATTAGGGTTAGGGTTAAGATTATGGTTAGTTTCTCGAAGTGTAAAAGCATCGTAATTTGGCTAGAAATAAATAGTCCGTGCCTCAAAATTAGTAGGCTAATCTCATCTAACCTAACCTAACTACGCACACTTATTAGACGCCATGGGGGTTTCAACACTGATGCCTAGAAGGAGGAGGGAGGCGGAGCTTAGGTACATCAGCTGATTGTGCGGAGCATAAGGATTAATGGCAGCACCCAAAAGCTTCCCTCTTGAGTGCAACTGTAAATACTGTACATACAACTTAGGTTAAGGTAAGCTAAAAATGTATTTGGGTAAATCTGCATAACTACTGATCAGACGATATCGATATAAATTTGAAGTTATACATACTATACATAGTGTATTCAACACATCTGTGAAGATTTCAGGCAGTGCTCACGATTGTTTACCTGGCAAAACATCTTTCAAGTTATGTTAGGTTAATTATGTTATCTTAGGTTATAGTTAGATTAGATTATGTTAGGTTTGGTTCGTTCAGGTTTGGTTATATAAGGAGTTTATATTTCATTACTCAAAAGTTGGGCGTTTCACCCTAGATTTTAACGGATTATGTTACCGACACGACCGCTACCTACTGGATTTTCTTTTACACTAACGGACTTTAGTCCGGATCTGAGTTGATTGTCCACTAGCAGAGTCCGTTAAATCCGAAATTCGTTAAATCGGGGTCCGTTAAATCGAGGGTCGACAGTATATATATATATATATATATATATATATATATATATATATATATATATATATATATATATATATATATATATATATATATATATATATATACTGTATATATATACATACAGTCGGCCCCCAAATGATGCGCACTCAAAGGGTGCAAAATTCCAAGGGTGCGGGCAGTACCGGTGCGGCACTTATGTTCAAAGGGTGCAAAAAATTAAATGCTGCGGTGACGGAACTGTGCTTTTGTTGAACTGTACTATTGCAATCTCTATTTATATTTGTATGTATGTGTACATGTATTTACAATACTTTTTGTATGTTCGTGTGTCTGGTTGACACAAGTGTTCCCCGAGATAGCTACAATTGTGTACCCAGGTGTGTGGGTATAAGATTCGCTGACCGCCCTAATCCCCTTTGACCTCGTTGGCCATGTACACCTGCAGTGTCGGGTTTCCCTTTGATATTTAACTCGCCTTTCCACGGGAATCTCCTGTTCCATGGGCCCAGGGATTAAGAGATTATCTCGCTTTCCTTCTCATCTTTCTGCTCGTCCGCCTTTTCTCCATTTTGTTTCTGCCATGTTCTCCATTTTGATCATCTCCCATTGTTAGCTGTAAGATGAGTCATTCACTTCTGTGTTGGCTCTGGGCGAGAGCGAACGTTCTGATCCCGTCACACCACGTGTACCTACCTTTACTCAAATAAATATGTAGTGATACAAGTTTACTATTGAACCAAAGTGAGTGGGAGTTTGAGGCGAGTGAGTGAGCTATTGCAATGAGCAGGTAGACAGACCGAGCTGTCATCCTGCAGCGTCGACTGTGAGAAGCGCGACGACAACGGAGAATGGATCCACTGTGCCTGCCCGCCGACACAGTACCATAAGTTAAGTTCCTTGCTTGTTGCATTGAATTGCAATTTGCAGGGTGGTGGCAGCGACCTAGCTTGCACTGTGCGTAGGTGCAGTGAACAGGCACAGAGCGGCCATGTTGTGATTACGTCATCTCTCTCTCTCTCTCTCTCTCTCTCTCTCTCTCTCTCTCTCTCTCTCTCTCTCTCTCTCTCTCTCTCTCTCTCTCTCTCTCTCTCTCTCTCTCTCTCTCTCTCTCTCTCTCTCTCTCTCTCTCTCTCTCTCTCTCTCTCTCTCTCTCTCTCTCTCTCTCTCTCTCTCTCTCTCTCTCTCTCTCTCTCTCTCTCTCTCTCTCTCTCTCTCTCTCTCTCTCTCTCTCTCTCTCTCTCTCTCTCTCTCTCTCTCTCTCTCTCTCTCTCTCTCTCTCTCTCAGAGGGGGGGATTCCTCCTCCTCCTCCTCCATCCTAGATAATGTAATGGCTTCTGCCAGTACAGTATCTATCTATTATCTATCATATTTAATCACATGTGTATATGTAGTGTATATTCTTTCATTATATCATGTATTTCGGGGGTTATTGGGCGAAAAAAGGGTAAGTCTTAAAGAGTCCCGGACTACATTAGTGAATTTCCCATAGGTTATTAACTTCCAAGGGTGTGTTTTTCCAAGGATGCGCACGGGGTTGCCGACTGCATTAAATGCATCATTGGGGGGCGACTATATATATATATATATATATATATATATATATATATATATATATATATATATATATATATATATATATATATATATATATATATATATATATATGTTATATATACAAGTGTTATATATATGTTATTATATGCAGTATGCAGGATCGCTATCTTTATTTTGTATGATTAAATACCTTAAATGCATACTGTATTAGTATTGGATAAATCTGTAAGCGATCCTCTTTTGTTTATCTTATTGTATTCAGAGGTTCGTTTGTTTATACCTTCTTCTGCACTTATTACATACAGTAGCGACAACATGTGGTTTCTCTATCCGGCATTCTCATCATATCTCCTATAAAAGTTTGTTCACAAGGCTGGGATCAGTTAGCCATGACTAAGGATCTCCCACAATTATCCTCATGACATGTGATGCTTTTCAGATGAGTGTAATTCCCTCTACCAAGTACATAACAATATATATATATATATATATATATATATATATATATATATATATATATATATATATATATATATATATATATACAATATATATATATATATATATATATATATATATATATATATATATATATATATATATATATATATGTGTGTGTGTGTGTATATATTTACACACACACACACACACACACACACACATATATATATATATATATATATATATATATATATATATATATATATATATATATATATATATATATATATATATATATATATATATATGTCAAATCTTTCCAGTTGTAACTCTTTTCATGAGATCTGGTATCTAGCCAATAATATCTCCAACAATTTTACTTCATCTTTCCCTCCTTAACTTCAACCAGATGGCTTTACAGCTGTCTCTTCTTTCTCTAAAGCTGAACTCTTCGCTCAAACCTTTGCTACCAACTCTACTTTGGATGATACTGGGCATATTCCTCCTACGCCTTCACCCTCTGACTACTTCATCTCTAAAACTAAAATTCTTCATTATGACGTTTTCCATGCCCTCTCTGGCCTTGATTCTCTGAAGGCTTACAGTCCGGATGGAGTCCCTCCTGTTGTTCTCAAAAACTGTGCTTCTGAGCTTGCTCCCTGCCTGGTCAAACTCTCGTCTGTGTCTCTCTACTTTTACCTATCCTTCTTGCTGGAAGTTTGCTCACATTCAACCTTTCCCTAAGAAGGGTGACTGCTCCAATCCTTCAAACTACCACCCTATAGCTTTGATTTCCTGCCTTTCTAAAGCCTTTGCCTCTGTTCTTAACAAGAAGAGGCATCTATCAGCTTACAACCTTCTCTGTGATTGCCAGTATGGTTTCCGGAAAGGCCGGTCTACTGGTGATCTTGTTCCTTTTCTAACTGAATCTTGGTCATCCTCTTTAAGGAACTTCAGTAAAACCTTTGCTGTCAACCATTCACATATCGAAAGCCTTTGATAGAGTTTGGCATAAATCTATAATTTCTAAACTACCCTCCAACGGATTCTAACCTCTCTGTACCTTCATCTTTAGTATTCTTTCTGACCATTCTATTGCTGCTGTAGTGGATGGTCACTGTTCTTCTAAAACTATTAACAGTGGTGTTCCTCAGGGTTCTGTCCTATCACCCATTCTCTTTTTATAATTCATCAAAGACCTTCTAAATCTGACTCAATGCCCTATCCACTCCTATGCTAATGGCACCACCTTGCATTTTTCAATGTCGTACAACAAACACCCAACCCAACAAAAATTAAGTTATTCAAGGCAAGATGCTATAGGACATTTTCATTAGTTTCTAATTGGGTCAGAGCAAACATGGTTCTGTTCAATGCCTCAAAAACTCAATTTCTACAACTATCTGCTGGACATAACCTTCCAGATAGCGATCTCCTCTTCTTCAATGACATTCAACTGCCCCCCTCCTCCACATTAAACACACTCAGTCTATCCTTTACTAAAAATCTAAAGTTAGGTGTCCCACTGTGTCTGCATCCATTTTTCTCTCTCTCAGCTGCTTGCTCTGTACAGGGGCCTTATCTGCCCATGTATGGAGTATGGTTCTCCTATCTGGGTGGGTTCAACTCACACAGCTTTATATAATAGGATAGAGTCTAAAGCTTTTAGGCTCATTAACTCTCCTCCTTTAACTGACTGTCTTGATTTTTTAAGTCAACGACACAATGTTTATCTTTTTTCTACCACTATTTTCATGCTGACTGCTCTTCTGAACTTGCTAACTGCATGGCTCGTAGCCTCGCTGCACAAGGCTTTCTACTTCTTTTCGTCCCTACGTATTCTGTCCATCTTTCTAATTTAAGAGTTAACCAGTACCTTCGCTCTTTCATTCCTTACACTGGTAAACTCTGGAACTCTCTTCCTGTTTATTTTACCATCTGCCTATGACTTGAATTCTTTCAAAAAAGGAGTGTCAAGACATCTCTCATATTAAACTGGAACTCCAACTCCTGCCTCTATTTCTCCTACTGTACAGGGTCTGGCGACAAACAAGATTTTTTTTTAAAGTATTTTTGTTTGATCTTGGCCAGTACCCTTTTAATGTATATACAGTGTTCCCTCCAATTTTGTGGTAAATTGGTCGACATTGCAGGCCGTAAAATTTGAATTTGCAAAATTGGAATCATTAACCCCATGGTGATTTTAGTCATAACATTTTTTCCTTTCTTTGAACACAAATACATTTAATTATACATCCTACAATAAAGGAAATACAGAAAAACAAACAATATCATTATCAATAAGAAAATTAATTAAATGACCATTTTACTGTATCGCAAAATTGGAGCCAGCAAAATTGAAGGGAGCACTGTATATATGTAAATATATATATATTTTTTTCTATATCATTAACCGTTGACGCCAGTAGGCTTATGGAGGCACAGATGGACTTGCCTCGCCCATTATTTGGCGTAGGTTTTTCAGATTTCTATAGTGACCCCTCAAATGTTTACGTTCTCTTATAAATATGTTGAGAACATGCGAGGGTAATCGCTGCTACAGCCTCAGATGCATATAAACATTGTAAGTCCCATTTGAGGACAGTATGGCAGCAATTTGGGTAGTCTTTTGCCACTCGGCGGTGAAATCAAAGAATGAAAAGTGGTCAGCGAATAACGGGGATTCAAACCCGGGCCCCTAGGCTTGCATACCCGAGCACTAGACCACTGCACTGTATGTATATGTATGTATGTATGTAAATATATATATATATATATATATATATATATATATATATATATATATATATATATATATATATATATATATATATGTATATATATGTATATATATATATATATATATATATATATATATATATATATATATATATATATATATATATATATATATATATATTTATATATATATTTATATATATATTTATATATATATTTATATATATTTACATATATATATATATATATATATATATATATATATATATATATATATATATATATATATATATATATATATACAGTAAGAACGGTCATCTCACGCATAATTGGTACTGGACTATCAGCCGCGAGATGAAAAACCGCGAAATTAACGATATTGAAATACATGTAAATAGTAAAATTTGTTCTTAGGTGTGGTACATAAGCTTCTTATAACACCCATTAACCCTCCAAGAATACAAAATATTTTGCCGAAAATTCACACCTACAAGGTTATGCATAATCTGTATAATAAATAAGATTGAACACTTTCTGACTATTAATAAAGGTTCAAATATTATTCCACTTACGTTATGAGAGTCTGTGACTGGCTTGAGTAGCCTGGCAGTGGTGGGGAGTAGTGGCTACTGTTGATTCAGGAGAGTTAAACTTACGCATAATGTCACATGTTCTTGCACCACTGTTCATCATCTGAACCATTTCTTTCTTTTCTTGGAGTGTATATTTCCTGAGCTTCACCCCCTTGTGATAATCACGCTTCTCTCGTCCACCACGTTTTTCACCACAGTTTTCACCACGCTTTCCACCACTACCACTCATAGAACTTCCACTTGAACGTTTTCACTAGAACACCAAAAGTAAATATGCTCCACAGCACAACAAAATAACAATATTGTTGTTGATCCAGCTCCTGCCATGACACAACCAACCCAAACCAACCATTCAACTGGCGCACTGACCTATGCGCATGCGCGAGATGTTCGTTTGGCACCGCTAGATGGCAGAAGGCGGGAAATTTGAAATAGACGCGAGATGCTAAATTCCCGAGACTATATTATGCGAGATGACCGTTCCTACTATATATATATATATATATATATATATATATATATATATATATATATATATATATATATATATATATATATATATATAAACAAATAATTAAACAAAAATAAACATATGTATATATAATTGCATGTTGACCATCAATAATCTGGCAATCGGTTCCTTCAGTTTTTGACATGAATTTCAGAGGGCAGTTTCAAATTTTTTGTTATCGGGAGGCGATTTTTTTTTTCCTTTTTTCATTAATTGATTATTATTATTATTTATACATATACATATACATATATATATATATATATATATATATATATATATATATATATATATATATATATATACACACATTAAAAGGATACTGGCCAAAGACGACAAAAATACATTAAACAAATCCCTCTTGTCGCCAGACACTGTAATGAGGAGAGTAGGAGAAATAGAAGCAGGGGATGGAGGTGTTTATGTTTTGATGACAAAGACGACAAAAAATACATTAAACAAATCCCTCTTGTTGCCAGACACTGTAATGAGGAGAGTAGGAGAAATAGAAGCAGGGGGTGGAGGTGTTTATGTTTTGATGGTGCTGCTGCAGTGGCGACTCATGTATAGGTATAGGTATTATCAATAACATCCAATATAATGTGTCCTTTTTTTCAAATTCTTTCTTTATACTTGTAAATTGTTTAATCTTTAAGCTTAATATCAGTAGCCATCCCCTAGTTTATAAAAAAAATACAAAAATCCTTATATAGAACTGAAGCAGCACCTCCACTAACTTTAGCTATGAAACATAAAAAATGAGGAGACTGCAAGAGGCCAGTCAATGACCTACACGAGGCAGTTCCTTGTCCCCCACCCTTGAAATAATCCAATATTTAGCCATCCCACCTGTCATTCCTATCCATACTCTTATGCAACTGTCTTTTAAAGCTACCTATTGACTCAGCACTTACTACGTTTCTACCCAGTCTATTCCAATCGTTCACGACTCTGTTAGTGAACCAATATCTACTTAGTCTGTCCTGAATCTAAGTTTTTCTAGCTTGTACCCATTTCCACGTGTCCTATCCTGACTACTAAATTCTAAAATCTAATCAATGTTTCCCTTATTAATTCCTTTTACCCATTTGAAAACCTCAATCATATCCCTTCTTGCCCTCCTTCTCTCTAGGGAGTGGAGACGTTTTAAGCTATCTTTGTAGGATAAATTTCTCAGCCCCTGAATCATCTTGGTCATTCTTCTCTAAACTGCCTCCAAGGAGCCTATATCCTTCCTAAAATAAGGAGACCAAAATTGAGCTGCATAATCTAGGTGGGGTCTAACTAGGGCTAAATACATTCTCAGAATGACCTCAGAACTCTTATTTGTCACACATCTACTAATAAATCCCAGTATCTTGTTGGCCCTATTTCTAGCTATAATACAATTTTCCCTGGGGCACAAATCACTGCTTATTTGAACTCCTAAGTCCCTCACACTATATAACCTTCCTAAGGTATTGTCATTTAATGTGTAGTCTACAGGCCTATTACCTTTACCAACAATGCTCATAATGCTACACTTGTTAACATTAAACTGTATCTGCCATTTCTCTGACCACTCGTACAGCCTATTTAAGTCATCCTGCAGCATCCTAGCATCATCTTAATTCTTTACCGGTCTTCCTATCTTTGTGTCATTGCAAATTTACTGATATCACTGTTTATTCCTGTCTCTAAGTCATTTATATAGATTATGAATAACAACGGTCCTAGTACTGATCCCTGTGGTATCCCACTAGTGACATTACCCCATTCTGATTTCTTCCCATTGATCTGTACCCTCTATTCCCTACTAGTAAGCCATCCCCTAATCCAGTCTAGTACCTTCCCACCTATGCCATGAGCCTTAACTTTACTTAACAGTCTCCTATGAGATATTCTGTCAAAGGCTTTACTAAGTCCAAATAAACTATATCATACTCATCCCCCTTATCTATGGTTTCAAATACTTTCGTATAGAAGGATAATAAATTTGTCAGGCATGACTTCCCCTTGCTAAAACCATGTTGACTATGTCTAATTGCCCTTGCTATGATAGTTTCTAACATCTTGCCTACCACTGATGTTAAACTAATTGCGCGGTAGTTACTACTTTCTGCCTTATCTCCTTTCTTGAATATAGGAACTACATTTGCCTGCCTCCATAGCCTACGAACTACTCCTGTCTCTAGGGATTCTCTAAAAATCATCGCAATGGGTTCAACGAGCTCTTCTCTAGATTCCCTAAGAATCCTCGGAAAAATGTCGTCCGGCCCTGGAGATTTAGTCTTTTTAAGTCTATCTATTTCCTTGCTAACTACTTCCCTATTTATGACTATTTCGCTTAATTTATCAACCTCTTGTCCCCTAAAGATCTGTAATGGCTCCAGTTCCATACCCAACTCTTCCTGAGAAAATACGGACAAGAAGTATTTATTTAATTCCTTACTAATTTCCTCACCTTTTGCGATCAAGCTGCCATCCATTCCTTTAAGGGGTCCTATTCTTTCCTTTGTTTTAGCCTTGTAGAGCTGATAGAATCCCTTTGGATTCTTCTGGGCATCTCTAGCTATCCTAACCTCATAATTCCTCTTTGCAGTCCTAATATCCTTTTTAACTTTCCTAGCTAGGTCATTATACTGCCCTACTACCTGTACTTCTCCCCTTTTAATTCTCCTATAGAGTCCCCTTTTTTATCCAATTTTCCTTCTAATGCTGTTATTCATCCATTTTGGATCATTTCTATTTGACCTAATCCTCCTCTTAGGTATATACTGTTCCTGTCCTGTATGAATTTCCCTAACTATGCTATTATAATGCAATTCTACCTCAATGTTTGATCCTCCTCTCTGCCTACTCCTATTCCCTCCCAATCTATACTCTGGAGGTGGTATCTGAGGCCCTGATAATTGGCTTTTCTAAAATCTGGTACTAAAGCAGTGTTTTGTTCTACCTCCCTCTTTACATTAATCTTGAATCTAATTTCATGGTCATCTAACATCAAGTCTCGCTCCTATCTCAACCTGACTGACCAAAGTTTCATTATTTGTGAAGATCAGATCTAAAATATTTCCCTGTCGCGTTGGCTCCCTTACAAGTTGTATGAAAAAACCATCCTGGACGACATTTAAGAATTCCTCCGAGCTCCCGTCTCCTGTCATACTATCTCAGTCTATTCTCCTATAATTAAAGTCCCCCATAATGCACACATTATTATACCTAGATGCCCTTGCATGCTCTTGCATCAGGGGTGCACTAACACTATAATAATGTCAATCCATAATGATTCCGTATTCCTATCTGTTTTTATAGTGGTATTGACATAGCTATTTAATGTGTTTCGAACGTACAGTGCCACACATCCCCCTCTCCTACTACTCTATCCCTGTGGAAAAAAGTGTACCCATCTATTCCTACTTCAGGTAAGAAATGTTTGCCTGCAATATCTAACCAGGTTTCTGTAATACCTATAATATCTAACTCTTCAACACATGCGATACCTCTAAGTGTGTCTATCTTATTTATTACACTTCTACTGTTTGTATAAAAGACATTAAGTTACCCCATTCTTTGTCACTATTAACCTTACCTCTATTAATATTTAGTTTCCCTGACTGGATTGCCTAACTGCCCTCTCAAGACACTCACTAAGCTCCTGCACCCCCTTCCTGCTGAAGTTTACACCATCCCTGACATACAGCTCCTGTCTCCTGTCTCCACTCATCCATAAAACCTACCCCATCCTCCCCACACATCCTCATCAACCTCTCGTTGAGGCCAAGGGCATGTGAGAGCCACCAGCCTCTAACTCCCTGTCTAGAGAGCACCCCTGACACTATACATCTCCTACCACTCTCCTTTATCTCCCTCAGAAGCTCCCTATACCTATCCACTAGCTCCTCTGATCTCTGATCTCTGCCTACATCGTTCACTCCCTCATGAACCACCAGTAACGCCTCTTTCTCCATCCCCTCCACTACCCTCTTGTATCTCTCTACCACGTCCTGCACTCCGGCCCCAGGGAGACAAGACGTCATCCTCCTCACCCTGTCGGCCTCACAGAAGGCCTCATCTAATTATCTAATCCTGGAGTCACCCAGAACTAATACTTCCTGCGACCCTTCTAACCTTTCCTTGTCCTTCCTCACCTTCCTTCCTCTCCTTCCCATCTAACTTCCTCCTCACTATCTTCGCCTTGGGTGTCCTGTCCCCTTCTCCTGCTCCTACTTCTATCACGACCTCTTCCTCCTCCTGTGTAGCTAACAAGCCAAACTTGTTGCTACACTCTATCTCACACAGGGGAGAAAATTCCACCTCACACAAGGGAGGGCTCACCCTCCCTTTCCCTCCCATATCCACAACTCTCCAACTACCCCTCCCCTGTCTCTGACCTGACGCTCGTGACTTGACGGTAGCTTCTCACCTTACCTCTAGCATCTTTTGCCTCGTCTGTGCCAACAAAACTTTCACTTCCTTAACGTCTTCCTCTAAAGCTACATTTCTAGCTAACACTTCACACAACTTACATTCACTTACCATCCATTGTCTCTCCATTCCACAGAAATCACACCTCACCACTCCTCCCTCCATACCTGTAACCCCCTCGCCTATATTAAGTACTACACACTCAGCCATCTAAATAATTTTTCCCAAAAATGCACACAAAACACAATAAAATGCTTGTTATAGTAAAAATATAGCCTGGTATCCTTTGTGTTGACAAACAAAAACACAATAATATACCTGTTATGGATAAATACAACCTGGTATCCCTTGTTAGTGCGAGCGAGTAGCAGCACGTCCTCCTCTGAGCAGGTCAGGCTCACAAGTGAGCAGGTCAGGCTCACAAGCGAGCCTGGCTCACGAGCTGCCACTGTGCTGCTGTACCCAGGATCAGCTGTTTGCAAATGTTTGCACCAGCAAACAGGCATTCCTTTTCATTTATTTGCCATAATTGTTAAAATCTGTTGTATAGTAAATCATGATGATCCTGACAGCTCATTTGCTATTTAACTTCTTTTCAAGGGTAGAGTAATTAATTAAAGTTCTGTAGAACTATTTTATTTAGTTGTTGGACACTTAAATTCTCATTTACTTTTCATTTACTATTTGACTATTTTCTTTAAAACATTGTAGTAATTTCCTGTTACAATATAAACAGCATTTTTTTTTTACTCGTGGCACCGGTAGGCTTCATGGAGGCCTTAGATGATTGGCCTCCGCCCGTTAGTAGCATAGGTTAGATTTTTTAAGCGACTCCTCGTTTCTTATTGAGAGGCTTATGCGGCGACCAGATGCTCCTCGCGCATATAGCATTGCAGTCCCGTCAAGGATAGTGTTATGGCAGTATGTAGGTGATCTTAGGCCACACGGCAGTAATAGCAAAGAAAAATGGCCAGCACGTGCCGGGGCTTGAACGCGAGACCCTGAACTGGTATGCCTGACCGCTAGCCACTAGTTACCACATCAATAATCTGGAAATTTCGAAAATCCAGCAGTCCTAAGGTCCCGTGGTTGCCGGATTATCGATGGTCAACTTCATATATATATATATATATATATATATATATATATATATATATATATATATATATATACATATATACATATATACATATATATATATATATATATATATATATATATATATATATATATATATATATATATATACCAGGCTACTAGCCCTCTAAAAAAAAGAGTAATCTTACCTCTCTTTGCTATCTACCATGGTCACTAACAGGTTAACTGTATCTTCCACCAGGCCTGGCTCAGCACTGCGAAGCCTTAGCATCTGCTCCACCACAGACACAAGGTAGTTGAGGGTCCATGCCGCACCCTCTGAGTCCCGCCCAAATGCTGAGGTCAGTGCCACACTCAGCTGTTTAAGACAGACTATACTTAAACTTATGTTTACAGTTGACAGTCGTGTTGGTAATTATTTTCAGCTATCTGTCATCCAGCACAAGAAAAATAAGGAGGAACATATAAATGATAATTCCACAAAGCCTGTTGACTTATATTTACCTCAGCTGCTTAAGGGAGCTTAAGTCAAAAGATTTCACTACTGCTACAGGTACACCACTGATTTACAAACTCTCTTGGTTCCAAAGCCTTGCCAGATTATCTATTTTGCTGGACCAACCTACTATATCTGACTGCTGACCAAGTTCCAAATCTTTTGACATTTGAATTTTTCTTTGATTCATATGGACTAATGTTTGTTTGACACCACACTAACATCTACATCCCCCATGGAAGGCAAAGTTAGGATGAAAAATGTCAAGAATCACAAAATTGAGGGATCAACGCAAAATTGTGTCAACAATCCAAGTGAGTGTGTGCTTCACACAAAACTATCAATGATAGTTTAGTAAACTGCACACACAACCCCTGACCTGCCATGTGGTTACATTCTAATAAATCCATCATAAGCTAAAAATACTGTATGTCAAAACTGCATTTGCAAACTGTATTTGAGAGCCTATATGACAAAACGATACAGTAAACCATCTTTAAATCAAGCCCGAACATTTTGGATGTCAGATAAATCAACCTATTTCAGGCCTCTGGACACTCCTACTCCTCCACCATATGACTACTTCATGCCTAAAATACAAATTCTTCATTATGACGTTTTCCATGCCCTCTCTGGCCTTGATTCTTGGAAGGCTTACGGTGCGGATGGAGTCCATTCTGTTGTTCTCAAAAACTGTGCTCCCGAGCTCACTCCCTGACTGATCAAATTCTTTTGCCTGTGTCTCTCAACTTCTACCTATCCTTCTTGCTGGAAGTTTGTTCACATTCAACCCGTCCCTAAAAAGGGTGACTGCTCCAATCCTTCAAATTACTGCCCAATAGCTTTGATTTCCTGCCTTTCTAAAGCCTTTGAGTCACTATTTAATATGAAGTTAATGAAGCATCTATCAGCTCACAACCTTCTCTGATTGTATGGTTTCCAGAAAGGCCGATCTACTGGTGTCTACTGCTGTCAGCCTTGACATATCGAAAGCCTTCAATAGAGTCTGGCATAAATCTTTAATTTCTAAACTACCCTCCTAACGATTCTATCCTTCTCTCTGTACCTTCATCTCGTTTCCTTTCTGACCGTTCTATTACTGCTGTAGTGGATGGTCACTGTTCTTCTAAAACTATCAACAGTGATGTTCCACAGGGCTATGTTCTATCACCCACTCTCTTTCTATTATTCATCAATAATCTCCTAAATCTAACTCAATGCCCTATCCACTTCTATGATGATGACACCATCTAGCATTTTTCAATGTCGTAAAACAGATGCCCAACCCAACAGAAATTAAGTGATTCAAGGCGAGATGCTATAGGGCGCCTAACTTCTGGTCTTTCACTAGTTTCTAATTGGGGCAGAGCAAACCTGATTCTCTTCAATGCCTAAAAAACTCAATTTCTACAACTAATCAACGATACTATCATGAATAAAATTAAGGAATGACTTTCTTTAAAATGATAAGGAAAAGTACAACAAAATTTAACACTGGGTATATATGGAAAATATAAGATTCTGATTCTGATTAATAATGCAAAGGGCACCAGTTCTGGTGCATATCAAAACTCTAGGAGAGGAATATGGGTAGATGACACAGATGGATCCAAACTATTATTAGGAGAAAGAACTAATACATTAAATTTAAACTAGAGAAACAAATATCAAGGAAAGAGTGAAAAATGCCCGTGTTATGGATATGAAAGAGAAACAATAGAACAAATTTTTATACGAATGCCCTCAATATGGTAGAATAAAAAGATTTAAATTTTATAAAGATTAAAAGGACAAATAAAATAAATTACATAACTAGCATTTTAAAAACTAACACCATAGAAAATTGAAAGAAAATTGGACAATCAGAAAATAATACAGCCATTGAAAAAATAATAATTCCAATCAACAAGCCAACAGTGCATATATTAGCAATTCTGATAGCCACACTTACCTTCATGTATAATTTACTGTTTTCAATTTAAATTACTTGACAAGAAATTCATGAAAAAAAATATTGTATCATAAAACACTCATACCTAAAACTTAGGAGTTAATACATTTAGAAGAACTGAATATGCCTCGATAATAGAGGAGGAGGAGGGAAGGGAAGGCACTTACATCAGTGTAGAAGGACTCATCAGGCAGCAGATAGGAGAGGCAAAAGCGCCTGAGGAACCACATGAGTGATGACGACACCTCTGGGCTGAGCAGGTGACCCAAGTTGGCCTTCAGGGCTTGGGATTCAGTCTCGCACAACCGTATCACTATGCTCATTAATCTGTAACACCACACTCATCAGCTTACACTACCAAAACATTGACACTACCATAATCACTAACCTGCAACACCACACTGATAGGTATACACTACCAAAATACCATCACCAACATATGTACTCATTAGCCTCCACGACCAGAGTTGCAGTGCAGTGTGTGGAACTACTAGGCTCCACCTCATCTCCCTCCAGCATCATACTCAGTAGTTTTCAGAACTTATCTGGTCGCCACATGCCACACATATTCATAAAGGATGTGTGGCGTCATCTAGCGCCTCCAGTGTATACTAAACCTATCTATATTTTTTTAGTTTCTGATGCCTTTCTTATATCACACAAGGGGATGAGCACTGCAAGAGAGGTTCCACATTTCCCTATTCATATACTCCCTCCTTGCTTTTCAATCCCTCCTCCTCTATCAGCAATTCTTTCATACATGTATTCCTGACAGGTAGCTCATGGTGAAAAAATTAAATAAAAAAAGAATAAATCTACAAAATAAACAAGCATAAGTATTTACATATTCATCATTTATATTTATAGTTCATCTTTACTTATATACACTTACTAAAAATTAGTTTTTGCACACTGCAAAATGTTCAAATTCCCGAACATTTTTGGTTGCATCTCGTACATCACCTGGCTGAAAGTCTATTACATTAACCATGAAGAAGAAAAAGGATACCTTATGAGGGGGTCAGCAGCAGCACTGTTGGGCACCTCAGCAGGCATCTGTGCTGGGGTAGCCAAGAGTCTCAGGGTGGCCTCCAGGTTGACAGTTGGTACAGCACTAACACTGTAGGTAATCATCTCAGCTGGGATGAGAGCAGTCTCTCCCTCATTGTCCATGGTGGTAACATGACCTATCAATTAAGAAGGATGGGAATTTTTACTGACAGGCAGCTCATGGGGTAAAAATAAAATAAAATACTGGTTTAGCACACTAGTTCCTTGATGATCCCAGAATAAAATACATTATTACAAATCAAAATACCAGTAATGTTAAAATATAGAAAATTGATAGCCAGCAGCTAGAAACACATTATTTGATAGCCTTACTTTGTTTGCTTCCAGATACTTAGTGACATACTGTATTAACGGTATCTATCATAACATTTTGTTCTTTACTGCTAAGTATGGATGAATGATCAGCTGAATACCATATTAAAACCAAAATCCTATGTAAAATCTATAAGAATATTAGGGTACTTGGATCAGGTAAAAAAAAAAGTACCCAAATTGCAACACAAGCTATATTTCCTCATTCATGTTATCTTATTCTTAGCAAACAGAAAAAATTGGAGCAAAAATCTTCCAATGAGCACACAATAGCGGCAGCAGCTTTACTCAAAATGCCAATGCTCGAGCATGAAAAACTAAGTTTGGAGGTCAGGCGTAGACTGGATCAATATCGCTTGAGATCACGAATCAAATCATTTCATTGATACAATACAAAATAATTTTCTTAAGCAGATAGTGACTGAGCCCACAAGAGATGATAGCATTCTGGATTTAGCTGTAACAAACAGAGATAACTTGGTCAGCAATATGGAAATTGGTGGAAAATTAGACAGCAGTGATCACCAAGAAATGATATTTTTATACTAAAATATATTTTTTCACTTACCTGTTAGTCTTACCTAGGCACAAAAACCGTGCCTTGTCTCTTCTCTCAAGCAATTTATCCCCAAAATTTACACCTGACATTAGTCCCTCCTTGCCGTGGTTACCCATCTCACAGAAAACGTAAGAAAACGGGTGGCGCCTCCAAGCGCCACGTCTCCAGTCTTACTGCAGACTGAGCTGCTTAAAACCTCATGAGGGGAGGCCGGGTGGGATTGGTAAGACTAACAGGTAAGTGAAAAAATATATTTTAGTATAAAAATATCATTTATTTCACATAAACCTGTTAATCTTACCTAGGCAGAATCCCACATTTAGAAGGAGGTGGGGCGATGATAGGTAGCCACGGTATAAGGGTGAATGTGTCCAGAATAATAATGATGACCCACCTCTCTTGGAGCGTGGGTCGAGACAGAGGAGGATGTGTGGGGCTTCACGGCACAACGCCTCCAGCTGTTATAATAGGTTCCAGGGAGAAGACCTCCTGCACCCTTTGGACCATCCGTAAATAGTGGTTGGCAAAGACAGAAGGCGTCCTCCAACATGCAGCCTCCATAACGTCTGAGAGCCTCCTGTTAACGTTTCACAACAGGGAGGTAGCCACTGCCCGGACTTCATAAGCCTTGACCCTCAGGATGCCAGCCAAGCAGTCAGGGAAGGTCTCATGGGCCGAGCGAATCACCTGTCGTATGAAGAACGAAATGGCTGCCTTGGACATAGGGTGTGTACGGTTCTTGAGTGACACAAAGAGATGGCGGGGGCGAGAAGGGCCTGCCGTCCGGCGCAGATAATAACGGAAGGCCCGGACAGGGCACAGGAGCCGGTCTTCACCGTCGGGGCCCAGTATAGCCGTAAGGCTCTGCAGGAGGAATTCCGTTGGCAGAGGGTGGAGTTGAGTCTCTGTCTTGGCAACAAACTCAGGTAAGTAAGAAAGAGCCCAGTCCTCGCCGCGGCGTGCAAAAACTGCCGAGAGAGCTTGAAGTTCTCCTACTCTCTTGGCAGTGGCCAAGGCGACCAGAAAAAGTTTGCTTTGTCTGGCCACGATAGGCCTTGTGATGTGGAAGGGGGACAAAAGAAGTCCAGGAAGCAGCCGTCTGCCGAAGTGCTTCCGAGGCTTCCTGCAAGGCGAAGCCTAAAAAAGTCTGACTGCTTCAAGTCGACGTAGGGTGGAGGTGCAGTCAAGGCAGGCATGCCTGGAGCACGAGGCATCTGATCGCGATGTAGCGTAGCACGGGCCTCTGGAAGGGTATCGCAAACGAAGTCCAGAACGTTGCAAAAGTCAATGTGAGGTGTGGAAATATTCTCCTCCTCCACCGCCTCCCCCGCGACCAAAGCTTCTGCCTCACCGATGGAGTGGGGGTGAGCGCGCATCCAAGGTGGTGTGGTGTCGTGGCCACAGCCAGGAGGGAGCTCTCCGTCATCCTGCTCGGCTGGGGGGGCAGCCAGTAGATGGTAGGGTGACGAGGTGAGGCGTGGGGGGGGGTCGGAGTTGAGTGGTTGGTCACGGAGTTCAGAGTGGCAACGCTGGCAGGGTGCGGCGGGGGAGGGGCGGGGCAGCCCCGCGCCGACACGCACGTGTTGTGGAGTCCGCGAGTCCTGGGTTGGGAGGACGGGATAGACTGGCAACACCGGTACACCCTCAGTCACCGCAGAACCCACCTGCCTCGCTTCGGTGGAAGGGGCAGTGGGGCGGCCGGAACCGTAATCCTGCTGCAGTGCGGGAAGGCAAGACGTGGGTAGCGGAACCTCGCAACCCGCACTGTGGTGGTTTTGAAGCGTCCTAGCGTGGGACTCAAAAGTGGCCGTACCCCGCGCAGGAGCCCTGGACATGAGAGGTGGGGGTCTAGATAGCATGGTAGAACCCCCTTCCATCCCAGGCTGCTCGGGAGGCCACAACTTGCTTGGCACATACCCGACAGCAGCCGCGCCATCACCCCAGGCGCTAGTCAGACAGTGGTGGGACGTGTGCCATCCATGTGTGTCATGACTGTAGCCGTGTGTTGGGGGACAGTTGGGAAAGTGTTGACCCACTGTCCCCACCACCTCAACACACGGTCGTTTGGGGGGGAGGCGGTATTTCATCCACCCCCACTCCCGTAGGCTCAGGACCCGACATGGCCCCCCTTAACGAGCCAACTGCCGATCTCAAATATCGCTCTCAGGTTGGTGCACTGAGGGGGCCGCGTAAACCTGCGGTTGTACGCATGTGTCGAGCCTCTGAACTTGCTGTATGGGACATGTCAGGTAAAAGAGATTTCACAGTATCAGTAATTAAAGAGGTTAGGACCTCTTTAAAAGCACTCCCGGAAACAAGCAAAGCTAGCTGCTGGTTAACCTGGTCGTTATCTGCAACCTGTGGTTCAGGATCAACAGAAAGGCTGGAAGCAGAAAGTTTGTCTGACGCACTGTAACCCTTGCCCTTTGCCTTAGACTTACCCAGCTTAATCTGAAAGCTATGGGCAGCCTGAACTTGATCAGCTGACCAGGAACAACACTCATTACTCCTACTGTCTGTAGAACACTGGAGACCGGCAATCCTTCTGCAGGCAATACATACAGTGTGAGCGTCATGTGAGGCCGAAGGGAGCGTCTTAGAACAAGCAGC
The DNA here is from genome assembly GCA_036785275.1 of Cancer borealis. Taxonomy (NCBI): domain Eukaryota; kingdom Metazoa; phylum Arthropoda; class Malacostraca; order Decapoda; family Cancridae; genus Cancer; species Cancer borealis. Next base: position 286,886 of record JAXIVD010000014.1, read on the forward strand.
CTGGCTACAGTGACGTCTGTGTTGGGAGGGCTTGATCGCCGGACCAGTTGACCTGCCGGCGTCAGAAGTTAAAGAGGCGCAGCCTTTGGGCTTCCCGGTGGTGCGAGAAGGTGATGGAGAAGGCTGGTCGCGCCCAGAGGTATCCGAAGGAAGGGGAGAAGCACTCATCGTCGTTAGGAAACGACCGTAGAGCAAGAAATTAGAGAGCTACAAGCAGCACGTCTGATGAGCGTGAGCTCAAGGTAAGAATTGGAGACGTGGCGCTTGGAGGCGCCACCCGTTTTCTTACGTTTTCTGTGAGATGGGTAACCACGGCAAGGAGGGACTAATGTCAGGTGTAAATTTTGGGGATAAATTGCTTGAGAGAAGAGACAAGGCACGGTTTTTGTGCCTAGGTAAGACTAACAGGTTTATGTGAAATAAATGCATTTTAAAATTAAGTGTGATATCAAGATTCCTCACAAAGCACATATTTAACAATCTTACTGACCACTAAATCACACTTGTACTACTGTTTTTCAAACATTCCACAAGACATCCCTCTAACCATGCAGCTTTCCCTGCTTTCATCTCCTTTACTGCCTCGTTTACTTCCTCTTTCGTGATCAGTACATTATACATACAACCCTCCTAACACTTTCGCTTCATTTTACCTTACCATCGCAACAATTTCAGCCTGTCTATTTTCCTCTACATTTAACAGTGCTTCAAAATTCTCAGCCCATCTCTCTTTAACTGCTTCCTTTTCAACCACTATTGTACCATCCTGTTTTCACTCTCTTAGTTTCCAGATGTTCTCTTCCTCCTTTGTACTACTTCCTTCCAGAACACCTTATTCTCATGGAAGTTTTCAGTCATCTTCCTACCCCACCATTCATCTACATTCACTTCTGTAAACACGCACAGCCATTTCTCTTTTCCTTGTATCTGTCATTTAACACATCCTTCCTCTTAATTAACAATAATGATAATAATAATGATAATAATAATGATAATAACAATGATAATAATATTAGTAATAATAATAATTGTAATAATAATAATTGAGGCGTGTAGTGCGAAAGTGGTCTAACCCGCCCGACCTTAATTTCACGTCACCATATTTAACTGACGTCACAGCGGTACCCAATGAGACGCTCTGCTACCAAACCAACATCAGTTCTGATTCTATCTCCCCATCAGTCAACACGTCAGCTGCTTCGCTTCTCCCTGGTTGAAGTTTGCCTGGGAAGATTTCTCCTATACAGTCCTAAGTTGACTGTGGGTGAAATATATCTGGATCTACGGATGCATTTACTGCCATATGTATTATTTACTATGCAGATTGGAGCTGTGGGTTGGTTCTTACCGCCCTAGCAGACAACATATGGTGGTTATCTGACTTCGCTTCTCCCTGGTTGAAGTTTGCCTGGGAAGCTTTCTCCTATACAGTCCTAAGTTGACTGTGGGTGAAATATATCTGGATCTACGGATGCTTTTACTGACGTATGTATTATTTACAATGCAGTTTGAAGCTGTGGGTTGGTTCCTACCGCCCTAGGAGACAACATATGGTGTTTATCTGACCTTCTCTGTCTCTCTGGTTGCGCAGTTTAACATCGCCACCCAGGCGTGAGGCGTCCCTCTTCTACGTCCTCGAGTAGCAAGAAGCGTGGGAGCTTGGAGAAGGACGACTTAGATAATTTTGCTAAGAGGAGTCGGTTTTTGGTAGATATTTCCACACTCCCTCCTCTAGCTTGCGTTTTTCCGCCTTCATGTGTTAGGCCCTCACGTCAGCTGAGCGCTCTCCCGTGCCTGGAGAGGGTGTTAGTAACTTGTTTATCTGTGTCCATTACTGCTGCACTATTACGGTGACACTGCTGCACCATTACGATGGCACTCTGCAACATCTTTATGGTGGCACTCCCAATGCAGTGATGGGGCTCATTAACATGAAAATAATGGTAAATTTACAGTGTTACACCAGCCGAGCCCGAAATTGTTCTTGTGTTGCTTGATTCAGACTTTCCAACTTCACTTTTTATCTAACTTAACCTAACCTATAAAAATTTAACTTAACGGTGAGGGTTAGGTCGGCCTCCGTGGTCAGTTGTTAACACAATAAAGACTTACTTATTCTCTAAGTGCTACAACCTTGATGACATGACTGTTCGTGATTCATATGCTCTTTGATAAAATCATATGTGAACGGTCCTGCAGAGCACCATTGGCTGAGTGGGACCTGTTAAATAACGACAACAAGTAACAAGTAAGTAACAATTTACATCTGATGAACGAAGTTATTGTGACAGAAAAGCATTAGATGAGTGTGTTATATGTGCAAAACACACCCTTTAACACCTAAGTGACCTTCTTAATGAGACGGGTGTAACACTGTAATAACACCTAAGTAACTTGTGCTAGTGAGGGAAAGTGATGTGTTAGATACACTCAAAAGTGTTTCCCAAAGTGACCTGACCTAGGAATGGAAGCAGCTGTTGCTTTCTTGCCACATTAGTACCTTGGCAAGTGCTACTTCCAGTCCCGGCCTTTTTTAGGCCAGCAGCCTCCCCAGGAGAGGGGAATGCATGGGCCGAAGCTCCTTTAGTTAATACACCTGATAACTTTAGAGGGTGTAAGATTTTCTCTGCTAACCTACTGTGGGGGTCTCATGCAGGATCCTTGGGTTCATGATGTGGTGAAGGGAAAATTTCTAGAATTTGTGTCCTTACCTATTCAGACTGTGCCTCCACGTCCTCTCACCCTGTCTCGGGCGGATGATCAGACCCTGAACAATGCCTCATGTCAGTTCCTAAAACAGTCAATAGTGGAGCCTTGTTTACCTGATTATCACGGTTTCTTTTCCAATGTGTTTCCCATCATAAAGCCGGTAGGGCCGGCGAGGGTTATCCTAAACTTGACGGACCTTAATGTTCATGTGCCTTATATTCTTTTTAAGATGGACACTCTGAAGGATGTGATTCCTTTAATCCTCCCTAACTGTTTTTTTATTACAGTTGATTTCAAGGACGCCTATTATTCAGTTTATGTTAGGCCTGAGGATAGGAAGTGGTTTCAGTTTTGGTGGAAGGGCTGCGCTTTTAGATTTACTTGTCTCCCTCAGGGGTTATCTTCTGCTCCTCACACCTTTACAAAGTTACTGAAACCTGTCCTCTCCCACCTTCAGTCCCTTGGAATGGTTGTGGTTTGTTATTTAGAGGACTGTCTATTTATTGCTTCCTCGGTAGAGGCCTTGCAGGCCCAGGTGGACTATGCCTTGCACTTCTTTGATTCTCTGGGTCTCACCATCAATGTGCAGAAGTCAGTCCTGGAGCCTACCCAGAGGGTTACTTTCCTTGGTGTGGTTCTCGACTCTGTTTCCATGACTGCAACTTTGCCCTCCCGTAGGAAGGAGCGCATCAGGGAAAAAGATTTGCTCCTCCTCAACAGGGATATCACCTTACAAGACTTGTCCTCATTTATTGGTTTAGCGGTGGCTTCTGGTCCTGCTGTAGAGTTAGCTCCTCTCCGTTACAGGTACCTGGAGATTATTCGTAACAGGGGTCTTTCTTAGTCCTATGGCAATTATCATTCACGCGTTGTTTTAGATAATCATGCCCGGGAATTAATCACTTGGTGAGTGACTAATGTAGAGTTTCAGGAGAGGTCGCTCTGTTCTTCTTCTCCAACCTGTGAGCTGTTTACGGATGCCTGCCTGACTGGCTGGGGTGTTTCAATGGGGGACGTTACAACTAGAGGTCACTGAGCCCACAAGGAACTGGATCATTTAAACTCTTTGGAGTTAAAGGCCATTCTGTTAGGCTTGCAGTCACTTTGTCGGGATAAGATTGGCTCTCATATTAGGCTTCGCTCTGACAACACCACTGCGGTTGTATGTATTGATCGATGTGGTAGCACACAACCTATGCTTCATGCTCTTACAGAACAGTTTTTTGAGTGGGCTGCTTCTAGGGGTATTACCTTGTCGGCACAGCATGTACAGGGTTTATATAATATGACAGCAGACACGGAGTCTAGAGTCAGCAGGATGGATGGTGAGTGGATGTTACAGCCGTGTTTTTTCAGGATGGTTTGTCAGCGTTTTTATACTCCTGATATTGATCTTTTTGCTACACGGATAAATGCTCAGTTACCGGACTACGTTTCTTAGAAGCCAGACCGATCTGCTATGTGCATTAATGCCTTTACCTTGGATTGGGGTGGGAAGAGTTTATATGCTTTCCACCTTTCAGTGTGATATCCAGGGCTCTCCGGAAACTGCAGGACTATGGGGTGACAGCGCTGATGATTCTCCCACTGTGGCCAACTCAGGTGTGGTTTCCGGCAGCCCTTCAGATGTTGGCAGCCGATCCAGTCTTGCTTCCGCGCTGTCCTCTGCTTTTACCGCAACAGCCAACTCTTGCACACCCTCGGGCTCGGGGGTTGGTCTTGACAGCGATGGTGCTCTCCGGGCAGCGTTCACACGTCAAGGCCTTTCGACAGAGGTTGCCCAATTTTTTCCTTCGATCCTGGAGATCTAGCACTAAGGCTCAATATGGGCCACGTATCAACAGCTGGCTGTCTTTTTGCCTCGGCAGGAAAGTGGATCCGTTTCAACCACCTGTGAATGTCCTTCTGGACTATCTGTTGTCAGAATTTAAACGGGGGACAGGCCGCGGGTACAGCTCTATGAACACTATCCGGTCTGGCATCTCTGCAGTCGCTACTATTGATGGACGTCCTGCAGGCTAACATCCTTTAGTTTCCCGTTTCATGAGGGCAGTCTTCCTGGAGAGACCGTCTTTTCCCCGCTCCTGCACTACTTGGGATCTTCAGCTAGTTCTGGATTATATCTGCAGTTCTGGGTCCCACGGAGGATTTGTCCTTTCCTCAGTTATCCAAAAAATTGGTCGTTCTTATGTTCTTGTTGTCTGGCCAACGTGGTCAGACCTTGCATTTGCTGGACACAAGAAAATTGTTTGAGACTCAGGTTGTTTTTGGGATTAGCGATCTGCTGAAAACTTCCCGTCCTGGGGTCCATCTGTCAAGGGTGGTCTTTGAGGCTTATCCGCATGACAACCGCCTATGCGTTGTCCACACCATTCAGCATTATCTTGAAAGGACAACGACCATCCAAGGGGTGCTTACTGGGTTTTTCTTGATGTCACGACCTCCAGTACGGTTGGCCTCTCGTGATACTTTGCGTCGTTGGGTGAGAGATGTGATGGGTGCTGCTAGCATTGACCTTACAATATTTTCTCCCTATTCAACTAGGTCTGCATCGTCCAGCAAGGCGGCCCTGGTTTTGCCATTATCCACGATTGTCTCCACCATTGGTTGGGCCAGGGAATCGACCTTTACGCAACACTACCAGAAGCCCATTGCTCAGCATGGCCAGTTTGAGAGGGCAGTTTTGTCATAGTTTGTTTAATCTTTTCCTCTGCTCAGGGTTTAATGTGAGGGTTCTTTGACCCCATTATTTGTATGGGTGATTTTCTTTTCATGTTCCTGTGGGACTGTGTTTCACTATGTTTGTTTTGGGTAATTGTTAATGCTTTACTTTGTTCCTATGGTTTTTCTTTTCCACGGCTCCATACTGACTACTTTTTTCTGAATTTTGTGTGATTTGGTAGGTTTTAGGAATCTCTCTAAAGCTCTCATTGGGTACCGCTGTGACGTCAGTTAAATATGGTGACGTGAAATTGTAAGATTAAACGAGTACTTACCAAGTATGAAGTTTGATCGTAATTTCACGAACATTTAACGACGTCACAATGGTGCACAATGCCCTCCCTCCCTGCCCTATCTATTCTCGGAGCTCACTTTGGGGCTTGGGCTCTCAGCGGTAGTTGGGGGCTGCTTCCTAAAACCTACTCTCTAAATGGACTGATGTTGGTTTGGTAGCAGAGCCACTCATTGTGCACCACTGTGACGTCGTTAAATGTTCGTGAAATTACGATCAAACTTCATACTTGGTAAGTACTCGTTTAATCTTACAATTTTGAGTAACTAGTGGTCAAAGTTAATTACTGATTACTACCGAATAAAGTGGTGCAATGTATTACTATTATACATCAAATCAAATGTTTAGGTTCATGCCAATGAGTTTTTGATCAATTAAAAAAAAAAATTTGGTTATGGTCGAATATTTTATTTATTCCCTCCTCCCGCACTTTTTTCCCCCCGAATCATGGTTTTAGGTTCATTTTTAAAAAATATCGACAGCAGTAGATTGAGATTTCTCCCACAGTTATCTCTTTGAAGAAGAAAGTTGGCACAATAGAAAACAAATACAGAAATATTGGATGACTAGGTACAAAAACAAATACACATCTGGCTGCACCACCACACTCACCAGCTATAAGAAGTAGCCAATGTATGTCTTCATAGAGTTGGTCTAGCTGTGTGTTCTGGGCGATGGTGAGGTTGTTGGAATGGATGTGGGTTAGCTGTGCACGCATGCGGCTAATGCGGTCCTCCAGCAGTTGGGTCAACAGAGGCACACTGTGTTCAGGAGCCTGAGGATTACAGTGCCTGTCAGCACTCCTCAAAATACAGAACTTCACCTTTCTACCATGCTGTACTACATATTCATATTCCTTATCTGATACACAATATACAGTGCTTCTATAGTGGCTTTATAATGGCTGGCTTAACAATTTGAATTATTGGATTCATAACAATAACCTTCATTAACATTTTTTTCAATAATTGAATATATTGAATAATTTCATCTCAATATTATAATTCAAACACACTAATCATGGTAAGAAATGGATTATGTGGGTTCTTGAATATTCATTTCAAAGAAGGGTGTTTTCCAAAGCTAATGTGGACAGTTTCAGATTGATATGTATCTACATTTTTCAGTGAGGGAAACATGCTGTGATTTTTACAAGATTTTTTTTTTTTACATTAAAACAGTACTGGCTAAGGAAAAACAAAAATACGTTAAAAAAAATCCTGCTTATTGCCAGGCCCTGTAAACAGGACAGTAGGAGAAATAGAAGCGAGGGGTGGAGGTCCAGTTAATATCAGTTGTCTTGACACTCCTCTTTTGAAAGAGTTTGTCATAGACAGGTGGAAAAACAGACAAAGGAAGAGAGTTCCAGAGTTTACCAGTGTAAGGTATGAAAGACTGAAGATACTGGTTAACTCTTGCATTAGGAAGATGGACAGAATAGTGATGAGAAAAAGTAGAAAGTCTTGTGCAGCAAGGCCGCGGGAGGGGTGGAGGCATGCAGTTTGCAAGTTCAGAAGAGCAGTCAGCATGAAAATAGCAGTAGAAAAGAGATAAAGATGCAACATTGCACCGGTAACTTAAAGAATCAAGACAGTCAGTTAGAGGATGAGAATTGATGAGACGAAAAGCTTTAGACTCTGTGAACCCCCCTATGCATAAGAGCCATACTCCATACATGGGCAGATAAGGCCCATCCATGTACATAGCAAGCAGCTGGTAGGGAGAGAAAAATTTACACCAACACTATAGGACACCTAACTTCTTGGAAGCTGATTTAGCAAGAGTAGAGATATGAAATTGCCAGTTTAGATTTTTAAAGGATAGACCGAGTGTGTTTAATGTGGAGGACAGAGATAGTTGAGTGTCATTGAAGAAGGGGGATAGCTATCTGGAAGGTTATGTCAATACACAAGAGTATGTGACTATATGCAAAACAATAATATACTTTGGGTGAGTAAGTTGGCAATTGCTTCTTAACTTTAGACTCAAGCCTGTGCAGATTAAATATTAGCTATATACACCTATATATATTATCATGCTAGGAAAGAGTTAATAGAACCATTTCATGTCACTATAATTACATATAATGACATCACACTGCAGCCAACACATGCATGCACACACGCACGTACGCACAATCGCTCATGCACACGCGCACACACACACACACACACACACACACACACACACACCAAATGCCCCACCCACCCCATCCTTACCCTAATCCGTCCCTCAGTGAGAAGTGGAAGTTCTATAGAATTAAGGACAGGGAACTTAGACTAAACAAAAAACACAGTTAGGAAAATTAAAGAACAAAGAAAATGTAAGTACAAACATAGACCAACAGTGAAATGGAGTGGATGAGCAAGTCTTGACCTGACAGGCCATGACCATGAAAGATGCTTATCGGGGCCTATCGATGTTTGTTAACCCTTCCCCGGACCACCATCCTAAGCCCACAACTGCACCTCTATCCAACATCTTGTGTGATCTACCTCCCACACCAAACAAAGATCCAACAGCAGAACACGTTAGCTGCCTCATCGTGCCAGCCTCCTACAGGCTGAACCTCATCAACACTTGAAGGGGATTGGGCTCTCACACAGGATCTGCCAGCAGGTGTATCTGCTATCTAGGCTCGAGTGCATCCCCGGCCTCCAAAGTGCTACAACATTGTCACCACACAAGGCCGGCAGCAGGACAGGCTTGTGAAGCAGACCTGCAGGACTTTACTGGACCCACCACACACAACCTATCATAAAACTAACACTAATTCACTGTAAATTACAGCATACAAGTCGATAGTAACACTACATACCGTATTCTATAGTAAAACACAGTAGTGTGACTGGACTGCACTTATCTGTGCCCTCCGCCATTTGCATGTGAAAATAAAAACAGCCCATAACGCTATCCATATTAATCCTGATGACAATTCTTTGTACTCCACTACACATTCATTTATAAGGGCACTCATTTCCTTGCTCTCCCTCTGTTCACACCATACATTCATCCACTCACATTCCCTATATTTTTGTCTCACTCAATGCTCAAGCTTACATCTACCCTTCCTCAAATTTTTGTTCAATTGGATGTTAGTCCATCAAACTATTGTTCCATAAACATTCTGTCAATCACCTCCCATATACCCTCAAGTCTACTACATCCACATACGTTGATACCCAATATTTAGGGTTTAGGGAGATACTACTCTCTCATCCCCGTCCACGCTTTGTCTTTATGTAGGACAAAAATACAGGCGCAAAGGGCTTTTCAGACCCCTCACTGTTCCTTTTGGTCATCTTTTACGAAATACAAACTCCACCATCTATAACCAGCTTATATACCCTTTGAAAGGGGTAGCTCATACAAGGCATCTACATACATATATCTAAATGCATTTCTCTTTGCCTCTATGCTTCATGAAGAGAAAGGACAAATTTTCACCATACCATAATGATTCATTTTGTTTCATAAGAAATATTGATCAAATAAATATTTGTACAAATTTCAGACTTCTCAGAACGAATATTATTCTACTTTATGCAAGAATTTCCAGAAACACTACCCATAGACATTAGGGATGCCAGTATATCCACCATTGGCACACAATAGTAATGGAAATACTACCATCACTATATGACATTCACACATACTTTCTTCACATACTCTTCACTCTTCTTTCTCACCATATAATAAAACTACTTCAACATACAGTATATCTTTTCACTACACCACACTTCACTCCATTTGCATGAGTTTTTATGCAACATCTTTCGTACATGTTTTCATTGCTTTCACCCTCCCATCTTGTCACACAGCATGGACCTCTCAGATAACTCATTTTCACATCATGCACTCTTGACTGTTGTGCCTTATTCCATGTCTTAGTCTCCGATCCATACATCAATGTCGGCAGAATATTATTCTTTAAACTTCTCTTTACTTCCATGAATTATAGAAGAGGAAAGCCATATGCAAAATGGAAAGATAGGGTAAAGGAGTAAATGCATGAAAGAGTTGCTGATAGAAGAGGAGGGTTTAAACAAGCAAGGAGGGAGTGAGGAGACAGGAAGAGGTGGAGGCTCTTCTGACCTGACAATCTCCTTGGAGAATATTCCCAGAGGGAACATGGCGTACGAGGCAACTGAATGGAATAAACTAGAACTATATAACACAAAAATAACTTAAGCATTAGCTGACCATTACAGTACCACCCTCTTACCTGCCTCCCACAAAGTCCAATGAGGACCAGCTGCTCCTTGAAGGCCACACGGTCTGTCTGTACTGTCTCAGAGATCTCATCTACATCCACCTAAAAGAAAGGATTGAGAGGGTGAAAAGCCTGCATCCTCTCACCTCTTATAATTTTTCTCCTTCTAATTATATAGACACAGCCGTTAAAAATCATCGGTGTGTTCGAAGCCCCACAAAATGTAATGCATACCTTTTCATGAATTCTTTATCATAGGTTCTGTCTCCAGCTGCATTGATTTTATACACAAAAAAATAAGACTTACCACGACTCTTGAACCCTCTGGAGATGCCAAGTGACACTTGAGGTAGGTATCAAAAATGAGGGTGGCACTCTGCTTCACCTGGGAACTGTTGCAACTGCTACTCTCCTGCAGGATGCACACCCACGACTGCAGCATCTGTTCAAAGGCCTCCATGTACAGCTGGTCTTCATGGTCCAGCTGCAACAGGATGCAAAAAGTTGGTAAAGGAACATTTAAGTATAGATGTGAGTGTATGTAACAGTAGACATGTAAAAGTGTGCTGTTGGTGAAGACGGAACAGAAAATTTCCAATAACTGGAAGCTCAGACAAGCGTGAAACTACTATATCTTAGAATCTCTTTCATCGTGCACCAATTAATTCTTATGTTGACTAGAAACCTCTAGCAAAAAAATTATCACAGTAAATATATAAAATAAGTAATAATATCAAAGACTTCTACAAACCAAAATTCTACATTAAACAGATTCAGGGGACGAAAATCTAATAAAATATACTATGGGACCCGTTTCCTGGAACTTCCTTAAGGCAGTATTCACAAAAGGCTTTCAATTTGTGCTCTAATCTATTCCTGTGCATTTCATTCCCCTCAATCTCCTATCCTTCCTTTCTTTCAAGTATTGCAACACTTTATCTTTCCATTTTAAAGAGACTTTTCCTTTCACACCCACAACCTCCATTCCAACTCTTATATATGCTTCCTGTGACCTTCAACCTTTTCTCTCCACGTAATTAAACCATCTGACGGTACAGGATATATATAAAAAAAAGAAGGAATTATGCAATTCAATGATACTGATTGGACGAAGATGAAGGACATGCAAGTAAAATCATTTCTTTCTAATGATATATGAACAAGGAGTCAAGAAATGTTCCATTTTATTAAATAAAAGGAAATGGAAAAAATAGGTGATTTAATGGAAAGTGTGAAGGAGCTAACAAGAATAGGGATGAAGCAGCTGAGAATGAAACGGAAACTGTAGATGTTAAGCTCTGGCACCGCAGCCAGAAACAGAGCGTATACCCAGGCTGTCCCCAGTTGACGCCTAGTCTCAATAAAGACAACACACGCTCTCATTGTATCATTCACCTATATCTTATGTGGTGCAGTGAGATTATTGAACCTACACACTCACCATGGCCATTGGTCACATCACTCTACAGGTGACCAACCAGGCAGCTGACTGGTGCAAGTTCTTCACAGCAAACCACAAACCCTATGAATCTATTTGTGAGTAGTTCACGTGATCCGCTCAGTGTGCGGCGGACTGTGAATTCAAGTGTCCCCGTTGTGATAATAGCCTGTCCGAGTACACACTACTCCGTAAGCTAGTGGGTGTTTACAGAGTGTAGCGTTAAAGGAGGAAGTATTTCGCAAGTATGAGTCATTCAGTGAAGTGGATTCATTACGCAACTTTTGTGTTGCATTTGAGGCAGCCCAGCTGTTGGCGGGAATATTGGACGGGAAATCTTGGCGTCTGCAGCTGCGATGGCTCCGCTGCCAGACACACAACAGGAGCCCGCCAACCACCTGTGGCAGGACTGGGAACTCTCGGAGGATGTGCAAGGAAAAACAGTCTACAGCAACCGAGGAACTGGAAGCCTCTGGCATTGTCGTTGCCATCACAGGGAAAGCCCAGAGTCAACCATATATCTGGATGACCGTCTGTTGGGCACGTGAGGGGAGGAAGCCAGCCAGGATTCAAGCAAACGGTGTGGGACAGAGGAGCCCAAGTGTGTGTGACTGGGTCGGAGCTGCTGGCCATACTTGGCATCAGGACGGTGTCACTGAAACGTGGGGAAAGCTTGTAGGAAGTGGCGAATGTGAGCCTGAAGCCCGTGGGCTCATTCACATGCAGCACAGCGTTTAGTTTCATAGAGACTTGTGCTGCGAAAGGCATTACCCTCAAGCCAGAAAAATTTAAAGTAGGGCAGGAGAGAGGTGAACTTTGTAGGTTTTCATGTAGGCTGGGATGCTTACAAGTCTACTGAAAAGAGGCTTGCCGCCGTCAGGAACTTCAGCATGCGTGCCGAGCCAACACTGATTGACATCCGTTCCTGGCATGGATTTGTCAATCAGCTAGCATCCTTTCTCGCTACCATCATGGAGCCATTCCGTGAGCTACTGCGGAAACAACAGGCCAAAAACGTGTATTGGGATGCAAACCTGCAGGAGAAATTTCAGCAAGCCAAGGACATTATCTGCAAACTCACCTTACCTTCTATGACAAGTACAGATCTAGCGTTGTGGTGACAGATTGGAGTAAGGTGGGCATTGGATTCGTTGTCCTGGAGCACTACTGCTCCTGTCCGATGAAAAGAGACCCTCTTCTGCTGTAAGAGTGTGTGGCAGCCGTCACCTCACACCCGCGGAGGCAGGTTACGCACCAGTGGAGAGCGAGGCTTTGGCCTTTGCCTGGTGCCTCTGCAAAGCTCGCCTCTTCCTGCTTGGTTGCCCCAATCTCCTAATCATCACTGACCACCGCCAGCTAGACAGGCTCTTGGCTGACAGAGCGCTTAAGGTCATCGTAAATCCAAGGCTGTTCACCTTGCAGTACAAATTTCAGATTAAGTATCTCCCGGGTAAAAGAAATTCACTGCTGCTGATTTCATGTTGCGCTACCCAACATTCTATGCACCGCCAGATACCACAGATGAGAAGCAGGCCAGCGACATGGAAGTTGCTATGGCGGCTGCATTTGTAGCCACGCTCAACGGCAGTGACTGTATCATTCTGGACGGCATGGCAGTAGCGCAGGCAACTACTGGGGACCTGGACTATCAACCGCTTCTTGCCAAGGTGACAGCAGATGATTGGCATCTACATTAAGTACAGGAACTGGCTTGTCTGCGCCAGTTTTACGGGATCAGGGACAGGTTGGCAGTGTTCCAAGGGCTAGTGACGTATATGTATGAGCAGATGTCCGTTCGCCTGGCGATTCCTGAAGCATTCAGACGACGGGTAGCAGCAAACCTCCAAGCAGGCCATCAAGGTCTCGATGGGAGATTAGAGAGGGGAAGGCTGGTGGTATATTGGCCTGGCATGAAAAGCAACCTACAGCACCACAGAAACGTCTGCGCTACCTGCAATGTTAACTCGCCATCACAAGCAGCTGAGCCCCTCACTCTGACACCCCCATCCCAATACCCGTTTCAACACATGGTGGCAGATTTATTCCAGCTTGAGGGACAAATGTACTTGGCTTATGCCGATAGGATTACTGGGTGGCTAGAGTTAGCACATAAAACATGTTCTGCTTCTGTAAATTTCTCATCTTCTTCCTACTCTACCTTTCACCTATACTAATTTTTGCATTATGCACAGCCATTTAAGTTTGATTCCTCTTCTCGCTGCATTCTCATATGACACCAACATTCCTCTACAGCCACAATTAAAAGCATCTAAAACTGCTGCCATTCCTCTTCTATCTCTCTTCCCACTTTTGCTCACTACATTCCACTTGTCTACAATCACCTGTTATTCCATTATTTTTTCCCTTTTGTTGAACTTACTCACTTTCAGAACAATCTTTGCCTCACCCACATCACACCTACCCACAGCTTTCCTTTGACAAGGAAGTGGTTGAACATACTTCAACCTTCTCAAAACTGTTACACCCAATAATCATCCAATTACATTCCTTGATACAACCACATAACATATCATTGCTTTATCCACAATTGTTCCATCGTCATGTCTCATCTATTTATAGTTGTGAATATCCTTCTTCTTGAACAAAGTATTTCCAATAACCATCCTCCATTTTTTCTCCATTCCCATTTCTACCAATAAAAAATTATTGAAGATTTCAATGTTCCTGTACTATTGAACACTTCTAAACATTCACCTGCAACTCACCCCCCTCAGACACCAGCTGACCGGACTGCAGGATCTCTTCACTACTTTTTGTTACAAACAATGAAACCTTCCATTACGATAGTAAAATTAGCAATTCAAGTGGTGGCTAGTCAGGAGATAGAGTAACATGTGCCAAGTCGTGGTCTGGACACCAGTCTTGATCTTGTAAACATACGTGGGGCTACCAACTGAATCACTAACATAACATTGGCTGCTATACATATAATATTTAACTTATTATTAATATTATTCACTTTATAGATTAATATATGTCATTATTTTCATTTATAACGATAAGTTTATAATGAACTAATTACCATATTTTCCAATTTTGCATGTTAGCAGGATGACCAATACTACTATAATAAATATCTTTCAAGTGGGAATGGAACGGGACATTTAGTAATATCAGTTCAAGGATTGACTCTCCTGTGTTGCCTATTACTCAAAAGAAGAAGGGATTATCTAATGATTTTGCTGGAAGTCTCAAAACAACAGAAAAATGGGTTATCCAGTATGGGCTTTCTCCAGTTTGTGCCGGATATGAGATTTACTGCAATACTCACATTCACTGAAAACATGCATCTGAATAATTCCAAAAGTCTCCCTCTCTCTTTTATCCCTCTCACTACGAAAATTATATGCAGACACAATAACCCACAACTATCGCCCAAACTATATTTTCACACATATATGCCTTGATGAAACTTCCTTTCACTCCAACACGAATTGTCTTACTTTCAGATTCACTAGTAAGGCCACACCTTCCTTTGCTTTCCCTCTATTTACACCTCACATCCTTCCACTCATACATCCACTCACATTTACCTTAGCCTTTCAGTTTTATTACACTTAATGCTAACACAAAACTTTCACTCCATAAAAATTCTTAAAACCATTTCCATTCTAGCTTCAAGCATTACATATTTAAGCATCTATATAAATATAGCTAGGTAATTACACACCATTTCCTCATGAGCGGCTCCCTGGGCAAATTTGCAAGTGAGCGCAGTGAGGTTGTCCACCAGCTGTCGCAGCATTTCCTCAGGTAGTGCTACCAACACTGACGGTGGGAAGAAAAGTAGCAGCTTCCTGTAGATGTTACTCACCCCTAGAGCTTCCACTTCACTGATCTCTATGCTGCAAGATAACAAGAATACATCTATGATAGTTTATCGATCTATATACAAGGCATGCAGACACACACACCCATGCACACTCCTCTAACTTAGCCCCTAGGCCCCCATAAGAGAAGAAAAGTAAACCCCACCCAAACACTGCAAATCAGTCAAATTATATAATCATTTTTTCACATATTCTAGCACATAAATGCTTAAGTATATGGACAAATATCATCATTATTCAACATGAAAGGATGGAACATCACTTTTCATCTGATGAATTACACAAAGCTTGATTTGTTCACTCACTGATAAAGCTTTTTTTTTTCCATACCAGACAAATCTATAATACAAGCATGATGAAAGACTCACCTTGAGAGGAGAGAGAAGAGGCATTCCAGGTACTGTGAGAGATACTTGATGCGGACCTGTCTATTGGTGAGAACAGCCCCGTTTAAGGATGCCAGCTGCACTAAGCAGTTCAGAGCCCGATGACCCAGGTTCCAATCCCCACGTACCCGCCAGTACAGCTGAGGAAACCACCAATCCTGTCACCACTCCCATATGGGGCCACATACACATACTATTACCAGCACACCTATCCCTATGCAAGTCATAATTACACTTCTCAAAATCACTAATCTGATGGCCCCCCACACACACCTTAAAAAAGAGCTGCACAATGGGTGGGTCCAGGAAGGTCTCTCGCCACTGTTGTCCTGGGCGTAGTGATGGGTTCTGGTCTTGTTCAAACACACTCATCAAACGCTTGGGCAGTACACACGTGTTAAGGTTAATAGAGACACTCCTAAATTCATTCAAACTCTGAGAACAATGTCAAAAGAAACTTCAAATGAGGATGTCAAATTATATCTGATATTGAAATCTTAAGCTTTTTTGGCTTCTTCCTAGACCCTCATTTAGAGAGAAATAATGAGCAAGTAGTTTACCCTTTATGCTAGTTTTTAGAAACTCGATTTGTTGAAACAAATTTACAAAATATACATAGTTACAGTTCAACACAAAACGTATCCAACTGTGTGATGTCACCAGAGGGCAACAACAAAGCTCCACTCAAAATAAATTACAAAACACATCACATACCACACTATTTCATAAACATTCAAAAGACGCTGAGCATACACACACAACCTTTATACTATTTTTTGGATAACACACACGCATGCTCGCACACACACACACAAACAGTGGAGGCGGACCTGTTTGAAAGAGCTCTTCCAAACAGGTCTGTTGTGACACATCAAGTTTGCAGAGGCCCAAAGGAGATAGTAGATATACAGGTAAGAGCTCTTTGAGTTAAAGCAGTCCCGTCTTCAATTAATAGCCAAGGAATAACCTAAAATAAGTGGATTATACACAAAACGAAAGAAGTAAACAAAGATGGCCGACCATCCAACAACAACCAAATTTGTGAGTTTTAACAGGTCTAGTGAAAAGAATTTAGATATTGAAATGAACTTAAGGAGAGTAATTATGCTAGAAGAGACTGAGTGTTCATGAATTAATAGAAAAAATAGAAAAGATGGAAAGAAAAATCCATATGTTGGTAAAAGAGAACTCAATATTGAAAATAGTTGATGAATTAAATTGTAAACAGGAAGACAATGAAAAGATATAGAAAAAGGCACAAGAAATGAAAGATGAGAGAAAACCATGGAAGATAAAACAAAAAAAAATTGAAGAGCATGAATATGAAAATAAAAATCTGGCCAAGGATGTAGTTAAAGTAATAAAACAGTAAATTTAGTAAGAGACACAGTGAACAAAAAGAAATGTGATCATTTTTGGATTTAAAGAAAAACTGTTTCCAAAGAAAAACATAAGACAGGAAGATGAAAATAATGTGGTTAAGGAAGTATCTAATATGGTACAAGAAGAAAACTCACAGAGATTGAAGAAGAAATAGAGGAGATACACAGGCTAGGGATATATGAAGAAAAAGGGGCCCACCCCTTAAAGGTTAAGTTCAGGACTCAAACGACAGAACAAGATATACTGTCTAAAGCTTGGAAACTGGCAAGGACAGATATATATAAGAAAATTTGGATAAGAAAAGATATGAGAGGAAGAAAGAGCCTGATTTAATGTAATGTAAAAAAAATTCAAGGAAAATAAACAAGATGAAAATAGAAGAGGAGAAATAAATTCTATTTGAGTTTTGGATCTAAAAGTGAAAAAGTGATATATACAAGAGAAAGAGTAAGCGAATACAGTTCACAGAAAAGAGAAAACGGACGGCAGGTATCGTTTGGATTTAGTGGAGGAAGATCTTGTATAATGAACTTACTAAGCTTTTACTCTTTTACTGGATTGATTGATGTGTCACAGAAAAGAGAAAGGTGGGTTGATTGCATCTACCTGGGTCTCAAAAAGGCTTTGGACAAGGGACCTCACAAGAGACTGCTCTGGAAACTAGAAAATATAGGGTGGTTTGCTGAAATGAATGAAAGACATTTTGAGTAAGCGAGAGATGAAAAAAGTAATAAAAGATCATAAGTCAGAATGGTGCAGTGTGAAAAGTGGAGTTCCTCAAGGATCAATATTGGTGATGTTCTTGGTCTATGTAAATGATATAACAGAGGGAGTGAATAGTTATAAGAGTCTATTTTGTAGATGATGCCAGATTACTAAGAAAATTACAAAATTATTTTTCAATCATAAAAAATATTTTCACATACTTACCTGTCTCATATAACTAGGACTAGGATCCATCTACTTCTTTCCAAGGTTGAAATACCAAAATTAAAAACCCCTGGTAGAGGGCGCAGTGCGCATAGCAGCTGCGCACCCCCCACCCCCAAGTCCCCCCCGCCAGAGGGCCCTCTCTGCCATGAGACGCCATTCCATTTTCATGGTTCATGACATGCTGAGGGGAGGACGGGCGGGTTTGAGTTATATGAGACAGGTAAGTATGTGAAAATATTTTTTATGATTGAAAAATAATTTGTCACATCAACCTGTCTCATATAACTAGGACAGACTCCCACATTTCCAGGTGGGGGGAATGCATGTCTAGGAAACCTTATCCCTAAAAACTCATAGTAACCAGAGGAAAGTAATAATTACCCTGGGGTTAGAGTGGTACCGGGTACTTACTGTGGTTTTCGCGGTACTCTTACAGAGGGCACTGTGTGGTCAGGTTGCAGAAAGTGCTAAGATAATCACCCCATAACCTCTGGTATATGCTACCATATACAAGGAACCAACACCTATATACAGTATATACAACGAGGCGAAGCCATAAATCTGACTGGAGAGTGTTAGGACACTACGTCGCCTCCTGCGACTATCGAACCTAACGAGAAAGTATCTCCGTCTACCCTTTCGACATCCCTTAGATAATGGTTTGCAAACACTGAGGGTGTCTTCCAGGAAGCTGCCTCCAAGACTGCCAATAAAGATTTATTCCGCCACATATTGAGGGACGCAGCGATACCCCTAATATCGTGTGCTCGTACCCTCAGGAGTGGAAAATAATCTTCGCCTAACTCCTGATGAGATTTTAGAATAGTTTCCCTCAGAAGGCAGGACAGGGCGTTCTTATTCAGGGGCTTGGATCTATCTTTAGGTGAGACAAAGAGATTCCTGATTCCAGGACATAAATCCTTGGTTCTCTCTCTAAAGATCCGAAGCGCTCTCACCGGGCATAGCAGGCGTTCTTCTTCATCTTTTCCCAGAATTCCTGAGAGACTTTTGAGCCTGAACTCCCGAGGCAGTGGATTCAACAACGTCTCAGTCTTCGCCACGAACTCTGGTAGATACGACAGAATCACATCACCACCTTGCCAGGCAAACCTGTGTGTCAGAGCCTGCAATTCACTAACCCGTTTTGCCGTAGTCAGAGCTACTAAGAACAATATTTTCTTGGTGAGATCACGGATGGATGTGGACCTTAGAGGTTCGAAGGGAGCCAGAGAAAGAGACCTAAGGATCACGTCAAGGTTCCAGCTTGATGTTCTGATCCGAGTCCTTGGAACCTCCACCTCGAAGGCTTTGACCAAGTCTTTCAGGACAGGATCCTCGGCCAAGTTAAAGCCCTTCAGAGAAAAGACACTATTGAGCATCGACTTGTAGCCTTTGATAGCAGAAACTGATAGTCCACAAGACTTATGCAGATACAGAAGAAAGTCAGTAAACTTCTGGCTGGATGGTCTGGAGACTGCGTGCCCATGCTGGCGACACCACTGTCTATATTTCTTCCACTTATGTTGATAGTTTACAATAGTGGAATTCCTTCTAGCCTTCGCCACTGTCTGCACAACTTCTCTGGAATAACCTCGGTGTCTGAGGAGTCGCTTGACAGTCTCCACCCTACTAGATGAAGCGCGTGGGGATTGAGGTGATGCCTGTGAAAGTGGGGCTGGCATAACAGGTCCTTCCTCGGAGGGAGTCTTCTTGGAGTGTCGATAGCCAACTCCACTAGGTCGGGAAACCACTCCCTCTGAGGCCAAAAGGGGGCTACAAGTATGAGCTTGACCCCTATTGAACTGCGAAGTTTGTTGAGAACCTTCCTGATGACATGGAATGGTGGAAAGGCATACATTTCCATGAATTCCCACTGGAAGAGAAAGGCATCCATGGCTATCGCCATGGGGTCTGGGAACGGAGACACAAAGCTGGGAAGTCTGTAGTTCATCCTTGTGGCAAACATATCTACTAATGGACAGCCCCACACCTTCCATAGCTCGTCGCAAACCTTCTGGTGAAGTGTCCATTCTTGGGAGATGACCTGTCCCTTCCTGCTGAGACAGTCTGCCACCACATTGTTTTCGCCTCTCACAAACTGTGTGAGAATGGTTACTGTATTCTCCTCTGTCCACTGTAAAGTTTTCTGGGCTTCCCTGTTGAGCGTACTCGATCTCGTGCCACCCTCCTTACTGAGGAATGAAATTGTAGTGGTGTTGTCTGACAGAACTGCCACTGTCTTCCCTCTCACAGACTCCTCGAAGGATTGAAGTCCGAAACGGATTGCTCTCAACTCCAAAACATTGATGTGTTCCTGTTTCTCCTGGTGGGACCACTCGCCACTCACTTCCATGTCCAGGCTGTATGCACCACATCCTACCGAGGAAGCATCTGTGTATAAGAGGAGGTCTGGGATCAGTGTCTCTAAAGACTGACCGGACAGTAAATTGTCCATGTTTGACCACCACTGAAGGTCTTCCAGTATCGATAGGGTAACAGGGACGAGGTGAAGTCTGCTCATCGTCTTCCTGTCCCAATTGGCCGACAGTTGGAACTGAAGATTGCGCATCCTGCATCGGCCGCCCGGAACTAAGTGGGACATCGACGACAGATGACCCAGCAGTATCAACCACTCCTGAACTGGAGGGCTGTATTGGCTCGTGAAGAATTCTATCACTTCCTGTAAATTATCGATCCTCTTCTGGTTCGGAAAAACCTTAGAAACTGAAGAGTGAATCTCCATCCCCAAATACTGTGCCACTTGGCTGGGAATCAACTCTGACTTGTTCCAATTGATCATTATGTTCAGCTTCTCGCATAAGTGCAGGAGAACTTCCCTCGACCTCACAGCCTCCTTCTCTGATGTTGCTAACAATAACCAGTCGTCCAAGTAGCGAAGGAGGCGAATTCCTCTTGAATGTAGGACTGCTGAAACTGGAACCATGACTCTTGTGAAGACTTGTGATGCTGTCGACAACCCAAAGCAAACTACCTTGAACTGGAAACACTGACCTTTCCAAACAAAACGAAGGTACTTCCTGCTTCTTGGATGAATCGGAATCTGAAAGTAGGCATCCTGCAGATCCACTGACATCATCCAGTCGCCCTTCCGAATCGCCGACAACACCGAACCGTTGGTCTCCATTCGGAATTTCGTCTTGGGAATGAACTTGTTGAGATATGACAAGTCTATCACTGAACGAAACCCGCCCTTGACTTTGAGCACTACAAATATGCGGCTGTAAAACCCTGGGTCGGGAGGTGCGGCCTCTATTGCTCCCTTCTTGAGAAGAGTCCGTATCTCCTCCTCCAAAGCTCTTCCTCTCTCTGAGCTGGGTGAATAA
This sequence comes from Cancer borealis, assembly GCA_036785275.1. Classification (NCBI taxonomy): domain Eukaryota; kingdom Metazoa; phylum Arthropoda; class Malacostraca; order Decapoda; family Cancridae; genus Cancer; species Cancer borealis. The sequence goes on from JAXIVD010000014.1 coordinate 308,156, forward strand.
CTTGCGAAGGCTATCGGGGACTCTGATACTGGTGGTTGCCCGACGAAGGGAATGCAGTACCCTTCTCTTAACACTTGCACCACCCATGCCTCCGCACCAGAATCTTGCCACTCTTTCCAACTCCGAGAGAGACAGCCTGCTACTTGTACGGTCGAGGGACATGACTCCTACCTGCGAAAACCCGTCTTCCCCCGTCCCCTAAAACTAGGGCGGGAATGACCAGGTTGAGGTGGCTTAGGAGCAGCTTTGGTGAAGGGCTTCCTGGGATGAGTAGACAGCCCGGAAGTAGAGGGCCTTGCCGCAGGGTAACTAAGCAATGGCGACCCAGCAGGTGGGGCCTTCTTCCTCTTGAGTGCCTCCGCAGCTGCTTCTTGAAAAGACCGCGAGGTCACCTTCTCTGCATTATCTATGACTTGCGAAACCTTGTGTTCGTCAAACAAAAACTTAGTATCCAATGAAGAATTCCTCAATGTCGTTTTATCAGACACTGAAAAGGAGGATGGCAAACTCCTTAAAATCGTGTCCCTTCTGAAGGATACTAAGTTGAATAACACCAAAGAAGACTCTTTGGCTGCATCCTTCATGGTCTTTTGCATGCTATCCACTGCTTTCGCCATAAGTAAGTCTCTGTTCGGTACCTTATCTTGAAGCTTAACCAAGCGAGTGAACACCGAAAATCCAAAACTGGAAGTTCTGAATCTCACGAATGGATCTCATAGCTTCCTCCATTTGTAAGAGGTCAACAGCAGCGATTCTGGATGGAGTATCGTTCATCTTCTGAGGTGAATACTGTCCTAGAACGAGATTAACGACTAAGGGACGGCCTTTCGTGGAGTCGTCACTCACTTCATAGAAGCGCCTCTTGCGTCTAGCCGTGTAGGGAAGGATGGCTGACTTACCTTTCCCCACTGTCTGTCAAAAGCCCATGTGTGAAATCCAAGGCCTCAAACATTGGTCGTGACCATTTAAAGGGCACAAACTCGTTTCCCGATTTGGTCACAACAAAATCTTCCTCCGCCAGGCCCGCTGCTCTCCGGCGGTGAAGTCTCCCCTCTAGCATCACTAAATTGATCAAAGATAAATTGAGACAACTTCAGAAGGTCGAGGGCCACACCCTCACCTTCCAGTTCTTTCCTTTTGTCTTCTTCCTCATCAGATGAAATAATAGACATTACACTCTCTTGAGTAAGTGACTGACGTGGGTTAGCAGCGCCTCCAGCCTGCTGTGTACACGTCTGATCAACACGCACATAATGACCCTGATCAGATGAGAGGTGCGGGGGAGATATTGTCACGTCATCGCGCCTTGTTGCCTGATCGTCAAGGGTCGGTGGTGCTGGCAGCGAACCATCGGCTCGTAGGGCAGGTGCTACCACACCGTCACAGGTGGGACGAAGGCAAGACATATGAGTCACTCTCTCGAAGCCTGTCATGCCACCCTGTGAGGGCTTCCCTCCCTCCCAGCGAACATGTGGCTCTGTTTCAAGCCGGATCGCCTTCCTTGGAGGGGTGGAACAAGTACCATCGCTAATTGGTGCCTGATCGTCAAGGGTCGGTGGTGTTGGCAGCGAATCATCGGCTCGTAGGGCAGGTGCTACCACACCGTCACAGGTGGGACGAAGGCAAGACATATGAGTCACTCTCTCAAGGCCCGTCATGCCACCCTGTGATCGCTTCCCTCTCTCCCAGCGAACATGTGGCTCTGTTTCAAGCCAGATCGCCTTCCTTGGAGGAATGGAACAAGTACCATCACTAATCCCCTGACTAACAAGCGACACCCGAAGGGGGGATCCAAGGTAACACCAACTGCCAGCCGTCCCTCCCCTTTCGCTCCGACTAGGCTCGCTTGAGCGAATGACTCTGTGCCGGTGGAAGGGGGGGCGAGGGACGTGAGCCGAGCTGGCAGTGGGGGAGCTGAAATGGAAGTATGGCCAGTAAACTTATTATCGACTATCTCTTCCACTATCTCCCGAAAGTTAGTATGTGTAGAATCACCAGACATACCTAAAAAACTAGCCACTGAAACATAAACGACATAGCATTAGAGAGTTGAGTCTCAAGCTTATTAACCGTGGAACTATCACCCAGCTGAGAAGCAGAAGGTCCCACATCAGAACTCGCCGGTGACGAGGGAACTGTCCCTTCCGCAATAGCACCCGCCACCATACCTTCAGACTCGGCAGAGCGTGAAACAGCTGATGAGTGAGACACTACAGAGGATGACGAGGACTGCTTACATGCGCCACGTCTCTTCTCATTATATCTCCATTTGGCCTTAAGGTTTAACTGGTGTTTATAAGCCTTAACCATCAAACTATCATTCCACTCTCTGCACTCGTCACAACGCTTGTCTACCTCACACAAGCCTCGACACTGCACACAGAGAATATGGGGATCAAAAGATACAGCACTTATCTGGCGACTGCAACCTGGACCACCACAGAACCTCTTTGAGCCAGCAGTAGGAGTAGAGCGTTGAGTAGTAGGAGACGCTATCAACTTGTTGGTAGAAATCAACCAAACACAACCAAGGAGAGTAAAAGTTAACCCTACAAAGGTTGAAAATGGAATGGCGTCTCATGGCAGAGAGGGCCTTCTGGCGGGGGGGGGGGACTTGGGGGTAGGGGGTTGCGCAGCTGCTATGCGCACTGCGCCCTCTACCGGGGGTTTTTAATTTTGGTATTTCAACCTTGGAAAGAAGTAGATGGACCCTAGTCCTAGTTATATGAGACAAGTTGATGTGACAAATAAAGAGGCATTTACAAAAGGATATAGATAAGATTCAGAGATGGAGTAAACGGGAAGTGGAGTTTAATGCCAAATAGTGTAAAGTGCTGAAAATGGCAGTAGTAGAATGAAACAGAGAGGAAAGTATTCGATGGGAAATGATAAACAAAACAAATGTCAAAAAAAATCTAGGAGTAAAATCACAGGAGATACATATCAACTGCTGAGAAATATAAGAATGGCATTCAAACATCTGGATGAAGAGATAATTAAGAAATTGATAAGATTGATAACAACCAAAATTAGAATATGCGGCAGTGATTTGGTCACCACATAAAAGAAGGATATAAGGAAAATTGAGATTACAAAGAGCAGCTACAAAAATGGCTCCAAGCCTGTGAGATTTACTTTATGAAGAAAGACTTTCTAGGATGAAAATCACAAATCTTGAGAAAAGAAGGGAAAGGGGAGACTTTATAGCAGTGTATAGAGCCTCAAAAGGCCTGGAAAAAATTGATAGAGATGATTGTTTGTGTGGGACAACAGAACAACAAGAGGACACAAGAAGAAACTAAAAAAGGACTACAGTGGTACCTCGGTATACGTCCTTAATCCGTTCCAGATCCCTGGACTTATACCAAAAAGGATGTATACCAAACAAATTTTTCCCATAAGAAATAAAAGGACAATGATTAATCCATTACTTACTTGGTTACTTGGTTTCTGTTTAGAGGTCTATGCCTCACAGCCATGGTGGACCACCGCTGCACCACTGTGGTGCCCGACCACAGCAGTTCCTCCCAGTAAACAACTTAGCATCACAAGCCCGGGCGGAGACCCGATCTGCTGACCTAGCGAATGCAAGGCCAGCGTGCTACCATTGTACTAGCCAGGAGGCCGTATATTTTTATTTATGGGAGATTTGTTTTCTCCCCCCTGAAAGCGGGTCACAAACCCCGTCTGAGATCAGGTACCTCATAACTGTTTGGTGAACAGGGACCACACACTTATAAGAGACCTAATCCATATGTCTCCTACCCGGCGCGACCTCTCGCTTGTGAGGCGAGCATCCTAACCACTAGACCATGAAAAAAATCCTATTGTTATTGGCATACAGTACATGTATTATACATTGATGGGGTTGTATAAATCTAAGTACTAAAATACGTACCGTACATAAATTAAATACAGTACAGTACAAAAGAAATTAGATGAAATGCTGTAAATGAAAATTAAAACTCACTTTACTTTGCCGAGAAGTCGAGTGCATACTAGGAGGGTGCTGAGAAGGGAGGAGGAGGAGGAGATTTTATTGTTATTGTTTGCAAGGACAGTCCCCTTCCAATAAAATTTTGGGAATCTTCGTTTGGTAAGCGATTTCATCCCCTTCGCAACGTTAGCCGATTTTATAAAGTCTTTGTTTGTCGTTCTGGGCATAGGGTATGCATCAGCCAAGTCCCAGATATGCATGCCACCTTCATATTTTTCAACAATCTCTTTTTTTCACCTCTAGGGTGATCCTAACCATTTTCCTTGTTGCTTGGCTCTTCTCATTAGCTTTCTTAGAACTCAAGGTTAATAAATTTACTAAAAATTTATGCAAAAAAACAAAATCACGTGAAAATTCACAGTTATAGCGCAGCTGGTTCACTCAATGGAAGGAACTGGTGGACTGTTATCTGATGCTCACGCGAGTCGTATTCTAAACAAAGATCGTATACCAAGCAAAACTTTTTGAGTCCAAACAGGTCATATACCAAGTTGGACTTATTCCAAAGCAGACATATACCAAGGTTCCACTGTACATGCAAGAGACAAAAAAATACAGCTTTCCAAATAGAAGCATAGTAGCCTGGAATAAACTTGATGCAGAAGTAATCAATGCAAGAAATATTCATGATTTATAAAACAAACTGGATAATAATAGAATTTGAGACGGGACAGTACGAGCATAGCTCTTTTCTGCTATTAGGTAAACACATCAACTGAAGGACTAACTGGACAAATATAGATACGGAGACAGGATCACATAAGTGTAGCTCAGGCCCTGTATACAACATTTGGGTAAATATAACAAGGTACCCCCCCCCCCCCCCACACACACACACACACACCGCGAGAGGTCGCAGGCTCGATCCCCGCGCCGGGTAGGAGACATATGGACCAAGTCTCTTATAAGTGTGTGGTCCCTGTTCACCAAACAGTAATGAGTTACCTGATCTCAGACGGGGTTTGTGACCCGCTTTCAGGGGGGAGAAAACAAATCTCCCATAAATAAAAATATACGGCAGTGACCCTTATCACTGTTCGGGCCGCTGTTATACAGCGGTTATCGGCGCCTTTCGGCAGCCAAAGGGGTGGCCTGTCACCCCGTGTAGTATAGAAAAGGGGGGAGGGGAAATTAATGGGATACTTGTGTAAAATTTGTCTGTGTAAACTTGTCTGTAGATTTTCAGCCTAACCGGCTGCAACTATAAAGTAAAACTAAAATTAAACCGTTTAAATAAAATAAATAAAATAAAATAAAATAACACACACACACACACACACACACACACACACACACACACACACACACACACACACACACACACAGACACACACAAACACACACACACACACACACACACACACACACAGTAATATAAAAGGATATAATGCAGTGAGATGAAGGACCAAGTAAGGGTGGTCTCTGCTATCACCAACAGCTTTAGTAGAAGTGCTGAGAGTTCCTCACTCATCTTGCCCTCTACCTTCACCACCTCTCCAAGCAGGTTCACAATAAAGTGGAATATTCGACGTAGGTCTGTCCCCTAGAGAGCACACAAGCAGCTGCTTAAGAGTACTGATATGGAGCACAAGGTAATACCAACTAACTTGTTCTCTTAAACCACTCAATTTTATAAAAACAAGGCATATTAGAACTAGATCTTATCTATAGCTTGTTATTATTTTCAATAAAAATGTAAAATTATATATATCTTACTAAAAGACATTGACACCAGCGACTATATCATTGTTATATTTTTTCCCTGAACTATACAACTCTGACCTCAAACTGCTTCTTGGCTTTAAAGTGGGTCTCCCAAGTGAGGCCAACATCTGTGGACTTCACTGTGACAGCATACTCTTGCATGAGGGCACTGATGATGCTGCAGCCTATCATTCTCTGTGTTGAATCAAAGGAGTCATTAGTGACATGGAGCTAACAAATGCTGCAAGCATGACACTGAGCTTCTCTAATTTTGATATGATTACATCTAGCAAATAAATATAAGGCATATTTTCAAATTCTGGAAGCCAGTCCAAGTAACTTCCAAGTGATGAGGAATTAATGCAAAGATGAACCGGACCAGAGCTCACCATTGTGTTGTCACCAGAGGATATGAGTTGCTCCACTTCTGTCAGCAGGCGTCCACGGTCCTCCCCTTGATCCTCCACACTCCCACGCTTCACCATAATGCCCACCACCTGCCATAACAGATAGTCTCAGTCCTGTTATAGTGCATTACACCTCAGAAAGCTGCCTCCCCATATACTCAATATGCATTAATGGATTTTTGTAACTCTTCCTTTTGCTGTGGTGCAGAGAATTGAAGTAACACTATCACCCCCAACAATGTGCAGTAACAACAGTTTTGGGCTCTAAGACTCAAGCCACTACTCATACCACAAAATCAACCAGACCAACAAAATTCCTGTCTCCACCCAACAAATTAATGCTTTCAGCAAGTGTGTAATGTAAATGTTTTGAAACATTTTGAGAAATTTATCTAAGGGAGTAAGGGAGAGAGCTGCGCCCAGGGATCAAACCCCTGACAGTACACTCAGACTAATCAGACTATAATGATCAAAGTCCAAATGAAGTTGACTTTTTTAATAAATTTCCTGTGATTCCACATTTTCTAAGTTCCCCTTAAACACAACACTTTTCCATTTTCTCTAATTATATACTGGTAGCATTTTCTTCTTCGGAAGAATACACGATGCACGATACAAGATAACCAGTGATAACAATGCATACTAGTAATATTGACTACTTTTCTTCAGAAAAGACATGATGGGTCCATTGCAGATGCCTGTCCAGGATGCAATACATCATCCCACACAACACTCTCCACAAAGGCCATGTAGAAAAAACACGGTCCAGGCCATGGCATATCTCAGGTGCTCGGGGTTGTTCAGTTAGGAACATCAACATGTACTACCATAAAACCTTTACTGAAGATCTTCACTGCTACTCACCACTATAATGTAACACAGAGAAATTGATCTAAAGGTGTAAGTAACCAGGATAGAACACCCAGCAATAAACTCACCATACTGAGTCTTTTATCAATCAGACTATAATGATTACAAAGTTCCAAGTGGAGTTGACGTTGACTGTCCCGTCACTAAAACTGAACCAAAGAGCAGATAAACATGAACAGGATATTCAGGCCTAATATAGAGGAGGAAACAAAAAGAGCAAAAGACTGTTGGTAATGGAATGTGCAAGTCACAAATAATCCACAAATCTGTCATTAAGACTACACCCTTGAGAAGTATCTGACCACCATCATTTTCCATAGAGCGGATGTCCAGCTTGAAATACCTAGGCACCCTTTAGTCATGCCCCTTCAACACATACCTGTACAAGTGTCTCTCGGACATAGTGTGGAATGTTGCGTCGGTTGACCACATAGTGAACAATGTACTGCCGCAGTTGCAGACTGTCCTCTTTGCTCAGATCACGCCATTCTCTGATGACACCCACACGCAACAGTGTGGCTGCCTCAAACAGGAGATAGCTCACCTGAGAGGTCTCTGTGGGGAGAAAAAGCAGTGATATCCTTACACCTGTAGTTTCATTCACTAATTTACATCAAGGAAGTTATGAGGTACTTCTGGTGTAATATTTACATGATCAAAACTAGCTAGATGAGAAATTCATCTAATATTCCCCAAAGTTTTGTATACACAAGATCAGGATCAAGTGGTTTGTAATAAGTGGTGTTTCTGGTACAGAGGTATCCCAAAAATGGATTGCAAACATCTGCACCAAAAAACTGCTTCCCAGATTACTTAAGATTCATTAGCAACTACTGTCGACCCTTGATTTAACGGAGTAATGAGGAGGGAGCCCTGTCCGTTGGTGTAGAAAGTCCATTGTTTGGTTAAAGGCCATAATATGGCAATCCGGAAAAAAATTCTAGGGTGAAACGCATCATTTTTAGGCAAAATATATAAAAACTTTATATAGCCGAATCTAACCGAATCAAATCTAATATAACCTAATCTAACAATTACCTAACGTAACCTAACAAAACATAACATAATTAACCTAACCTAACTTGAAAGATGATTTGCCAGGTAAACAATGGTGAGCATCGCCTGAAACCTTTACAGATGTGTTGAGTACACTATGTATAGTATGTACGACTTTATATTTATATCGATATCGTCCGAGTAGTAGGTATGCAGATTTACCCAAATACTTTTTGGCCTAATACTTTTAACCTAAGTTGTATGTACAGTATTTACAGTTGCATTCAATGGTTACTCCGAGTCAAAGGAAAGCGTCTGGGTGCAGCAATAATATTTATGCTCCACCCACAATCAGCTGATGTATCGAGATTCCGCCTCCCTTCTCCTTCTAGGCACCAGTGTTGAAACCACCATGGCGTCTAATAATTGTGTGTAGCATCTTCTCCCGAGGTTAATACTTACATGTCAGATAGAATTAAGGTTGTAGAATATCATGCAATATATATTAACTTCTGGAAAGTATTAAAAACATTTGTTTCAATTTTTGTATACCCACCGCCTCAGTAGGTAAGACCAGTATCTGGTTACAGCCCCCGCAATGTTAGGTTAGGTTAGGTTGGGATGGGGTTTGGGTTAGGTTGGGGTTAGGTTAGGTTTCTTGAAATGAAAAAGTATCATATTTTGCCCAGAAATAAATAGTCTGTGCCTTAAAAATTAGTAGGCTAACCATATCTAATCTCCCTGAAGCCTATCGGCGCCATGGGTAATAGATAAAAAAATAATTTAAAAAAAAATAACCTAACCTAGCTACGCACACTTATTAGACGCCATGGTGGTTTCAACATTGATGCCTAGAAGGAGGAGGTAGGCGAAGCTTAAGTACATCAGCTGATTGTGGGCAGAGCATAAATGTTAATGGCTGTAACCAGACGCTTTCCTTTGACTCGGAGTAACCATTGAGTGCAACTGTAAATACTGTACATACAACTTAGGTTAAGGTAAGCTAAAAAGTATTTGGGTAAATCTGCATACCTACTGCTCGGACAATATCGATATAAATTTGAAGTCATACAAACCATACATAGTGTACTCAACACATCTGTGAAGGTTTCAGGCAGTGCTTACCATTGTTTACTTGGCAAAACATCTTTCAAGTTATGTTAGGTTAATTATGTTATGTTAGGTTATGGTTAGATTACGTTAGTTTAAGGTTACATTACTGTATTTGACTGCATATTAGACACACGGGCATATAAGACGCACCCCGAATTTAGCAGGGGATATTCAGGGAAAAAAAGTTTCTAGTGTTAGTACATTTCAGCATAGTTCTTTTATGACAAGCTATCATTACATTACAAAAACTTGCAATATAAGCTAAAGCACCTTATGTATAGCAGAAAATATTATCAAGCTGGTATGCACTCATAATACACAAAGTGACAACTTAGCAGTTTCCCACAAGTGACAATAGATGGTGCTCAGCCACCATCTATCCAGTCTAGGTGTTTGCTTTTCGAACAGCTGGTATACTGTAAGTACTGTAATTCTTTAAGATTTCTTTTCAGTATGCATAGTAATAATGTAAAATAATAATTCACAATAATAATGTTTCAGTAAGTACTGGTAATATTGTTAATAGAGTCAGATTACTATAGGTAGAAATGATCATCTGGGGTAAAATTAGCCTCCTGTAGTGAGCGAGGTGCGCCTAGTGGGAGTCTATCTGCAAATCTGATTCTGGGATTTCCCGCTCTGTGATTGGTTGATGGAAGGAAGTTCCGCCTACGCCCAATACTCTCCCCGGCCGCCTCATACTCATACCTGACCCACCCTTACACACACCAAGTCATCATTATTTGTGGTTATGAGAAACATTCCAATATTACCTAGCTAACTTAACCTATCCAAGCCATACCTAACCTAGCCTAAACTCGGCCCCTTATTATCAAAGACAGGAATGGGGGAGGAGGATATCCAGTCATTTCGCCCACACCATAAGGCAAATACTTCTAGAACCCAGATAAAGAGAAGTAGGTTACCAGTTACCAGGATGTGACGACAACAACAGAACCAGCAAACAAACTATGCACCAGACAACAAAAGTTATATTCAACAAAGAGGAAAAGAAAAGATAGTGGTCCAACTTTAAGAAAACCTAATGCAAACATGAGGCGAGATAGGAGAAAGTATGGCAAACTTTGAGTCAGATATGAGAATCCTTGTGAAGTCAGAAGGGAGTATAGAGTATGGACATAATTACTAGAGTAATTCATATGACAGATGAGTATTGGGGTAGGCGGAGCTTCCTTCCGTCAACCAATCACAGAGCGGGAAATCCCAGGATCAGATTTGCAGATAGACTCCCGCTAGACACACCCTAGTGAGCGTCGGAGGCCTTGCCTTCACATATAAGATGCAGGGATGATTTGGGGAGCATTTTTTAGGGGAAAAAGTGCGTCTTATATGCCGTCAATTACGGTAGGTTATGTTAGGTTTGTTTCGGTCAGGTTTGATTATATAAGGTTTTTATATTTCATTACCCAAAAGCTGGGCGTTTCACCCTAGATTTTAACGGATTATGTTACCGACGCAACCGCCACCTACTGGACTTTCTTTTACACTAACGGACTTTAGTCCGGATCTGGATTGATTGTCCGCTAGCAGACAGAGTCCCTTAAATCAGGGTTCGTTATATCGAGGGTCGACAGTATTTGCTAAGGTAACAATATAAATTATTGGTACTTTCTTGATAAAACACCAAGTCAGAAAGAAAATTCTGCAATAAGCATAACCAGAGTAAACAAACTGGTGGTAGCTTTAAATCAGATAATGTAGCAATGAAACTGCTTCTTTTGAATGTGCATATGTAATTATTTTCTTCTTTCTGAATGATTTCTGAATGATTTTTAGGATTTGAAGATGAATAACAATTGCCTGAATTTTCCTCCGTTTCAAGATGGATAACTTTCTTTCATCCAGTCTTTTCTTATAACCTTTGTCCTCTTAGCTGCAGGCGCTCATCTCACGTCACATTGGCCTTTGAGCCTGCTGTGGAAATTAATCAGTTACGCCGGGACACAGGGCCACTGTGACATCCAACTTCCCACAGTTTATCTTTCCAAGGTTTCCCTAGGTACCCATTTATCTACCAATCTGTTTGAAAGGATGAACAGCTGGGTGAGCTGTGCGCTGCCTACCTTCATCCGGGATTGAGCTCAGGTCAGCAGATTCATAGTCAGTCAGATGTGCTAAACACTGCACCACTGAGACGCGAGAAATAATACTATTCTAAAATAATTTTGACACACAAAGATAATCATAGATTATTGTTTTCAATAAACAGTCAAACTGAGAGTCCATATAAGTATAGGTTTAAGTCAAGATAAAAAATAATAAAATTAATAAAGGGATTTCCGGCCCGGCACCACTTTACTTCACTAAAATTAAAATCTGCCACCAATATTACTCTTTGACTGCTTTTAATAATCTTTTCTAAGCTCTCTAGGGTATCTTCTATTATTTCTTAATTTTCTTCATTAGTCCAATTTTTTTGTTTCTGGGGGTACATATGCAACTACTATTTTTTGGCTTTCTCCATATCTTGCCTTAATCTGTGCACTTATCAATTCTGCTTTCACTTTTCCATACTCTACATTTTTTTTTTTTATCTTAGATTTTATCAATAGCATAACACCACCATCTTTTTTGTCTTTTCTATCCTTCCTCCTATCTCTGTCCTCACATAGTTTTGTTTCTGCTAGCCATACAATTTTTGGTTTCTTCTCTTTTAGAAAATTTACTAACTCAAATTTTCATGCTATTATTCAATCTATGTTAGTGTACATTACTTTTATTTCATTACTTCCTATTGTAACTGCTCCATTCTTTTCTTTTTCTTTTCTTTCTAACATATGTTTTTTTATGTACCATTTCATTATCTTATCATTCACTCAAAGAAAACTTACCTTTTTTCTGTTGTTCTTTCACAATATTTCTGCTTTACCTCTTCCTTCAACTTTTTAAAATTTTGTCTCTTCTTCATTCATACTTTTTTTAATGAACACATCTCTATATTCTTCCATGTCCCTAAGTTGGTAAGTCTTATCTCTTGTTGTGTATCCTCATCTTAATCATTAATTTTTTTTTTAGTATAATAGGATCTCGTTTAGCGCATGATCAAGTTGCGCGATTCACTATTAGAGCAAGTAAATTTAATAAAAAAATAATTATCAATTAGCGCTAATTATTTTAGAACGCGAATTTGATGGTTTGAAGTGGACGAAAACCAGTCAGCGCGAGTAAATTTTAAACACCGCACGTGTGACGTAGACTGCGCTGTGTGACATAGGCTCATCCAAGGCCGCTCATTCAAATTATACTATAGTCCAACAAATCTTAGCAGACCTTTTTGGTGGGGCAGAATCCAGTATTTCCATGGGTCCAACGCTACCATGTCTACGTGAACTAGCCAGTTAAAACTTGATGTACATACCGTATGTTGAGGCTTATAAGTCGATCTGGCACATAAGTCTACTTATATCATTTGACCCCAAAATGTTGTACTAGAGATTTACCTTGCAGATAAGTCGACCCCCCTAAACTATTACTTAGCCTGGTCCAATATCGGCTTGAGTCACTAATTAATGGGTTGTATATTAAGTTTTATCTACAGTAAAGTAAATAAAACAATTCAAACAGATTGAAAACACTACCGACTTCAAGCATTTCAACATAAACAAAGTCAGTTTTTACTTTTTTTTGTACTCACCTGTTTCACCACTATATCGGACGAATATTTACTTTTAAAACCCTAATGGTAAGTGTCCAATTACCTTCAGTCAGGCTTCAAACGTTGGAAGAAAAGAAACGAAACGATCATGGTTGACTGCTCAGTGCTACCACCTAGTGACGAGCATTCCGTTCGAACAGCTGTTTAGGCACGAAATACAAACTTCCCCAAATACCCAGTCAACCACGCCCCCTTGACAACCTGTGCTGAGGCTACAGTGCTTCGCCAGCATTCATTACCTATTCACTCACCAAGCCTGACAGAGCTCTCCTAACTAACGTGTGTATAATAACATGTGTAAACACAGCCCTTAGGCCAAGTTCAGTAGCAGTTTTTCGGTATCCTGATGTTACTGGTGCAAATATATTTAAAGGTTGCTATTTTATATCTACCACATAAGTCGACCCCCTAGTTTTGACCATAAAAAAATTTTCTTATAAACTCGACTTATAGGCTGCAATATACGGTAAGTAAAAGACATATAAAATGCTTTAACGAAAATTCATGCATCATCAAATAAAAAAAATCATGTATAAAAGAAAAGCTACCTTTCTAAGCTTACGATATTCATATGAATATCGAGGCGCAGCATAAATTTTTTATAGTGTTGCTTGGAAAACATTATCACTTTTATTAACGTTCATTGTAGTTCTTATTAAGGTAAAAGTTGCAATAACTGTCTTCTAAATACAATATGAAGGAATATAGCAAAATAAATTTCCTATATAAAATAAATATTGTAAACTCACTTCAAATGGCAGCACTCATTTTTCAACTTCCAGACAGGTCACCTGTCAAGCGCGTATACACACACACACAAAGTGTACAAAGTAAAAGAAGGAAGGCATGAGGATGGATTAACAAAGAAGAGAGAGAGAGAGAGAGAGAGAGAGAGAGAGAGAGAGAGAGAGAGAGAGAGAGAGAGAGAGAGAGAGAGAGAGAGAGAGAGAGAGAGAGAGACGGCTCTGAGTGACCCAGTGTACGCTTCGGAATCCACATCCCCTGCCCCTCTGTACATAACCCCCGTAGGATTAAGGTAAGCTATGCCTGGTTTGTTATTTATTACTATTTTAAAGGTACAATACAGTATAATACAGTATAATTACATCATAAATACGTTAATTATGTACAATTTTGAGGATTCATCCACCAAATGTTATTTTCTCCATAAGTTACATTGTTCAAATAGCACGAATATCACACAGTGCGCCGCGTTCATCCACCTAATTGTCACGTTAATCGAGACCCTACTGTATTTCCTTTATGCATTTAGTTTCTTCTTTTTCTCTCTTTACTCTCATAGATATAATCTTTTCTTTCAATCCATATATTATTACATTCTTTTTCTTCTCTGCTGCGTCTCTGAATATGTTTTCATTAATTTTTAATACTTTAATTACTTCTTTTTCCATTCTCATTTTGCTTGCTTAAAAAGCTGTGCTTATTATAAAGACTAGCCTTAAATCAACAAAACAAAACTTCTGTATTTTATCTTCGGCTATAATAAAGTGTTTAAGTGTTTCCATTTCTTGTTGTTCAAATATTTCCTTGAAGCTAATTTTATCCTTTTCTTTTTCTACTTTCCAGGTTTTCACTTTATTGCTAACAAAATTTTTAAATTCATCTCTAATATCCTGTTTTGAAAATCCTTGGGTGTTCTTTAAAGCTTCATTTCACTTGTTAATTTGTAGGTGTGTGTATCAGGGGCGTATATTCAGGGTGTGCTAGGTGTGCACCGCACACTCTCAGCCAGAGAGAGAAATGCATGATAGTTATAAATAAATTTAGCAGTAAGTGAGAAACGATATTTTTCTTATTGTTTTTAGCCCTGTTATAATATTTTGTATTATAGGTGTTCTGTAGAAGCACTGCACACCCAATAATCAATTGTATCATTATGTAGCATAGTGCGTATGATGGAATGGGAGGGCAGACTATTGAAAATATGGAGCTGGGTATGTGGCTCTACAAATGCACACTGCTTGCGTTCGTTTTTGGTGCTAAAATTTTATATTGGCTAGAAGGTATAAAGTGTCTTTGCCATTCATTATAAGAGCATAATTAAGACTTGCAGGAATTATAATATAGTATCTATTATGAAACCAAATGTTATTAAGTCACTCAATCAGAAATAAAGATTGAGTGCAACCTAAGTCATGGACTCTCTTACCGATGAAACAACAGAAGTAAGTTGAGTTGCCAAGTAACCCAAGTTATACTAACTCAGTTTCATTGACGCCAGTATCAGGGGAGCACGTGCATTTCCCTTGACTAGATAAATGTTGTGAATTGGGTATATTGTAATTATTATTGTATTGCGGTGTGTTTGCATCTTAATGATAGCGTTACCATGGCGATGGAAAGAGGGGAGATGGGAGTGAATGTGACATTCACTCCCATCTGCCGGCGGAGGGATACGGGAGGCAGCCTCCTGCTGCTGCTATGCTGATATTCTTAAAAAAATCTTTCCCTTGAAAAGTGGCTATGCTAGTATAGACGGTATTTTTGGTTATGTGACTGGTATTAAAGTGGCTCATATAACTGTGGTGTAATAGTGGCTGATAAGACTGTTACAGGTGGTGGACACATGTTGTGGTGTTGTAGTGTTGTGGTAACCTGTGACTGTGGTAGAGTCTCCGTGAGTTGTGACAGTGACCTTGAGGACTGCTGTGAGGTGCCAGGTGCCACATTATTACACCACCAGGAAAGCATGTTGATGGGGCTGAGGCTGAGTGGCCTCAGTTTGCTCTTCATAGAAAAGAACTTGCTGACTAAAGTTAAACAGAGAGGCTCTTTCTATGATGAAGTTATGAACAAGTTCATATCAAGAACACGAAGAATAGAATTGAATTATAAGTAATCAGGTATGTCAACCACTCAACTGTGTAATTTAGGTGGTAAGCTTAGCTAATCAAAATGAATAAATTTAATTATTCTAAGTTTACACATAAAATTTACTTTTTTTTCCAACTAACAGTATGAATAACTATAAAATTGTAATTACACACACACACACACACGGTCCGCTAGCGTAGTGGTTAGCGCACTCGGCTCACAACCGAGGGGCCAGGGTTCGATCCCCTGGGCGGACGGAGAATATTTGGGCGAGTCTCCTTTCACGTGTAGCCTCTGTTCACCTAGCAGTGAGTAGGTACGGGATGTAAGTCGAGGGGTTGTGACCTCGTTGTCCCGGTGTGTTGTGTGTGAGTGGTCTCGGTCCAACCCAAAGATTGGTTACTATGAGCTCTGAGCTCTTTCCATAGGGGAACGGCCGGCTGTCTCGAGAGAGACCAGCAGCAGACTGTGACAGTGAAAACAGTGAAACACACACACATCAGTAATTAGATATATGTTAGTTATGGACAGAATCACTGTTCAGCACACCCAGTGACAGAAACCACCATACGCCACTGGTGTGTATTTACCTAGTTGTATTTTACCTAGTTGTAATATACAGGAAAAGAGTTATGCTCTTTCTGTCCCATCTCCAAATCTATTATTATCCAGTTTGTTTTTGAAAGTGTGTGTGTGTGTGTGTGTGTGTGTGTGTGTGTGTGTGTGTGTGTGTGTGTGTGTGTGTGTGTGTTTACCTAATTATAGTATACAGCTAAACTTGTGTTGTCCTGTCTCCGTATCTATATTTGTCCATTCTTTCTTTAGATATTGAACATTCTTTACCATTACAAACTCTTCATCGAGTCTTGCAAGTATCTATACTTCTCGGAGGAGAGCTGTACTTTTATGTATCATTCAAGCAAATTTTCTTTTACAATTTTTCTTGTCTCCCCTCCAATTTTCAGCCTCTACTTATCTTTGCAGTATTAGCTCTTTCCTATCTGGTGTTCACCAATGTATGTATTGTAATTAAGTCTTGCCTTTCTCCTCTCTCTTATAGTGTTTTTAGTTGTATTTCATTTAATCTTCCCTCATATGTTCCGTCTTCCAAATCTATTAACATCTTAGTTGCTATTCTCTGTATTTTTTCCAATTTATATACGTTTTTTTTCTTTTTCTTTCCTGTGAGAACCATATTACAGTCAGCCCCCCAAGGGCGCACTTAATGTAGTTCGCACCCCTTGTGC
>JAXIVD010000014.1:330000-335000 GCA_036785275.1 Cancer borealis
CGGACTATTTGTTTCTGGACAAAGTATGATGCTTTTTCATTTTGAGAAACTTAACCTAACCCTAACCCCACCCCAACCTAACCTAACACTGCAGGGCTGTAACCAGATACTGGTCCTATCTACTTAGGCGGTGGGTATACAAAAATTAAAACAAATGTTTTAATAGTTTCCAGAAGTTGATATATATTGTATGATATTCTGCAACCTTAATTCTATCTGACACGTAAGTATTAACCTTGTGAGAAGATGCTACACATACTTATTAGACTCCATGATGGTTTCAACACTGATGCCTAGAAGGAGGAGGGAGGCAGAGCCTAGGTATACATCAGCTGATTGTAGGTGGAGCATAAAGATTAATGGCTGCACCCAGACGCTTCCCTTTGACTCAGAGTAAACATTGAGTGCAACTGTAAATACTGTACATACAACTTAGGTTAAGGTAAGCTCTCTCATGTCATTCACCTGCAATCTACCTCATCTCACTTCATCTCACTTCACTTCACCGGTCTACATCAGATGAGTGGTCTGCTTATAATAATCTAAATGCCATAGGTTACCACCATCTGGCAGTGAATCATCAACGACATTATGTGGATCCAGCGACCAGGACACACACACACACACTCACTCAGGCAATTGAACGATCATGGTTAGATGCTAAAACAAAACTTTTTCCAGTCACACCTTGATCATTTCTGCTGAAAGGTGCTGAGGGAAGATGCAGAAGACTTATTTGTGTCATTCCTTAATGATGTAAAAAGTGTTTATCGCTGTCATTCCTTAATGATATAAGTGTTTATTGCTGAAATAAATGTCTTATAGTTGATTACGTGTTTTTTTATCTTCCTGCTATTTAAATATATAAATATATAACCCTGGTATATCGCACACTATAGTAGTAAATGAGATAGGCCGCATGCTATAATATTTGATACCGTAGTAGACCGCATACTATAGTAGCACCGATATCATACCCTATATTCCTCAAAAAAAGAAAAACTAGCAGTGTAAAGGAAGGCCAATAATGAAACCAATCACTAAGAAAAGAATGCAGACAGGTAAGATAATCTGACGCTGTTAGGTCAGAGATTACAGGAAGGTTAGGTCGGGTCGGATGTGTGAATATAAGACTGCTAGATTGAATGAGACTGTAGGCCACCTTTATATGGCGACAGGAATCACGTCATCCTCTCCTGAGGTGACAACCATAACAACATAAGGCCTCTTCTTCTTCTATTTGCGTGAATCCGTTTCAGATCACTGAATCTGGGCGGGGCTTAGCCACGAAATCGTATTCTATTTACCATCTTAACCCGTGATCTGTAACAGATTCATGAATCCGTCGAATCTGTTTCTGGAGGTGGGTTATAGCAGACGACACTCATTCGGGGGTTTTTTGCACCAGCTTGAGCCAGCCTCTTCTCAGAAGTTAATGTTGATATATACCTCTAATAAAACAGTGTATATATACGAGGAAGATAGTAAGCGATAGAGAAACGTAGAAATGTTACTGTAGGCACAAAATTGTATGATAGGGGTGATGAATACAGCAGCCTATATAACAGCAGCCTCTTCTCGGAATCTATTATTAATATATACCCCAAATAAAAAGTGTATATATACGATATTAAATGGTAGTGAAACGTTTCCTACTGTAGGCTTAAATTTGTATAATAATAGTGATGAATACCAGAAACAAAGGAGATATAACAGCAGCCTCTAACCGGATTATTTATTTTCTTTGAATTTTGATATATACTCCCAAGAAAACAACTTACATGTACGTGAAAGAGATGAAATGGTACAAAAATTTTGCATAAATGTTAATGTAGGTACAAAAATATGTATAACCGTAGCATATGAAGTTAAATAAGATATCCCCAAAGTTTATTTTGGTTAAGGGGAAGCTCTACTCGGGAGTTTTACATTGATATACACAAACGATTCTGACACTCATTACCGTTGCAAATAAATAGTCGATAAGATATCCCCATTCCCCATCTTCTCCCAATAAACATGAGGAAATGTGGGAATGTAAGGTTTTTTGGCCGGGTGTAAAAGTGAAGTTTTACCCAAATCTAGCCTAACCAGGGAAAACCTATTGGCACTACAGGTTAGACATATAAAAATAAGGGGTATTTCTTTACAACTACTGCTCCACCTCTTTATTATAAATATGAAGTCTTACATAATATACATAGTGTACTCAGCACAACTGTGAAGGTTTCAGGCGGTGCTCACCATTATTTACCTCGCAATACGTCTTTGAAGTTATGTTATGTTATGTTGGTTAAGTTAGGTTAAGTTATGGTTAGGTTAAGGTTGTTAAGTTAGTTTGCGGTTATGTTAAGTTAGGTTAAGTGCGATTCAGTTAGGTTTAGTTACATAAGATTTTTACATTTTAATACCCAAACCCAAAAAAACTCAAAATTGCAAACCCTAACTTCTGGGTAATAAAATGTAAAAATCTTATATAATCGAACCTAACTGAATCTAATTTAACCAAACCATAACATAACCGCAACCTAACAATTTTAACATAACCATAACTTGACATAACCTAACCAACCTAACATAACCTATCATAATTTCAAAGACGTTTTGCGAGGTAAATAATGGTGAGCATCGCCAGAAACCTTCACAGATATGTTGAGTACACTATGTATAGTATGTACGACTTCATGATAAAGAGGTGGAGCAGTATTTGTAAAGAAATAATAGGTGTAACATTGTCAAGGTTAACCTCGAGGTTCATCAGACTTGAATCTACTTTTTAAGAATCTAATGGTGTTTTCAATAACACATTTAGTTATATAAAGTTTTTTATTCTACAATAAGCAGGTTGGTGATAATTAGGGATGCCGCTGTCACCCTAAATGCATCAGGAAATTAAAAGTTGTAACTCGACACTTCCTCAGAGGCTCGGAGATGTGACTAGTGTGACGGCTGGGCAGCGACTGGCCTCTCATTGTTATTGTTTTGATCCAGCGAATCCAAAACAGATTCTGATGTTCTATTTGCACCCAGCGAATCCAAAACGGATTCGGATTCAGAGCAGAATCCGGAGTAGATTTTTGGGAACAAATAGAAGAGGCCTATAATGAGGCATCAGTTCCACTTCAGCCGCTGTTTTGGGGGGAAATATTGTTGTGAGCTTTGCAGTGTTTATAAAAATTGGTTATTCTCTGAGCACAGACATTAGCCTCAATTTTTTTCACACTCAAAAACCTGCCTTAGGGAAATGTTATAATTACACCCAGCATGCCTCACCTGACCACACTCCTACTCCCACTACCTTTACCCCATCCCTACTCCCGTCTCCACTTCTCTCTGCTCTCCTTTTCAGACTACACCTGCCTTGTCTTGACCTGACCACTCCCACTTATTTTCTCATTTTCTCCCTTATACCTTTCTTTTTCTTTGCATTAATCTTAGGACTCATGGTAACACAACTACAGTAATTATTATAAAACAATAGTAAAAATACGCACAAAACTAAAAGAAAAACACTGGGAAAACACAATGGATGCTTCCACAAGATATCCACGTGAACTGAGCCAGCGGTTTTCACGTTTGTCGAGAGAGCGTGTGCAAGCCTAGCGGTCACTGTATGAACCACGCTCGTAGTGCGGATTTCTACTCGTAAAACAAGACAAAAATTTGCCCGAGTCTCGGCTCGTTCAAATTACTCGTTATATGGTGCACTCGTAATGTGAGGTTCCATTGTACGTATTAGAATAATGCCACCTTTGGGCATCGAAGTGTTCACCCATGAGAGTGCTCAAAAGAGTACTTACAATAAATGTCTGGAACAACATTAAAATGATAGCTAATTGACTGATCCATAATTGGTGAGCATCTGCTTTTTGTGATGGGCATCACCAAGCATTATATGATGCCTAAATTATAGTAGGTAACAACTAAATTGATATGGAAGTCAGACTAAAGAAGACAATTATATAAAAAAAAACTCTTGAAATTATAATTTGATCCAATTATCTCCTGAGCTGCAATAATAAAAATCACACACAATTTTCATTAAGATACTTTTATGCCCAAAAACCTAGTTAATCTTTGTTTTGCAAAGTGATGCAACACGAAAAACAAAAGCATAAATCACCAAACATCCCATACAAAAGGATGTCAACTGATGGACTATTGTGGAATAGTTTGTAAGTGGCATAGTGTGGCAATCCCCGAGTTGACCCACATCTGTCCACACAGTTTGACCTGGGTCAGTACGGTGCAGTCCCTTCTAAGTAAGAGGTCCCTCACTGGGCTCACACACATTATATTTCCTCCCTGTGCATTATTCCCAAGTACATATTAAAGTCTAAGTAGGAAGCAATATATTATCTTCCTTTTGCTAGCACCATGGGAAGTAGATTACATCATACATCTTATGGTAGTGAAATAACAGAAGACAGACATACACGGGCATACACTCCGCTCACAACCTTAACCTACCAATTCTTCAAACCAGCACGAAGGCAGCTTCCCTCTCTCTATAATTCTCTACGGCCTGACATCACCACAACATATTTGGTGGCAAGTGTGATGCTTGCACCGCCCACAAGCTGGTACTGTTTGGATACCTTCTTCCTTCAACCACGTAGTGCTTCGTGGTGTTTTCAGTATGTGCTCAAGAAACGTGTTGCCTTTCAAGATTCTTGTATGTATTAAGCAGTCACCACAAGGTTTTATTTGTTTGGACTGCTTTAATCTGGCTCTTGGGGCTTCTCAGGACCTATACTATCAACACTCGATTTAACGGACCCCAATTTAACAGACTGTCTGCTGGCGGACAATCAACCTAGATTCGGACTAAAGTTTGTTAATGTAAAAGAATGTCCAGTAGGTGGCAATCGCGTTGGCAACATAATCCGTAAAAATCTAGGGTGAAACGCCCAACTTTTGGGTAATGAAATACAAAAACCTTACACAACCAAACCTAACTGAACCAAACCTAACATAACGTAATCTAACCATAACTTAAC
>JAXIVD010000014.1:340000-367500 GCA_036785275.1 Cancer borealis
TCATACATACTATACATAGTGTACACAATACATCTGTGAAAGTTTCAGGAAGTGCTTACCATTGTTTACTTGGCAAAACATCTTTCAAGTTATGTTAGGTTAACTACGTTATGTTAGGTTATGGTTAGGTTACATTAGGTTATGATTGAATTAGGTTATGTTAGGTTTGGTTCGGTCAGGTTTGGTTATATAAGGTTTTTATATTTCATTACCCAAAAGCTGGGCGTTTCACTCTAAGCGAACCAAACCTAAAATAACCTAATCTGACCATAATCTAACATAACATGATTAACCTAACATAACTTGAAAAATGTTTTGCCAGGTAAACAATGGTGAGCACCGCCTGAAGATTTACCCAAATACTTTTTGGCTTACCTTAACCTAAGTTGTATGTACAGTATTTACAGTTGCACTCAATGGTTACTCCGAGTCAAAGGGAAGCGTCTGGGTGCATCCATTAATATTTATGCTCCACCCACAATCAGCTGATGTACCTAGGCTTCACCTCTCTCCTCCTCCTAGGCATCAGTGTTGAAACCATCATGGAGTCTAATAAGTGTGCGTAGCTAGGTTAGGTTATTTTTTATCTTTTTTTTTTTATCTATTACCCATGGCGCCGGTAGGCTTCAGGGAGGTTAGATAAAGTTAGCTCACTAATTTTTAAGGCACGGACTATTTATTTCTGGGCAAAATATAATGCTTTTTCATTTCAAGAAACCTTTCCTAACCCAAACCCTAACCTAACCCTAACCCCAACCTAACATTGCTGGGCTGTAACCAGATACTGGTCTTACCTACTGAGGCAGTAGGTATACAAAAATTGAAACAAATGTTTTTAATAGTTTCCAGAAGTTAATATATATTGCATGATATTCTGCAACCTTAATTCTATCTGACATGTAAGTATTAACCTCGGGAGAAGATGCCACACACACTTATTAGACGCCATGGTGGTTTCAACACTGATGTCTAGAAGGAGGGAAGCGGAGCCTAAGTACATCAGCTGATTGTGGGCAGAGCATAAATATCAATGGCTGCACCCAGACGCTTCCCTTTCACTCAGAGTAACTATTGAGTGCAACTGTAAATGCTGTACATACAACTTAGGTTAAGATAAGCCAAAAAGTATTTGGGTAAATCTTCAGGCGGTGCTCACTATTGTTTACCTGGCAAAACATCTTTCAAGTTATGTTAGGTTAATTATGTTATGTTAGATTATGGTCAGATTAGGTTATTTTAGGTTTGGTTCGCTTAGGTTCGGTTATTTAAGGTTTTTATATATTTTGCCTAAAAGTTATGCGTTTCACCCTAATTTTTTTTCTGGATTGCCATATTATGACTTTTTACACCAACGAACAGGGTTTCCTCCGCATTAGTCCGTTAAATCGAGGGTCGCCAGTATATATATATATATATATATATATATATATATATATATGTATATATATATATATATATATATATATATATATATATATATGTATATATATATATATATATATATATATATATATATATATATATATATATATATATATATATATACTATCATACCCCGCCGAACACGAATTCACCGTGCACGAAACTAGCGTTTACACGAATAGGTAAAATATCCCTTGGCTTGCTGAACACGACTTTGACTCGCGATAACACGATTTGAATTTCCCACTGGATGTTGTGCGCCATTTTGATGAGCTCTGCTCATCCCCGCATGGACAGCCTGGGTGTCAAGATCAAGACCTCCCCCACCAAGCACAGTGGACTCGCCCAGTCTCGCCTCAGTCAGTTCCTACCACTTTTTATTCATCCCCCAGATTTTGGGTTTTTTTAGTTAATAAAGTTATTTGCTTGTTTTTAAAATATTTTTTATTGTTAATAGAAATAATTTTTGTAATAAAAGTTGTTTACTTCATTTTATTCACCAAAAAATAGTAAAAAAAAAATTTTAACTCCCCCAAAAATGAGGGTCTGGGAACGTAACCTATTTTTTCCTATTGAACCTGTTATTCGCCCAACACGAAATTTGATCTGCCCGATAGGCTCAGGAACGTAACAATCGTGTTCGGCGGGGGCTGACATACATACATACATATATATATATATATATATATATATATATATATATATATATATATATATATATATATATATATATATATATATATATATATATATATATATATATATATATATATATACATATATATATATATATATATATATATATATATATATATATATATATACATATATATATATATATATATATATACATATATATATATATATATATATATATATACATATATATATATATATATATATATATATATATATATATATATATATATATATATATATATATATATATATATATATGTATATATATATATATATATATATATATATATATATATATATATATATATATATATATATATATATATATATATAGTTAAATAATGTAAACAAGCGTACACACACACACTATTATAGTGTCCCAGTCTGCTGACCACTGGAATAGGTATCCTATTCAGTTCTGTGATCTTAGCCATACTGCCGGTGAATTGCAGTACTATATATTCACCTCCCATACAGGTGCAGAATGGGAATCACATCTGATCATGCCACACACCCACGTCTCTATTACTGATGTGACAAAATTACTTATGTTCAGTCAGTACGTACCTGATTCAAGGGAAGCCATGCTTTTGCAAACACAACCTATATTGCCTTTTCATGTTGAAAATAGCTATAAAAAGTTTAAATAAAATTTTCTTCAATCTTTTGGAGCTTCACAAACACAGAGTGGTCTTGATTGCAGACATGCTTCCAAGTAAAGTGAATTGCCAGTTTTCATAAATCTTTAATTTTAAACTACCCTCCTACGGATTCCATCCTTCTCTCTGTACCTTCATCTCCAGTTTCCTTTCCGACCATTCTATTGCTGCTGTAGTAGACAGTCACTGTTCTTCTCCTAAATCTATCAACAGTGGTGTTTCTCAGGGTTCTGTCAATGCCCTATCCACTCCTATGCTGATGATACCACCTTGCATTTTTCAACGTCGTACAACAGACGACCAACCCAACAAGAATCAAATGATTCAAGGCAAGATACTATAGGATGCCTAACTTTTGATCTTTCACTAGCTTCTGATTGGAGCAGAGCAAATCTGGTTTTGTTCAATGTCTCAAAAACTCAATTTCTATAACTATCTATTTGACATAAACTTCCAGATAACTATCCCCTCTTCTACAATGACACTCAACTTCCCCTCTCCTCCACATCAAACACACTCGGTTTATCCTTTACTAAAAATCTAAACTAGCAATTTCATATCTCTGCCACACGTGACCACATGTTTTCTAGACTTTTTTTTTTTTTTGGTTATACGTCACTATGAAGTAGTCCTTTCAGAATTCTTAACCAATGAGAATTCTTCACGTAACTTTGTGGCACGTACGAAGTAGATGACAGGCCATGTCAGTTCCTTCAGAGCTGCTATCATTGAAACTTGCACTGATACAGGATTTTGGATTTTACTGCAAAGTTTAAGGGAAAAGCAAGTGAGCTATTTGACCTGAACTTATTTGACTCCAAGAACTACGAGTGTGGCAAGCCAGTGACACTTGATTTCAACCAAAAGCTTTGGTAAAGGTAAGTTTGCTAGAAGAGAAGTGTGTGGGGGCTTACCCCCTTTCTATGAAATTATTACGTGATTTAATTACCATATTTGATGGCATATAAGATGCACAGGCATATAAGATGCACTCCCAATTTAGCAGGGCATATTCAGGGAAAAAAGTTTTTAGTATATTAGTATATTTCAGCATAGTACTTTTATGGCAAGCTATCATTACATTACAAAAAATTGCAATAGATGTATAGCAGAAAATATTATTAAGCTGGTATGCACTCATAATACACAAACCGACAACTTAGCGGTTTCCCAAAAGTGACAATAAATGGTGTTTACTATTTGAACAGCTGGTATACCGTAAGTACCGTATTTCTTTGATATTTCTTTTCAGTACTGATAGTAATAATGTAAGAAAATAATTCACAATAATAATGTTTTAGTAAGCACTGTTAATATTATTAATGGAGCCAGGCTACTGTAAGTAGAAATGACCATCTGTAGTGAGCGTCGGAGGCCTTATCTTCACATATAAGAGGCAGGGATGATTTTGGGAGCCTTTTAGGGGAAAAAAAGTGCGTCTTATATGCTGTCAAATATGGTATGATTATTACGTGACAGACTGAGGCGTCTGGGGTGAGGTGATGCTCTTACATAAGTTCTGTTTAGGTTAGTTTGGGGGATCTGTGGGGCTTGATCCCCAGTTAAAAGCTTATTACGTAAGTTCAGTTTATGTTATGTTAGGTTGGGGGATCTGGGGGAGCAGTTAAGACGTTGTTACAAGAGTTCAGTTTAGTTTAGTTTAGGTTAGGGTAAAGATTCGTTTTATGACCCATTCGATATCTCCTTACCTTTATAATGCACTGCAAGTTCAACCTCAGAAACTTGTTCAGATCATCTCAAACAGTTATGCCACTGAATTACAAGAGAAAAAAAATGAATATTTAATATTTCGTAAATATATTGAAAAATATAAAAATTCTTGTGACAATATCATCCATTGTTGTGGTCATGGTAGTAATATCTTGTGGGAAGACATGGAGTTACGTCTCATGAGAGCCAATGAAATCCATTGTTTTCAGTCACATGACTTCTTGAGCCAATCACATCTCATTATTTCATATTGCCCACGGGGTGATTCAGTTTAAAAATGGACTTTTGGGGTTGCATAAGGTAAGTTTGGCTCAATATTTGAAGCCCTGATCTACTTGTAACAGCTTAGGTTTGGTTAGGTTAGCTTAGGCTACGTAAGGTTACGTTAGGTTTAGGTTTGGTTAGGTTTGGCTGGATTAGTTTCAGTTAGGCTTATTTTGCTAACTGCAGCTCTGGGAATTTTATGCTAACAAAGCTTTTTTTTTCTTATTGATTTTGATGGTTTTGAAAAAAAATTAATCGGCTGCATGGCATCAGATTGATTAAAAACCCATCAAAATTTATCAGAAAAAAATATTTTTGTCCAAAATATAGTGGATCATGAAACTAATCTTTATCTAGGTTAGGTTGGGAGGGTGGGGGGTTATATAAGCTTTTATTTTTTTGTCACCCAAAACTAGATTTTTCACCTTAGATTTTTTTTGGAGTGCCATATTTGCTTCCCCCACTTTCCCAAGTGGGGGAAGCTAGCTTGTTAGCTAGAAGATAGGGGACGAGCAGTACTTATGCATTTACCGAAAGAAGGATGAAAGAGTAACTTTGAATGCTTGATGAATGAGAAGTCAGAAAGGGAAGCAATAGTGTCGAGCATCTAAAGTGGAGAATAATCTGAAGATAAGAACTACGTGGAACATTAACTAATAGAAATTAATGTAAATGAATTTTTTTTTTACTTTTGGGGGCAAATAAACAACATAAAAAACGAAGTGCTTAGAGATACGGCAGTTGTACCGTGTTATCTTCTGCTATTCATCTGCTATTCGTACAGCCTGTGCCTTATCATTTACCTGGTAAAGCATTTTTCAAGTTATGTTAGATTTGGTTAGGTATGGTTTGGTTCGGTTAGGTTATAAAAGCTTTCTACCCAAAAGTTAGGCACATGCCGTATCTATAAGCGAGCATTATGAGGATACGACATTCGTTAGGTTATGGTTAGATTATGTTATGTTATGTTATGTATGTCAGGTTTAGTTAGGTACGGTTTGACTAGGTTCGGTTATATAAGCTTTTTATATTTTACTACCCAAAAGTTAGGCACGTGCCGTTTCTATAAACGAGCACTTACAGGTACGGCTGTCGTATCTGTGAGATGTGCCTATAAAAAATGCAGCCTGACATGACAAGACCCTTCTTCATTAGAGATCAACACTGTACAAACCAAGTGATTGATATGAGGCAGAAAAAATGAAATTTTTCTGATTACAGCTGCTGCTCCACTGCCTAACCTTGTCAATCTCCAACTGCCACATAACAATCTCCTACTTGCCACGTGTGTTTGCCAATGCCAATAACAACCCAATATTCTAACATCCACAACAGTTAAGGGCATTGCAAAATTAAATTTAACGCCACACATAACTTCCTAATCAATGAAAAAGTTAAATGTTCCTGTTGACAGTTGCTCCTCCACCACCTGTGACATGCAGTTTCTTTGAAATTAAAAGTTTTCTAAAGAAATTAATATTATTGTGCATAGGAAAATACACATGGGTCTGAATGTATGTCATATCGTATTGCGTCGGTCTCATGCTACATCTTGACTAAACAATTATATCAATCACGGGAAAACTAACAAAACTTTTTTTTTTGGAAAAAGCAAATTTTGAATGTTCATTTTGAATTCCAACACTTATTACATGTCAAATTAATATCAACATACATCCACAGGGATCAATGAACACACACACACACACACACACACACACACACACACACACACACACACAGAGAGACACTCCCACGTATATACTGCAAGGAAGACTGAAGGTGGCCAGGCAAGGTATGAGGGGGTTGTGACGTCTACACAAAGGGGTTTGTTGACATCCTGTGTGGGCAGCTTGACCCCCACCTTACTTCACCTTGTCTCGGCTTTACCCTAGCTTGTTTAGTCTCTCCTGCTTCGTGTAAACATATCCTGCCTCATCTCATTCCCTATTTCCGTGTCTCATAATACCTGACGGGGCGAGCAGTATAGTATATAGGATATATGAGGCACAGGTGACGGAGGCAATACAAAGATGGGATCTTCCTGTTCCAGCATGTCCTACCTCACCTCAAGCTTATATCCCCTTAAATCTCCTCCACTTTATATCATCCTTGGTATGAAATAAGGCAGCGTAAAGGGTCACAATCATGTTAACTGACCATCAAGATTTGCGCCGTCTTCTCCAGCTGCTCCATGGTGCACGGCGGCGTCTGCCCTCTAGCGGCTGCCATGCACTGGGTTCACCCCTGTCCTACTCCTACCCGTCATGTAGCCCTCCCCCTCATATCATCTTCCTTTGACCTCACTCTAACGCAACCTCTCCTCTCATTACTAATTAATTATGCACTTCCTATTCTACCGAATGTCTTTTCCGACTAATATGATATTATTCCTCCCTTCATCGCTAAACATGGCCCATCCTTCAATCGCTTCTCGGTCCTCTTTCCCTCAATATAAGTTCGTAATGTCTTTTCATCATGATATAGTTTCATCCAGCCCTCCTCCTACCATTATCCATGTACAGCAGGTGTGGTCGGTTTCATTCACCTCGGGGAGTCCCACTAATGTTAGTACATCAGTTGGGTTCAGCTAATGTTTTGATAAAATTATTTGTACCTTCCCGATATATGCATTAGTGTTACGCATCCATGTTTTGCGTACATCTGAGTGTGTGTGTGTGTGTGTGTGTGTGACTGTGTGTGCGTGACTGCGTGTGTGTTCGCGCGGGGGTAGGCCGACAAGTTTCAGCCTGATAGAAGGGTATATAGGAGGCTGGAAGGTGACGGGGGAAGGAAAGTTAGGGCAGTCAGGCCAGTGACCAGAGTGCAGACTGGCAGAGAGAGAGAGAGAGAGGGGGGGGGAGGGGACACTGGAATCTGGAAGTCTGGAACAGATGTGGCTGAGAAGGAAGAGAGGTCTTATGTTGTGACTGTCGTGCTGTGTTGGGTTTGTTGCTGACAGTTGCTGTGTTGGATAAGTACTCTGTGCCCCTGGCCTTTGTTGGGGGAGGGATGAGAATGTGCCCGAGTCACCGAGTGTGCCTGTCTGCGTGCTGTACCTGTCTGTTTTTGTGATAAGACCTTGTGAACGTGTACACTTAATCAAATTGGGTCCCGCGCCGCAAGGGAGCCCTGCACACACGTATATGTTTTAGTTATAAACTGCATGCGGTATTGGTAGAACAGTCTGTTTCTTAAAGATCCGTGCATAAACAGTTTGTCTGTAATTGTCTTAACTTGTAATAAAAAATCAAAACTTTTATATTGTTTTTAAATTTTTAGTATATCAAGTAATTAATGCTTTTTGGCTAAGGCATACTACACGAAATTTAAAACATCAATCTTCGACTTTTATAGAGCAGAGGGCCCACTATCAATTCCTAGCATCGGTGTTGGAAGAAGTACCTCGCTCTAATGAGATCCTCCCTGGGAGGTACTACTTGCGGCCTCCGCAAGTATATATATATATATATATATATATATATATATATATATATATATATATATATAATTATATATATATATATATATATATATATATATATATATATATATATATATATATATATATATATATATACATACGTACATATATATATATATATATATATATATATATATATATATATATATATATATACAGTACCTCTTTCTGATAATACATATTTTGTGTTTCCTCACATGCCTCATTTTCTCAAGTCTAATATTAAGGCAAATATATTGTTTATTCAATTTATTTTTACTATACTGTGGGACACAAAGCATCTGCGCATACGCATGTGTGATTCTGCGACTAATGTAGGTAAGGAGGATTTTCTTGCCACACCGGCCCTGCCTGTCGTATGAGGCCGTGCTGACCCAGGATGACGATGAGACAGGGGTGAGACGTGTTGTAACATTATTATAAAATTTAATATGAATATTCTATATTCTACTCTGCAGTAAGTGTTAAACAATTATAAATGTTATTGCCAAAGTGTTATGAACACCATATATGGTGTTCATTATATGGCCTTATTGGTAAAGCATGATCGGATGCTAAGAACGGGGTTCGATTCCCATTCATAATTTTTCAGCATAGATACAATTCTCAGTTAAAGTGTTAAGCATCGGTGAGATCTCCAATGACGGTCGTAGCTACAATTGTACGTTAATTTGTATCACTGGGATCTAGGATCATGGGCAAAATCTGAAGAAAAAACGAATTACCGGTAGGAAATAAGAGAAAATAGAAGTGTTTCTGTTGTGTTTAAGGTGAAACTTGAACATATGTAGAAACACCAGAAATTTATCTAAAAAGGAGGAGGAAAAGACATGTATGACGGGAGTCACCGTCGACCAACTCCAGTTTGGCCTTGGTGATCATGATGTTCTGTGCCTGCTGATTAATTTTTGGTAAGACCTCTTTCACACGGCGCGGGCAATGCCCCACACGGAGGCGGACCTGCTTTTACTAATTACTAATTACGTTTTACTAATTATGTTTTCAATGTAACCTTTCACATAACGTGGACGTTGTCCGCACGCGAGCGAAATGCAGCGCGGGCGCCCCTTGGTTAGTTTGCGGGCCCGCCTCAGCAAGTTTTGCTAAAGGCTATACAAAGTTCAATGTGTGTTTTCACACATCGCGGAACCTGCCCGTGACATGCACATTTTTCCACAGGTTCAATGCGTGTTTTAACACGTAGTAAGCAGCCGCAGGGTTGCCAGAACGTGCCAAATTTGGTATTTGTTGCCATAAATTTCATGTATATCTCAAAAAAAAAAAAAATTCTTGGCACAAGTCGTTTACTGCCATGAAAATGCTAAGCTTCGTCGGTGTATAATCTTTGCTTCAACTATATTTTTGTTGCATTTTACTTCTCGATATTCTATTATGGGAAACTTAACTTTTTGATGTAATAGAATAACCTTGTTTTTTTTTTGTGTATGTGTGTGTGGGGTGGGGGGAAGGGTGAGAGGACTGCTGGGGAGAGATGCAGGGGCGCACTTCGGCGACGAGCAATACGCTGAGCCGTGATCTCATAATTTTTTTTTTTTTATACAATAAATGATATTAAGTTTTCGACATAATTTACGCCTATGTCTCCTCTTCTTGCGTAAATGTAATAGGTAATTACCTATTACATTTACGCATTATTTCACTCCTTTAAAGGAGACGAAGGCACGCAGATGGCGGGTGTGTCGCACTTATTTGCGGAGGCGGGCGATCGCCCGCAAGTATTATTTATTGTTAAGAAAGAAAAAAAAAAAAGCTGAAATCACGGCTCAGCGTGTTGCTCCTCGCCGGAATGTGCCCCTGTATTTGGCACGTTCTGGCAACCCTGGGGCTGCCTGCGACGTGTTAAAACACGCATTGAACCTATGGAATAATGCGCGTGCCACGGGCCCGCGACGTGTGAAGACACACATTGAACACTGTAGACGCGGGCCCGCAAGCTAGCCAAGGGGCGCCCGCGACGTCTGCACCGTGTGAAAGGTTACATTGAAAACATAAGTAATTAGCAAAAGCCGGTCCGCGCTTATTTGCGGACGCGGGCATTGGCCCCTTTCACACGGCGCGGCCGATGCCCTCGTCCGTAAATATGCGTGGGCCTGCTTTTATTAATTATTTATGTTTTCAATATAAGGCCCCTTTCACACGGCGCGGGCGGCATATTTCCGATATCTTTAGTCATGATTTTCTCCCGTTCCGCCCTCTCCAGTGACGTAGCATGACTCTGCCTCCTGATTGGCTAGCTACACTAGCTCTTCCCTTTACTCTCCCTCTCTGTCTCCTTCCCACCTACACCCACTTTACTCTCCCTCTCTGCCTCCCTCCCACCCGGGTGGGAAAAGAGGGTTGGCCAACCCTCTTTTGTGTGAGAAATAAAACATTTGAACCGAACTTCCCTGAGAGAGAGAGAGAGAGAGAGAGAGAGAGAGAGAGAGAGAGAGAGAGAGAGAGAGAGAGAGAGAGAGAGAGAGAGAGAGAGAGAGAGAGAGAGTGTGGGGGTGGGGGGATGGAGGCAGACTAGGGGCGGAGAGCCAGCGTAGCTAGCCAATCACGATCGCGATTAGCTAGCTATACGCTCTGCCTCGAGGCAGAGTCACGATACGTCACTCGAGAGCACGGGGCGGGAGAAAATCATGACTAGATTTCGGAAATATGCTCCCCGGGTGCCTCAAAGGTTAAGGTCTCTTCTATTTTCGTGAATCTGTTTCAGATTACTGAAACTGGACGGGGGTGGCCGATCTGCGCGGGACTTGTCACGAATTCATGTTCTATTTATCCCCTTAACCCGTAATTTCTAATCTGAATCCGAATCCGTCGAATCTGTTTCCGGAGGTGGGTAGTAGCCAAGGATCATTTACAGAAGGATATGCTAATCCAATGCAGATTGCCGAGGAAGGTTTTTTTGCAGCTGTATCCTTTCAGATGGCGCTCAGGTAGTGATGGGCGCTTTGTGAACGAGTCGGTTCATAGAGCCGGCTCTTCCAGATGAACGAGAAGAGCCGGATCTTTCTCGAGAGCCGTTTGAGATTTTTTTGAGAGCCATTAATTTTTTTTTTTCTAGTTTTTCCATATTTTTGCAATTTTCTAACAAAATGCAAAAATTACCGATTGTTAATAATTATAGTAATGATAATAATAATAATACTTATGAGAATGAAGCCTATTCATAGAAATTATATAGTAAAATAGTTAAGTTATCCCTTCAAGTTAACAAAGAAAACTGTATTTGCAAGTGCTTTGGCCTCTAGCAAAGAGGGGTAACTCAACACATAAATTTAGATTAGACACATAAATTTAGATTAAATTACATGGTTGGATAGAAATTTTAAAATTACATCAATTAGCATAAGTGCATTTTTTCTGTACGACTAATATTTGCGCGATAAAAGACAAGTTAACTACGTTGATAATTTGAAGGGTGGTTGGGTACCCCACCACCCCTCAAACTCACATTACTACGTAACAGTCAACCGCCAATTAGCCTGTTCGCAGCTAGGGTCGTAGACACCTATCAGCGCTAGAATTTTTAATTTTCTCCTCTTCTCCGGGGCAAAGGGGTGACTTAGTTAATTTAGAAGCCGATCTGCAGAAAAAATACGACATGAATTACTGCACATGTGTATTTAAAATTAAAAACATAACTTTAATGTTATTATTCTTACTTACTGGTGCATGATAAGGCTTTGTTAATTGTATTATAAGATAAAGCTACAATTAGGTAATTATTATTTTTTCAGTAAGTATGAGCAGTAAAAATAAAAGGATGTTGATTTCGGCTTATACATTTTATCTGAGTGTGTTAAAAAATATTGGAAATCACTGTCACGTCTTATATACGAAGGTGATCAGTGAAGAAAACAAAAACAGCACCGCTGCCAGACGTACGACGTGGTATACTAAGCGCCGTTAAAAAGACTGGTATTTATCACTATGGAGAATTTTACTTCTAATAAACCCTTACCACAGCATTTGCAGCTGACAATGCCATTAGGAGTTGCTCTGAGTAGCCTGCTAGTGTTTGTTGTGGTTTGCTGCCAGTAGCCGAGGATGTAGTTGTCGTACTGGAAAAAATTAAGTCTGCGACACAAAATTATATTTTCTATACATTACATAGATTTGCCTATTGTTTGGTACATTCAAATGAAAGTATGTATCAGTATATGCCCATTGAGATTAGTAGAAAATGACAAATTGCTTGCCTTGATACATATATAAGCTGTCTTAAGAATAGCATATGAAATTATGAATAGAGGCTTAAACGATGTCATATGCCGTCGGACATCATGAGCTTAATTGACTTAAATTTCATACGCATTAATGTGCAATAATACAGCTGTGTAAGCTTGTAAAACTTGCCCCAAAAAGTATTTATTTTCCGGCAAAAATTACAAAATCTGGCGCTGTCTGGTATCAAAATGCTCACTGGGAACAGGCTAATTGTTCGCTCTCTCTCTCTCTCTCTCTCTCTCTCTCTCTCTCTCTCTCTCTCTCTCTCTCTCTCTCTCTCTCTCTCTCTCTCTCTCTCTCTCTCCTCTCTCTCTCTCTCTCTGATATATAAATGTTAAATAAGAAAGAAAATAGATAGTATGTTTGTGTGTGTGTGTGTGTGTGTGTGTGTGTGTGTGTGTGTGTGTGTGTGTGTGTGTGTGTGTGTGTGTGTGTGTGTGTGTGTGTGTGTGACCATGAACGAAAAATTGTCTGTTTGTCTGTCTGTTAGACAGACAAACAGACAGACAGATAGACAGACACACACACACACACACACACACACACACACACACACACACACACACACACACACACACACACACACACATATACACACACACACACACACACACACACACACACATACACACACACAAACATATGATCTATTTTCTTTCTCATTTAATATCTATCTATCAGAGAGAGAGAGAGAGAGAGAGAGAGAGAGAGAGAAGAGAGAGAGAGAGAGAGAGAGAGAGAGAGAGAGAGAGAGAGAGAGAGAGAGAGAGAGATAACCGTTATTACGTTACCCCACACCCCCACCCAACCATAAACATTAATTATTGTCTTTTGTCGTGTAAATATTAGTCGTACAGAAAAAATGCACTAATACTAAATGATGTGATTTTAAAAGTTCTATCTATTCATGTAATTTAATCTAAATATACGCTAAAAAAATTTTAAGAAAAATGTATTTTGCAGTATTTATAAACCGGTTACGTGTTTTGATGATTGAAAACATAAAAAACATAATTTAGTTGAGAAACAAAGTCTAAAAACATTAGTTATCTATATGTCTGTACACAGTTTCACAAACTCAGTCACACACACATACACAGACATACAGACCGACAGATAGACACACACACACACACACACACACACACACACACACACACATATATAATATCTATTCCCATTCGTATCTAATATCTATCTATCTATCTATCTATCTTTAAGATATCTATATATCTATCTTTAAGATCGATATATAGATATTAGATAGGAAAGGAAATAGATATTATGTTTGTGTGTGTGTGTGTGTCTGTCTGTCGGTGTGTCTGTCTGTGTATGTGTGTGTGACCGAGTTTGTGAAAGTGTGTACACTGTACAGACATGTAGATAACTAATTTTTATAGACTTTGTTTCTTAACTAAATTATGTTTTTTATGTTTTCAACCCTCAAAACACGTAACCGGTATATAAATAATGAAAAAAAAAAAATGAAAACTTGAGAAGCATTGTATTTGATTTAACTTTAACTATATCTTATGTTTTAATTTTAACTTTATCTTTAATAATGTTTATGGGTATTATTAATAAGTCAGAGAAATTCCTCTCAGTTTGAATACACTGCATGTCTGAAACTGTAAAACAAGTTGTTAAGGTGGATTGTGTATAAATTCATTAATGTTTTCTATGATTGGTATTAATTAAGGTAATTTTTTTAAGGCTTTTTAAGCTTTTAATTAAATAACAGGTACATTTGATTTAGTCTATGATTTGATATAAATTTGGTTTAAATTAAAATAAATGAACAAACGTTTTTTTAAAAGATTTTTCACCTTTCCTTAATTCAGTAGTTTTTGAAAGCTAACTAGCCAAGTTATCGTAAGAAATTCTTTCTAAATTATAAAGACTATAAACAGAATATGGGGAACTAAAATAAAATATTTGAGAGCCGTTTGGGAGCCGGAAGAGCCGGCTCTTTGGAGTGAACGAGAACGAAAGACTCGGTTCTTGAAAAAGAGCCGGAACGCCCATCACTATGGCGCTGCCGTCAATCAAAACAAACCTTGGGTGGGCGGAGCTACGGCCGCCCACCACAGTAGTGATGGGCGTTCCGGCTCTTTTCCGAGAACCGAGTCTTTCGTTCTCGTTCACTCCAAAGAGCCGGCTCTTCCGGCTCCCAAACGGCTCTCAAATATTTTATTTTAGTTCCCCATATTCTGTTTATAGTCTTTATAATTTAGAAAGAATTTCTTAGGATAACTTAGCTAGTTAGCTTTCAAAACCTACTGAATTAAGGAAAGGTGAAAAATCTTTAAAAAAATGTTTGTTCATTTATTTTAATTTAAACCAAATTTATATCAAATCAAAGACTAAATCAAATGTACTTGTTATTTAATTAAAAGGTTAAAAAGCCTTTAAAAAATTACCTTAATTAATACCAATCATAGAAAACATTAATGAATTTATACACAATCCACCTAAACAACTTGTTTCACAGTTTCAGACATGCAGTGTATTCAAACCTTGGAGGAAGTATAAGGGGAGAGGCCCCGTCCCATACCGCTCTACAGTGGGAAGTGAAGCCGAGTGGGCGGAGCCTATCTGGTGGGCGGAGTATACAATTCAACCCAAAACATTGGGAAAGTTTAAGGGAGAGTCGTGCGTTAAAGTTTTCATTTTTGCCTTGATTCCTCAATATGTCATGTGATTAGTAATTATTAATTTGTTTGAACGGATACAGCATGAAATGAACTTACAGGATTGAGTTAAAAAACTAACAAAATTGTCTTCCTTTATTCTTTACACTATGAAAAGTAAATATATACTCACGCCTCCTCGCAAGGATAATCTGTAAATCTTGCTCGTTTATCATCTATACTGAGCATCTACTAAACTTATTATCTCTGAAACTGACTTATATACCCTTCCATGTAGAGCTTCTATGATATACTATATATAAAAAAAGAAAAAAAGTACACAGTAGTCTTGAGGAAAGAAAAAACCCGCCTATGCGGATATCGGTAGATCACCAATTATTCATGTTACCTTCTGATTATATAGTATGTAGTATATATATATATATATATATATATATATATATATATATATATATATATATATATATATATATATATATATGTATATATATATATATATATATATATATATATATATATATATATATATATATATATATATAAATAAATATATATATATATATATATATATATATATATATATATATATATATATATATATATATCATATAGTGTTATATATATATATATATATATATATATATATATATATATATATATATATATATACATATATATATATATATATATATATATATATATATATATATATATATATATATATATAAAATACACAACACTATATGATATATATATATATATATATATATATATATATATATATATATATATATATATATATATATATATATAGACGACGTTAGTGGAGGCCCTGGAATGACTTTAGGGCCCCATGCAAAAAAGGAACCAAAATAATCAGGCAATCTAATGTTTCAATAAAAAAAAAAATAGAGGTAAAAGTGCAGAATAAGGCCTTCTGCCCTTTCTTTTTACTCTCCTTCCCTACATAGTATACATAGTATACTCAACACATCTGAACCAAACCTAACTTAACCTAATCATAACATAACCGTAACCTAACCTAACTTAACCAACCTAACATAACATAACCTAGCTTCAAAGACGTTTTGCGAGGTTAATATTGATTTACCCCGCCTGAAACCGTAAGAACATAAGAAAATAAGAAAGCTACAAAAGGCCTTGAGGCCTGCACTAGGTAGTTCCTGTTAATCCTAACCCCCTTATTACCTACACCCACCTCTCATCCGCATCCATGAAGTCGTCTAGTCTTCTCTTAAAACTCCCTATTGTCTGTGCACTAACTACCTGCTGACTGAGTCTGTTCCAATCATCTACCACCCTATTTGTAAACCAATTTCTGCCTATTTCTTTATTAAATCTACATTATTCTAGTTTGTAACCGTTATTTCTTGTTCTATCCTGACTACTGATCGCAAGAAATTTTTCTACATCCCCCTTATTAAAACCTTCACAGATGGGTTGAGTACACTATGTAGAGTATGTAGGGAAGGAGAGAAAAAGAAAGGGCAGAAGGCCTCATTCTGCACTTTTACCAAAAAAGTTTATTGGAATCAGAAGAGCCAATGATTGCCTCCCATAACTCGACATCCTTATCCAAGACTTTTTGCAGAATTTTTCAAGGTTTTGAGAAATTACAATGTGTTAATATTGATTATGAAGATACAAGGAACTATATAGTCCAGTAATTTGATTATTATTTGCTTGTATAAGTCATAACTGTCAAAGTGAATATTGTAGCAGAGAAGTTTGTATCAAACACGGCAAAATTTATCACATTTGTGACTTTTAAGTCAATAGTATATGTTCACTGCACTTCTGATGATACATATAGATATATGCATTACTTAAATTTGTTTTATTTGCATGGAGATCTCACATAAGATAAACTGTGCGTAAAATTATGAAGACAACTCGTCATTACGATTTCCCACAAATTTTGGCGCGCTCATGATCTAACCCAGTTTTCTAGCATTTCATACAATGATTGGCCGTGAAAATCTCTACACCTTACCGGTGAAATTATATTTCTCCATTCTCACTTCTCCTGGTGCAGCCATAGACCGAACAAGCCGGCATAACGACAAAGTATTGAGGTGGGTGAGTGTCGGGGCTCTAGTCAGCAGAGCAATGTTTTGGGTTGAATTGCATAGGTGGGCGGAGCTAATAGCGGCTTCACTCGTGTGACGTCATGGCCTCTCCTGTTATACTTCCTCCAAGATTCAAACAGAGGAATTTCTCTGACTTAATAATAATATCCATAAACATTATTAAAGATAAAGTTAAAATTAAAACATAAGATATAGTTAAAGTTAAATCAAATACAATGCTTCTCAAGTTTTCTTCTTTTTTTTTTTTCATTATTTATATACCGGTTACGTGTTTTGAGGATTGAAAACATAAAAAACATAATTTAGTTGAGAAACAAAGTCTATAAAAATTAGTTATCTACATGTCTGTACAGTGTACACCCCAGTGGTGAAATTGACATCACTGCGAGGTCACTGTGAGCTCATACTTGTGAGCCTGTGACATCACACTTGTGAGCCTGATGCGAGCTCACCATGACCTCAAATTGAAGCCACACCACAAGTTCACAGCGACATCATATTTGTGACATCACTGTATGATGTCACTGTGAGCTTGTGGTGAGGCTTCAATTTGAGGTCATGGTGAGCTCACATCAGGCTCACAAGTGTGATGTCACAGGCTCACAAGTGTGAGCTCGGTGACCTCGTTGTGATGTCAATTTCACCACTATTAGTGATGAAATGGACATTTTTCAGTTTATAAAATTAAATTTAAGCTAAAATTCATGTAGATAAAAAATGCAGGCTCATTACAGACAGCTAAATACTGTAAATCTGGAACCCCATATTGTTCATGAAATATATCCAGAAATTCTACTGCAGAGAAATTTACTTGCCACTGACATTCCTGTTTAGGATAGAATAGCGTACGTAGTACAATCAGCAAGTATAGTACTATTTCATATTATACACAATAGTGGTGAGAAAAACATAAAACAAACTTTGAATGATGTAATATTCCTTTGTCAATTTTACTTATTTACATTGTTTTAAAATTTTGTTAAGTCTGTCTGTGGGCAGAACTGAGGCACTTTTAAATTTTATATTAAGCCTTGTTTTGGCATTTGCCAAAAATGTCTCAATCTGTTTCGATACTTCACTTTTTACTGTAGCTGTCATGGTGGCTCCATTTCTTATAACCTGCACTGTACTTTCTTTGTGGAAGGATTTTGCTGCAGCTGGAACAAATATAGGTTTTGTAAGTTTTCGATTAAATCCCAATCAACTTATATTTAAACACTTAAAAACTTTCAAAACTATGCAAGATAGATTTTATATTATGAATGTTGTAGACTTTAAAAGGATGACCTCGCTAATTAACTACTCTGCTGTATTTTTCAAGGTGATCCCAAACACCCAGTTAGGTTTAGAAAAGCAAAAGAATTTACCATGGATGCAGTGTTCTAGTGACTGTGGGAAGATAAACTTATTGTTTGCCCCAGTCCGGTTGTAGGACAGAATCAAATGGTCTGTCATCATGGCTCGCAGAACACTTCTCACGCTCTCCCCAATATTCTGCTCCCCAAATCGACATGCTAGGTATCTAATCTGAAATATATGAATGGTTGCTGTATTAAAATAATGCTTCACCATTATATCATACAAAGAGATGTAGTGATATATGAATATTATAACTGTGGAATCTATATGTGACCTTTTGACATTAATTGAAAGGTATCATGCAGTTCCAAACTCAGCTAGCAGGCATTAAGTGGGCCTTATATTTAAGTATACATGTATATAGGCATATACAAATTATATTGGTACATTTATTTTTATTTATTTATATAATTTATTGTATATATTTAGTTCTTCATTTCTCCAGGTTAAATACATGTAAAATTATTAAAAATCATGTGATTAAAGTAATATTTACTTAAAATTGGGCTGTAATACCAATAAATTTAGGTCCTGTTCAGTGCAATAATTAAATGTATAATGCTCTTAACTTACCAATGCTTTGCTCTTTGAGCTATTCGTGAGTTTACCACAAAATTCTTCAAATTCTTCTTTGGTCTTGTGCAGTTTGACTTCATTAGTCCTTTGCTCAGCCACATCTTCTGGTAATGCACGGGAAACCTTGGCTTTGATAATTTCTTCCCGAAGGAGCCTGTCGACTTCTTCTCGCAGTTCTGTCACTGTCTTGTTAGTATTCTGACATAAATCTACAAGCAGAAGAAAAGTTCATGTGTATTAAAACTTGTAGAAGGATAAAAAGCATTCCTTCTTACTTCTCAAATTCACTCATTCACACAAGGTACTAGTGTGTAATGTTATATATGACAGTATATCTACTGAATATTCAAGGTACATGCAACTTCAAACAGAAAGATATTTCCAAGTACATGTTTACATATGTTTCAATTATAAACAATCATGATTTTCCACTAGCAAGAACATGTAATAACAAGAGATAAGAAGCCTAAAAACTTACAGAACAGTTTTTTGAAGTCAGTAAGTGGTACTGTGACAGGACATTGTGATACCGAAATTGATGGCCATGTGGATGGTGGAGGTGTTGGTGACCTCGGAATAGGAGGCAAGCTTGACTGTTCCTGCTCATCTCCATTTTCATCAATTTCATCGCTACTGCTCTGGTTGGAAATGGATCCAAATCTAGGAGGGGAATATGCTGCACTTGTGCCACCATACCCAGGAGGCTTTGGTGGCATTTTTGTTGCAGAAACATCGCCATCACTCAGATAGGAATGGTTTGCCACTACAGCAGAAGACTTCACACAAGGAGGCTTGCTTTTGCTTGGCCTCTTGCGCTTCCCTTTGTAGCTCTTCCTATGTCTCTCTAAAATAAAGTTCAAATACATGTATATTCAAAACTATCTAGTGACATCCATACAAACAGGCCACAGACACACACACACACACATACACACACATACATACACACACACACACACACACACACACACACACACACACACACACACACACACACACAAGATTAGATATTTTATTTACTAAAGGAATACATCTAGAAACAGACATTAATTGTGAATGCCCCTTTGGAAGGAGTGACCATGTGGTCCTGGAAATTGAGATTAAGGGAGATATAAAAGACAAACAGGAGGAATCATACAAAAAGAAAAGAATAAATTATGCAGAAACAAACTATACTGCAATGAAGAGGTTTTTCAATTAAATTGACTGGACGAAAATGAAGGAATTAAAGGATGATCTCTTCCTGATGATATACGAGCAAGGAATAAAGGAATACATTCCATTTTATAAAGTAAAAGAAAAAGGTAAAAAAGATTGGTTTAACGGAAAATGTGAGAGCTAGAAAGAGAAGAGATGAAGCATGGAGGAGAGTGAAAAGAAAACCGATCAAGGAAAGAAAAGAAGAATATAAACTAGAAAGGAATGACCGTGTACCGAGTACAACGGGCCAACTATCATTACGGTGATTCCTTTGCGGAATCACCGGTAAATCCTCGTATTCTCGACGCTCGTTAAGATACCTTGTTATGGTTAGAGTAGGTACTACTAGCGAAAGAGGATGATGGGAAAAACGCGTGACGTCACTGGAACTGAGGATATATATACCGGTCTGGGCGGGAGGTCAGTCACTAGTGTTCCGTGACCCCGCTCCAGACAGGTAAGCCTTCAGTGTTCCTAAAAGCCTTGCCACACTTGAAAAACATTGTTATTAATATCTAACAGTAAATTGTCCTCCCGGATACAGCTGCCGAGAGGACCAGCAAAAGACTCGTCTTTCGGTTGGTGTTTGACGAAGGCTGCATGTGGAGTTGCCTCTCAAACAAGGACGACGGCCAGAAGGACCCAGTGACTCTCAAACAATATTTGTGGCGTGAGTGTATTTTGGTCGTTTTTCCATCAGTTCCCTCACGTATAGTTAGGTAGGATAGAATAGGAATATTTGTGTTAAGGTATATGTTTATGTTTGTGTCGCTAAGGGTGGATAAGCATTTGTAAGAGCACCACCACGGATATAGCGAGTACTTTATTTACTTTTATTCATCATTAAAGTTGTCCATTATTTTTATATTCGTTTTCTGTTCGTAAACCAACTCGGACCCTCGGTACCATTCTCGTATTTTCTTCTCAACGTCTGACCCTCGGTACAGTGGTTGCAGCGGTGTAGATGCAAATTACGCATCAGCCCACGTTGTCCGGAGGACGCTACAGTGTGCTAGTTAAATAGATAATTAGCCCCCCTTCCAGTTAATTTTTTATTCCCTTACAGAGTAGTGATTAGTGATTGGTGATTGAAATAGTTACGTAGAGTTAATAGTGATGCATTGTTTTCTTTTTTTTAAGTGTTAGTGATAGTGTTAGTGGACTAATACGCTCAAAGTCTCCTCTGCGGGCACTGGACCCCAGGACTAGTAAGTGAGTCGCGACCTTCGGGTCGCTGAGCACCCTTCCCCTCCCCTCCGTATCTGCGTGGATACGGCTTAACTAAATTTAACAGGTGGTATTTTTTTTTAGTTCTTGAATTTTTTTTTGCTTTAACTTTTGATTAGTGTGATTAAGATTCAACTCACGGGTTAGATTTGAAAGAGGAAGAAGAGTTTTTTTTCTTTTTTTCTTAAGGTCGTATGGGTCCTTCCCCCCTCCAATTAAATTTTAATTATGAATTCTCAGATAGACTTTTTAGGCGACTCGTGGTTTCCCCAGGAGGAAATAACAGAAGTGGGTGAACAAGCGCTTGGTGGAGCAATAAAACCAGAGTGTTCAGAAGTCGGTCATCACGATCAGAGGAAGATGGAGTCCTTTATTATTCTAAACAGAAAAGAAATAACACCTTGCTCGATTCGTTGGTGGTGCCCACGGTAATGAAACGGAAAGCCCATGCTATGTTTTTTTTAATTGAAACGTCGGATGAGTGTGACGCGGGAGTTAGGGATATTAACTTATACGTGAGGGCGACTATGGTGGTGCCAAATACACACTCTTCCATTTCGAGGGTGGACGAGGCAGTTACTACTACAACCATCATTACAACCACCACCTCATTGTCAACGACGACACAATCCACCGTGCCGCGGACAAGTTAACACT
The DNA here is from genome assembly GCA_036785275.1 of Cancer borealis. Taxonomy (NCBI): domain Eukaryota; kingdom Metazoa; phylum Arthropoda; class Malacostraca; order Decapoda; family Cancridae; genus Cancer; species Cancer borealis. Next base: position 362,280 of record JAXIVD010000014.1, read on the forward strand.
AGTTGTGGGTGATGGAGGTTCTATAGTCGACATGAGCGAGATCGTGTTTCCTTCCGAGGATGAGGATGACACGGAGGAACCACGCAGAGCCCGAAGGCCTGTGAGGAATTCCTAGAGGAGTGTTGAGAGGGAGAGATGGTAGTAAGTAGACCCCTGGGTGGTTAAAGGAAAGGTTACTGCCTATAAAAACTCTTTTGCAGCGGCGAGGAGATGCCGAACTGGTAAACTGGTCCCGCAGCTGAAGCAGAGATCACCGCAGTCCTGGGGGCTCTGTAGTGCCCAGGTAAAGGACTGGAAGTTCACCCCCCATGGATGAAGGCTTTGGTGAGACCCCGTCGAGGATCACCACCCTGCTCAGTTTGCCAGGACTGGTTGGGAGTTGGGTTCACCTATTCCGACCAGGAGGTAGAGTCACGTCTGACTCGGAAGTCTTGCATAGAGACAAGAAGAAAGAAGAAGAAGAAGAAGAAGAAGACCGGTCCCGACTTATGTTGATAATATATAAACTCATGTTCTTACGAGTGTGAGAATACGAGGATTTATTTTTTTTAAAGAGGAAAGCCGTGTACCGAGTACAACGGGCCAACTATCATTACGGTGATTCCTTTGCGGAATCACCGGTAAATCCTCGTATTCTCGACGCTCGTTAAGATACCTTGTTATGGTTAGAGTAGGTACTACTAGCGAAAGAGGATGATGGGAAAAACGCGTGACGTCACTGGAACTGAGGATATATATACCGGTCTGGGCGGGAGGTCAGTCACTAGTGTTCCGTGACCCCGCTCCAGACAGGTAAGCCTTCAGTGTTCCTAAAAGCCTTGCCACACTTGAAAAACATTGTTATTAATATCTAACAGTAAATTGTCCTCCCGGATACAGCTGCCGAGAGGACCAGCAAAAGACTCGTCTTTCGGTTGGTGTTTGACGAAGGCTGCATGTGGAGTTGCCTCTCAAACAAGGACGACGGCCAGAAGGACCCAGTGACTCTCAAACAATATTTGTGGCGTGAGTGTATTTTGGTCGTTTTTCCATCAGTTCCCTCACGTATAGTTAGGTAGGATAGAATAGGAATATTTGTGTTAAGGTATATGTTTATGTTTGTGTCGCTAAGGGTGGATAAGCATTTGTAAGAGCACCACCACGGATATAGCGAGTACTTTATTTACTTTTATTCATCATTAAAGTTGTCCATTATTTTTATATTCGTTTTCTGTTCGTAAACCAACTCGGACCCTCGGTACCATTCTCGTATTTTCTTCTCAACGTCTGACCCTCGGTACAACTATATAAGGGTAAGAATGGAAGAAGAGAAGAGATATGAAAAGATATAGTTGACAAATGCAAGGAAGAACCAAAGCTGTTTTATAGATTTATTAATGGAAAAATAAAACAAAAAGAAATAATAACTAGACTGAAGGAAAATATTGAAGTATATCAGGATCCAAAAGAAATGAGTGGTGCTAAATAAGAATTTTCAGAAAGTATTTACAACTGAATCTGACTTTAATTAAAAAGCCACAAGGACAAGTGAGGAAAAACGAGATGTGGGAAATCAAGATCAGTAAAAAAGAGATAGAAGAATTGATAAGGAATTGGATGAAAGAAAAGCTATAGAACCAGATGGAGTATCAGGATACATATTGAAGGAGTGTAGACAAGAAATGACTGAACCAATTCATGATATAATTGAGTGTTCTATTCAAACAGGAAAAAGTCCTCAAAGAATGGAAAAGAGCTGATATAATGCCTGTTTACAAGAATGGAAACAAAGAAGAACCACTTCATTATAGACCAGTGTCATTGACCAGCATAGTATGCAAGATATGTGAGAAGGTCATCAAGAAACAATGGACTCATTACTTAGAAAGAGAAGGAATAATATCAGATAGACAATTTGGATTCAGAACAGGAAGATCGTATGTTATATAACACAAGAAAGAGATGGATGGGCAAAAAAGGCATTTGATAAGGTTCCACACAGGAGATTACTATAGAAGTTGGAACACATTGGAGGATTGAAAGGAACATTAAAGAACTGGATGGAAGACTACCTCAAAGGAAGAGAAATGAGAACAGTAGTAAAGGATGAAAAATCTGAATGGAGAGAAGTAAAAAGTGGAGTACCACAGGGATCAGTTTTGGCACCAATAATATTTTTTAATATATGTAAATGACATGACAGAAGGAGTAAGCAGTTACAAAAGTCTATTTGCAGATGATGCAAAATTACTAAGAAAGATAGGAAACCACAAGGATTGTGAAGAGCTACAGAATTATATAAACAAGATATATGAATGGAGCAACACATAGAAAATGGAATTTAATGCAAAAAAATGTCATATTGGTAATGGAAAAAAGTGCAATGAAATCCTCATGGACGTATAAGTTAGGAGAAAATATTATATCAATAGCAAAAGAAAATAAAGATTTGGGAGTGGTAATACAGGACAGCTTATCACCACAGAAACATATAAATAGAATATTTGGTGACACTTTCATCATGTTAAGGAATATACGAATGGCTTTTCATTTCCAAGATAAAGATATGATGAGAAAAATTATAACTACAATGACCAGACCAAAACTGGAATATGCAGAAGTGATATAGTCCCCGCACAAGAAAAAGCATGTGTTGAAATTAGAAAGAATATAGAGAATTGCAACTAAGATGGTGCCAGAATTGGAAGATCTACCATATAAAAAAAAAATTAAAAGAATGCATTTAACAACATTGAAAGAAAGAAGAGAAAGAGGTGACTATCACAATATATAAATTGATGAACAACCTGGAGGAAACATAAAAAAGACCTAATATTAAGAAGAAAAGGAGAGGCTAAAAATTTGAGGGGACACAAGAAAATACTGCTTAAAGGATTTTGCTTGAAAGATACAAAAAAGTAGTTTTCCCCAAAGAAGTATAGTATAGATACTTGGAATGGACTGAAGGAAGAGGTAATAATGGCAAAGAATCAACTGAAAGAAAAACTAGACAAATATAGATACGGAGACAAGACCACAAGAGTGTAGCTCAGGCCCTATATACTACAACTAGGTAAATACACACACACACACACACACACACACACACACACACACACACACACACACACACACACACACACACACACACACACACACAATTTTACTAGAAAATATAGTTTTGCATTTGTTAATATGTTTACCTTCGTCACTACTCAAGGAACTGTCTGAGGACCACCATTTCTTCCGTCTTTCTCTCTTCTTTGGTAGAGGCCTCTTGACTGGGTCTTCTTTCCCAATATCATCTTCTAAGACTGCTGCCGAGTCTGACTTCAAGTCAGAAAGATATGCATCAGCAGCTTCATATGTCTCTAAAATTCCAGAATATATATAAATTTATATATTTGTTTTTTATTAATGTACCAAGTAAATTCATCCATTTCTTTGTTCAATATTTATATGCCGACATGGATGAAAGAACACAGAATATGAGACAGTAATTAACATGCAACTGCACAGAAGCTTTCAGTGAATGATAGCTTTTCTATCCAAGGCACATGGCCTCTGAATCCTACATGTAGGTACATACATTCTAAACAAAATCACGGGGACCCTTTGGTGTTTTGGGGGCTACAATAAACATGGACTTAAATTGTTAAAAGTCCCTGTGGAAATTATCTTTAAGTATACATACATACCCCTCTTGCCCTTTAACTTCAAGATCCTATATGTTGGCCAGTTCGGGTTTGGAATGGATGCTCGCTTTATTTTCTCTAGGGAAGAAGCCCATCGACACTGCAGTTGCCCATCTGCTTTGAATATCCATCCCTCTGGCACTACAGACAACTCCCCACCAGGGAATTCACACATATAAAATTGCTGCTGAAATAAAAAAAAAATTATACATATATAAAAACATATTATTTATTACATTATAATACATTGTAAGCAATATATAATAGTCATGGAATCCAACTTGTAGAATTTAATGCTGTAGTATTTTTACTTTGATATTGGCATCGCTATTAGATTATGTAGCTGTTGTTAGCAACAATTACTTTTAAGTGTTATTTGTTGAGACTACCATCAATACATACATAGCTACATATATTGCATGTATGTATGTACCACGCATGATTTGAAAACTCACCAATGTAGTACTAAAACATCATGCAGACTAACAGATCATGCGGACTTTAAAGTTAGAAAGTAGCCGGACTAGACTGCAAATAGCAATGATACTTACTCACGAGGAATGCATTAGTTGCACAATAACTGCTGTGTTTGTCTGGTCCTTGTCAAACAAAGAAAGAGGAATGAATATGGCATAGCTGTCAAGGTCAGAAAAGCCACAATGCTTCATATCTGAGTTTGTTTTCTTAATTTTATGTATTCCTAGTATCCTCGAGTCACAAGGTGAGGAGTAAAACTTTTTTGTTCCTTTGTACACCTCACACAGTACTTGCTGACTTGACTGTTTTACTTCATGCACGCTACAAAACTTTCCAGTTTTCATTTTGTAACAGAAGCCTCTTTTTGGAAGGATTTGGGGGTTTTCCAGACTGCTTGTAAGAGGTACAGTTTGCTCCATTTCAGCCAGTCTGTGAGCTACTTGAACTACAGGGTTGCTTGTTCCTCTAACACACCTTTTGATTTTGGACATATTATTTTAAAAAACGTAAGCTGTGCAGTTTTCTAAGCATTTGTACCTTTCTGCAATATCAGCAATGTGGCATAAGCAATGTACATTATACGTAATGAACTTATCTCCATATATTTTCCTTGCAGTTTCAATGAATTGCAGCAAAAGTTTGTGTGCATTTACTTTATGCTCAGCAACAAGCTTTGTATTATAAAGTATACACACCGCAACACTGAGGAACATGAAATGCTGATACATATCACTGTTTAAGATGTACTTTAACACAATAGGTCCTGTATACATGAGGAAAGTTCTAAATTCTGTTGCCTTCCACATCTTAACTTCCTCCAATCCTCTGGGTTTCCTGTTGAATGTTGGTGGCAGAAATGTTCTCATGGAACGCAGGTATGTACTAATAATATTTATCTGTCCCGCTGACAATCTTGTTTTAAGAGGTCCTTCTGTCCACATTAATATAAGTTTTCTTGTTATCCCAAGGTCAATGGCGTGCATAGGATCTATGGGAAAATTTTGGATCATATCAATGTCCAATTTCTCCAATGGATTGTAGCATTTGTGATGCTTGGGATTCTGTCTTTT
>JAXIVD010000014.1:372500-490000 GCA_036785275.1 Cancer borealis
AATATATAAGGGAATTTGTATCACGTAGCGAGATGTTGGCCTCTACCTTAGGATGGAAGCGGTGCGAAATATACGGAGAAACCATGATATCTATTTCGAATAAATCTGAAGAAATTAAGATGTTTGAGATCATTTCAGTGCTTATAATTTAAAATATGTATATAATATATGTCGTTTTTAATATAAAAGAAAACTAAAAACAAGCATTAAGATTGAAATATATTAGGAAAATTGTGGCAACACCAACCAAGACATTTCTCCTTAAAATCGTGTTCGTGAAAACAAGGCAAGACGTTACGAAGTTATGCGACACATGTAAACGCTTTTTGATCTTGATTTTGATATCACAGATGACTTGAAGTTTCCCTCAAGTAAAACCTTTGTATCGACCGAGTTTGTGAAAGTGTACACTTTCACAAACTCGGTCACACACACATACACAGACAGACCGACCGACAGACAGACACACAGACACACAAACATAATATCTATTTCCTTTCCTATCTAATATCTATATATCTATCTTAAAGATAGATATATAGATATCTTAAAGATAGATAGATATTAGATAGGAATGGAAATAGATATTATGTGTGTGTGTGTGTGTGTGTGTGTGTGTGTGTGTGTGTGTGTGTGTGTGTGTGTGTGTGTGTGTGTGTGTGTGTGTGTGTGTGTCGGTCTGTATGTCTGTGTATGTGTGTGACTGAGTTTGTGAAACTGTGTACAGACATATAGATAACTAATGTTTTTAGACTTTGTTTCTCAACTAAATTATGTTTTTTATGTTTTCAACCATCAAAACACGTAACCGGTTTATAAATACTGAAAAATACAATTTTCTTACAAACTTTTTGGCGTATATTTAGATTAAATTACATGAATAGATAGAACTTTTAAAATCACATCATTTAGTATTAGTGCATTTTTTCTGTACGACTAATATTTACACGACAAAAGACAAGAATTAATGTTTATGGTTGGGTGGGGGTGTGGGGTTACGTAATAACGGTTATCTCTCTCTCTCTCTCTCTCTCTCTCTCTCTCTCTCTCTCTCTCTCTCTCTCTCTCTCTCTCTCTCTCTCTCTCTCTCTCTCTGATAGATATATATTAAATGAGAAAGAAAATAGATCATATGTTTTTTTTGTTTTTTTTGTGTGTGTGTGTCTGTCTATCTGTCTGTCTGTTTGTCTGTCTGACAGACAGACAAACAGACAGACAGATAGACACACAGACACACACACACACACACACACACACACACACACACACACACACACACACACACACACACACACACACACACACACAAAAAAAAAAAACATGATCTATTTTCTTTCTCATTTAATATATATCTATCAGAGAGAGAGAGAGAGAGAGAGAGAGAGAGAGAGAGAGAGAGAGAGAGAGAGAGAGAGAGAGAGAGAGAGAGAGAGAGAGAGAGACAATTTTTCGTTCATGGTCACACACACACACACACACACACATACTATCTATTTTTTTTCTTATTTAACATTTCTATATGAGAGAGAGAGAGAGAGAGAGAGAGAGAGAGAGAGAGAGAGAGAGAGAGAGAGAGAGAGAGAGAGAGAGAGAGCGCGCGCGCGAACAATTGGCGGTTGACTGTTACGTAATGTGAGTTTGAGGGGTGGTGGGGTACCCAACCACCCCTCAAATTATCAACGTAGTTAACTTGTCTTTTATCGCGTAAATATTAGTCGTACAGAAAAAATGCACTTATGCTAATTGATGTAATTTTAAAAGTTCTATCAAATCATGTAATTTAATCTAAATTTACGCCAAAAACTTTTTTTTTTTATGTTTTCATTATTTATAAACTGTTTACATGTTCTGATGGTCCAACAAATATATATATTTATTTCCTTATTTTAATTATTCGCAGATTTTTTGACTTAAACTCCATAGTTTTCGTTTTTACAAAACGAAATGTTAAATACTAGTTTGACAAAAATTATGTTAAATAGTTATTTTCTTACCTTCAAAAGGCCTTTCAGCTGGTATAGTCTGATTTTGAATAACGCTAATAGTTAAGAATTTTTTTTTTTCGATGGTCATTTATCATTGAGTTTCATTTTCAATAGAATGAAAAGAAAGCTTGTTTCATTTAACTTCCCTAATTACTCCTAATCATTTTACGTCAATTTCATAGTTTTCGAGTTATAAGGAGAAAACCTTAACGATTAGTTTGACAGAAAAAAGGCACCTATAATCATTTAAATAATTTTAAAAGGCGTATCAGCTAGTGTAGTTATTTTTTTTTATTTTACTCACAGGTTATGAAAAAAAAAATTTTCTTCATTATATAAAGAGTATTTTCATTTTTGAATGTTGCAACAGAAAGTTGGATTCCTATTCACTCTTTGTCTATTCGTAGTCATTGTACATACGTATACCTTATGGTTCTCGAGCTATAATGAGAAAATGAGTTTTGTGTTAAAAAATAAACTATGGAAAAAAATATACTTGATTTGTACAATATGTACACTATTTTGAGACGAGTTCTATAATTTAATTTGACCTCTTAATATTATCAGATTGTCTTCATTTACCGATATGTTGTAGGGAATATTATAGTGTACATTCCACATCATTGGCCTGCCATATACACCATATATTTTATGAATTATTCATATATATGTGTTTTATGTGTTGAGTTACCCCTCTTTGCTAGAGGCCAAAGCACTTGGAAATACAGTTTTCTTTGTTAACTTGAAGGGATCACTTAATTATTTTACTATATAATTTCTATGAATAGGCTTCATTCTCGTAAGTATTATTATTATTATCGGTAAATTTATACTTTATGGCATTGTGCTACATCTGTACCCACCCACCCCCATCCCCCCCAACAAGCTTGGGGGAGCCTGGGGAATCGGGGGTTTTGGGGGGGGAAGCATATGGGAGTGATATATGGCCTTTGAAAAATCTACGGGAATTTCCCTACATTGTGGGAAATTTCCCCAGATTTAACCTAAATTACCCTAACCAATCCTAACCGGGGGGGCTGCGCCCCCCCTGGACCCCCCCTGTGACACTGTTTCAACCTAACCTAACCTAACCAATCCTAACCGGGGGGGCTGCGCCCCTCCTGGACCCCCCCGCTGACACTTGTAACCTAACCTAACCTATTTATTGGTTGAATTGCAAATTTATCAAGTATAATTTCATAACTCACAATACCTTAAACGAGAGCATGAAGTTCCTGGCTGTGGGGTTATCCTCTACTATTCCTCCAAGGAGCCATACAGTGGGGACACTGAACAGCTGCTGGTAGGACGCCGTGCTCCCTCAGAAAGTCGTACAACAAATCGTTTTTTGAATGAAATTTTGCGATTATTTGCCAATAATCCAATTCACAATTTTGACAACTAACATGAACGGTAGCCATGATACAACTGAGGAGAAAACTGTCTCCTGCCCTATCCTTCCAGGTGTGCCACGTCTACTAGTACATATAGCAAGCTGTGATTGGCGCAGCTGGTGGTGGCAATTAGTGGTGGCACGTCATTGGACAGAGGAAATATAGACAATATAATAACCATCTGTACCAACAGGACCTAATCCCATGCTTGAAACCAAAGCCCTTGATAAAAACAATTGATAGTGTTTGTTTGTTTATTTTGACTTAGAGATACAGTCCAAAAGTGTTCCACATTCACGGACGTATTGCAGTGTTATTATTCATTTGCGACAGGTAGTGTAATCAGTGAAAATGTTGTCAACAGTAACAGCAACAAGCTGAGGGTAGCCATAGAATTATAGTAATGATAATAAGGTATTACTATACTTTATGCCATTAAACAGTCGAAGGTTATAACCTTCGATTGTTTAATGGCATAAAGTATAGTAATACCTTATTATCATTACTATAATTATTAACAATCGGTAATTTTTGCATTTTGTTAGAAAATTGCAAAAATATGGAAAAACTAGAAAAAAAAAATTAACGGCTCAAAAAAATCTCAAACGGCTCTCGAGAAAGATCCGGCTCTTCTCGTTCATCTGGAAGAGCCGGCTCTATGAACCGATTCGTTCACAAAGCGCCCATCACTACACCACAGTTGCCTTCAAATTCAAAATGTCGCCAAGGCCTGACTGGAGATCTTGCTGTGTTTGTGGCAAAAATAAGAAGACTCACCCCCAATTGAGGCTTCATGTGATTCCCAAGGATGCCAGAAGGTATGCAAGAATGGGTAGTGATATGTAAAATGAGTTAAAAATGTATGAATCGTAAAATAAGACTTAAAATAAGATGAACATTTTAAAGATCACCCAGATTTGAATATAAAAATTTCAACCAACATTTTATGACCTGACTGAATGTGAAACTACAATTTGTTTGAGGAAAACTGTTATATGTTACCACGAAGCTATATACAATTATTTAAGTGCTAAATCGTTGCGGAACAGCTATTAGTTCAATAAAAAGTTCACGAAAATATTTGACATACAAGGGGACCATATGCACACACATCCTTTGCCATTTGTGTGTGCATGGATTACCTATAGTTGTATTTACCTAGTTGTAGTCTACAGGGTCTGAGCTACACTCGTGTCACCGTATCTATAGTTGTATGGTTTTTATGTCAGTTGTACATTCCTTGTCACTATCATCTTTCAGTCCATTACAAGTTCCTATACTTATCAGGGAAACCTGCCTTAAATTTATTTATTTATGGGTTTTTTTTTGCGTTCAAGGAAATTCCTAAATGCAAATTTTTTTTTGTGTCAGATTGATTAAAATAATTATTAATGTATATTATTTTTGTAAATGTACATTCTGTGATTAGTTTATATTATTGTTGTTTTCGTACAGATGGCTGTGTTCAACAAGAACTTCCGACGAAGATGGATAAAATATGAGTTAAATATTTTTATTTCATATATATATATATATATATATATATATATATATATATATATATATATATATATATATATATATATATATATATATATATATATATATATACACATATGTCTGTTAGGCGATGATAGTTTTCTTCTCTTTTTCAGTGAAACTTATTTAATTGTTGTAAATTATTACTGTATAAGTTATAGTTCCTAAACAGCATTATTGCAAACCTCATATGAATATTGAACCCTTACTTTCTGCAGAATGCCATGATGCAAGTGGCACAATAGATCTTCCACATACTGCCCAACATTCTCAAGTGGTGACTTTATTATAATAAGTTAATATTTAAATAATTAAGAAAGACAATTTATTAAATTATAGAAAGACATGAATACTATACTTTGCACTTCATTCTTATCTTTGGTAGCCTATGTTAGGTGAGTTTGCAGAACAAAGCAGCATGTTTGCCACCCCATGTATAACCCGTTGTTAATGTCACATGTGCTGTATTTACCTTGTATTAATATCACAATGGAATATACGTGACATGTACTTTGATGTTTGTCTCATGTCACCTTAACATTTACAGATTCAGATAGCACCAACTTTGGAAAAATTATGTCTGAAGAGATGGACCACCAAGATGTACCTAGCCCTGATCCCTCCATCTGGTGTGCTCCAAGTCACCTGGAGGACACTACATCTAGTGTAGATCTTGGTGCAGATTAGCTGTAATGAGTGTACTTATCTGTTACATGTATTTCTTGCCATTACAACTACAATCCTACAAATGTTCAGTCACCACAATAAGTTAAAATAACGTTTTTAAACACAAGACAGACCAGTAAAACTCTGTAATTTGAATATAGTGCGTTGATCCTTCACTTCATGAAACAAATATTATTTATACTTTTACCATTCATGAAAAAACACCAATGATACCAATAGTAACTTTTTCAGGGATGTAGTAATTTATAATTATATTTGTTATATTCATCGGCATTTTTTTCATAACAATAATATATTTTTTTGTTTAAGTTTGTTTCTGAGAAGTCCCTCCAAGTAGTTCCAGTGAGTGAAACTTACTTCTCTCCACACATGCTACTCTTGCAATGTTATATTTGTGTGTCTATAACTCTGAAGCATCATTACCCTCTAGGTACTTCCCTCATACAGTTGACCACGTCACACAAGTGTTTGTTTATCCCAGCATTGAAAGAGTGCTTGGTACAAGGGTGTAAGCCAGGTCTGTCATCTCTATCCCTTCAAGGACCATTTACTCTTTTGATCCACTTAACTGTTAGATACCCTCCTCATGTAGACTCTTAATAAGCTATTTCTAATTTATTATCACCATGTGTCAAACAACCTCGATTACCACTTTACATAATTGTCATAAACAGTCTCATTAATGCTTTAATCTTATCCTTACAGCTAACACAGTCCTCTCATATAACTTTCATCCATTGTTGTGTTACATTCAATGTCCACAACTCTTGCAATCTAAATCCCTTTCTTCCAGATTCCCTTCATGGATAATGTCATCTAACTCATATCTTTTTATGATTGCATTTGCATTCTTACTTTTGTGTATCCTTAATTTTAAGCCCTCATTCCACATGTACATCTCAATCCTTTATGTCAGTGTTGGTGTGGTTATACAATTATTAGTAGTATCATTTATTTGTATTTCTTCAACTATATGTCTATTGTATTGCCATTGATCCCCAGCAATTAGATTTCTCCTTCTAATATGATATCAATATTACAGAGTGGAATGACACTGAAGTGTGTGTCATTTCCATCTCTTGAGACAACCATGAAAATCATCCTTCACCGTCTGCCATCCACACTTCCACTCAGGTGAAGGAGACCATTCACTTGCATCATGGTGCAGGTAAGAACTCACCCATCACTTTTGATTTTGACATTACTGAGCCAATCTTTCTCTATCTTCCCATCTTACAACTGTCATTACTCTACTCCTATGACCCTCAATTTCACACATACACCTGCTTCACAAAATGTTCACTCTTCGTTCTCTCAAGATGACCAGAGTGCCTCATTACCAAAGAGCCATGGATAATGGCAGCATAACTGCATCCCCTACGAGCCTGTCTACCTCGTTGATGGGTGCAGAACCATTGTCTTCACGGTTCATGTGCATACAAGGTACAACATTTAGTATCATGAATGTTTGTATGTTTGTAATATTTTTTCAGTAGTTTGTTTCTGTTTGTTGTGTGTGTGATTCACTACACACTAGAAATAGAAGTTACCAAAAAAATATAAACTGAAATTAATACAAATGTAAAAGTATTGTCTTGAACTTTTTGATTATTACTTTCATTTTGTTTTGGGTGTAGGGGAAGGGATGCCAAAAGTAAGACTTTTATCTTGTGTTAAAAAAAAAGATAGAACTCTTACAACAGTGTTGACTAGCATTCAATAAAAAAAATGTAATGGATATGAAAATGCATTATACCGTGAAAACAGGTGACACAGTAAGTAATATATGTAATTTTTACAGATTATTTTGCATCTGACGGGCAGCACCAGGTCTATACCATAATATATCTGCAAGGATGCAACTTTAAAGGGAATGGAGTAATTAGTGGAAGTGTGTTACATTGAGGAGGTTTGGAGATGTAATGAGGGTGAGTTTGTATAGAGACTACATGATTGAAGTTTGAAGTGCAACGGTTATGTTGGACAGAAATTACAGGAATGGCCTTGACCACACAGTAAGGTATTGCTAGAACAGGGAAATATGGCCAATATTCTGCCATAGTCAACCGCTAAGTATTAAATGTCCTTGGAAGATGACAATAACAACTTTTTAGGTGAATTTAGTTTTGATAAAATATTTTTCCCAACAGGCAAAGCAGTTAAACTTCTGCAGAATCATGTTTCAAGACTTCGAAAACAAACTCAACAACTGATATGTCAGAAAGTCCTGCACTGCCTTGTGTGCATGGTGTGTGGGATTGCTTTGTCAGAAAGGCTTGCACTGCCTTGTGTGCATGGTGTGTGGGATTGCTTTGTCAGAAAGGCCTGCACTACCTTGTGTGCATGGTGTGTGGGATTGTTTTGTCAGAAAGGCTTGCACTGCCTTGTGTGCATGGTGTGTGGGATTGCTTTGTAAGAAAGGCTTGCACTGCCTTGTGTGCATGGTGTGTGGGATTGTTTTGTCAGAAAGGCTTGTGTGCATGGTGTGTGGGATTATATATATATATATATATATATATATATATATATATATATATATATATATATATATATATATATATATATATATATATATATATATATATAAGAAAAGCACAAGTCACTGTCTTGCAGGGAGAGAAATATCTTTGTTGCACAGAAAAAAAAAGTCTGCAGTAACAGTAAGTTTAACTCCCTTGAAGAGAGACACAAATCACTGGCTTGTAAGACGCAGTCATTATCTCCCCCATCACCTATTTTTTCTGCCCCTGGAGCTTTTGCCTTTTCATTTGGTCATGGCTTCTAGTATCCATCACACAGTCGCCGGTGGCCTGGCGTTTAAAGGGCAACTTGGCGTGAACATCAGAGTTTGTGTCCCTGCACAAGTTGGAGCCAAAACCATTGAAAAGGTTGCCGCCCACGACGGGGAGAATCTTGGTGATTACATTGTGTCCATTACAGCACTGTGCCACCTCAAATTCTGGGAACTTCCTGGCCAAGCCAACAAGGATCTGCAGGAATGTGTCCTTATGGTTGTCACAACCAAAAAACCTGAAATAAAATGTGAATGTTAGCACATTACAAGTGAACAAAAAATTATACAAATAAAAATAAAAAAACATCCGAAAAAAAAAGAAGAAGAATTCAGAAGTACAATTAAATTTATAAATTAATAGATTAATTCCTATAATTATATTACCAACTAGTCTGTAGCATCTATTCGTTCGAAGAATGTAAAAAAAAAAAAAAATCTAATGCATGTGTGTAAGCACTCACACAGTAAGATATTGGCATTTAAACATCAAATATGTATGTATGTATGTATGTACCGATGCTGTTTACCCCATCAAAGGGGAGAAAAAAAAAAAAAAATACTGTAATATAAATAAACTTTACTTACTTATTCCTCCTCTCCTTGTTGTTGATTAGGGAATACCAGACACTCAAGGCGAAGCAAGTAATGTGGCACAAAGTTGGTGAAGGGTAATGTAGGCCTTCTTTCCCACCGTCTGGTGTCCCCCTGTCCAGCAGGCGTGTGAACGCATGGAACTTCTCGGGGTCCCAGCCCTCAAAGGTGGGCTGGTACTTTTCCATGCTATCCCAGAAGAGCTCCTCCTGGCAGGGAACACATGGATATGGCAGTGTCAGTGGAAAAAGAAATCATGCCCATGACCACACCAGTTATAACAGAAACAGGTCAAATCAGTTATACAAAATCTAAAAAATAAGAAAGCTCCAGGACCTAACACATGTAAACCAGAATTTTATAAAGCCTTATTATATAAAAAGTTAATGTATGAAAACAATAACAAGGTGCTTAAATAATGTACTGGAAAGTGGAAACATACCACAAGAATGGAGAAGATCACATACCATAATGATACCCAAGAAAGCCAAACCAACAGCAAAGGACCTCCGCCCAATTGCACTAACAAATTACATATATAAAATATTCATGGCTGTGATCTGAAACAAAATTAAAGACCATCTTAGGATAAATGAAGAACAAAAAATAATACAAGCTGGTTTCACTTCAGGAGCAAGAATAGAAGACAACATCTTTATACTTCAATATTGTGTAGAAATGAGTTACATGGAAAACAAAACTAATTATCATATCTATTGACTTCTCAAAGGCGTTTGATTCAGTGAAGAGAGCTAAAATAGTAGAGGCCTTGATTAAATACAAAATACATCCACTAATCATCATTGCATTCGCTAACACCTACCAAGATGACATAACAAAACTCAGCATCACTGAAGACCTAACCACAGAAATGAAGGTAGCAAATGGGATCAGACAGGACTGTACAGGTTCCACAACTATCCTTAAACTCATCATTTATTTAATTCTTCAAGAAATGGAAAAGAGAAAGGGTTTTACTACTAGAGGCATGAACATCACCTTAAGCTACGGTCACACTAGGTATTGCTAACGCTAGCCTGACTTCCGTTTTCCCTGGCTTGACCGATACGACTAGCAGTGTGGTCACACTCACAAGTAGAACCACTCGCCTTGCGGAATCAACTGATCATAACAACACAAGCCGTTATGGAGGAAGCACTTTTCTTCTTCTGCTTATGAACATTTTCCATGAGACTTATAATAGCGTTACAAGAAGCTTGTGATAACATCAAAACACTGATGGAAATAAGCAAGGAATATGGCATGGAAATAAATAAAGAAAAAAGCCAAATAATCATACACAACGCAGAACACAAACCAGAGAACATTGAGGGAATCCGTGTGACTAACAATATTAAGTATCTAGGTGTTATAATAACAGACAAGAGGGATATATTTAAGGAACAGAAGAATAACATGATTATGAAGGCACAAAGATTGGCAAACCTGACCTACTCAATAATAGCAAAAAGCTGCCACAAAATCATTATAGACAAGACATACTGGAAGAGTGTTTGTCTACCAATTATTAAAGGAAATCCTGAGAAGAATCAAATGTGAATACTTTAACTGGATGAAGACAACCAGAAAATACTTAGACTGCACCAAGTTAACATATAACAACATTGATAAGTTGCAAACTATCCTACTTTATTACCCATGTGTGTGTGTGTGGCGGGGGGGGATGCCTGGTGGGTGGGATGAGGAGTAGGTAGCTAGATTCGAATTTTGAATTAACGGATTCCATTTGTTTTGAGGTGACTGTGGTCATCAATCATGGTCTAACTAACTTGGTTAGACCATGACCGTGATATGTATCTATTTGTTAAATTCGCACGGTCATTTTTGAATACATAACAGTGGTGATGGTAGCCATGATCAAATAATGACCGCTACTAAAGTTTCATCATCCACCGTTCTACGTTCAATTTCTACAGGGAGTTTTATATGAATTTAGTACTGAAATGTTCCTAAAATCTTATAAATCAGACATTACAATAACTAAATGTTGCATACTTACTGCTAAAACGAGTCCGGTGTCCAGCTAGTAGCTACAGTAGCACGTCCGTCTGGTTCCAGTGGCAGTGGGTGACTGACTTCATACTGACCGACGAACGTCTCGCCATCACAGTCAGCTCAGCTTTCTCAGCTACGCGCCACGAATTGTTGTGAAAAATTCATTCCCAAGCCGATATAACGATAATATGACATTTGATCACAATCAAATCATATTCAGGAATGGTGATTTCACAATATGTGATGCTTTATTTCAGAAATTATTGCCAATTTGCCTGAAATTTTTGCTATAAACAATATGCTTTATACACAACTCCCACACGATTTTCACTCATTCTTGTAATCTTTATGTTAATTTCCTATTTGCACAAGTTGTAAAATCATTTTTTAGGTTCAGCAATGGTTCAGCAATCATTACTGATTGTAAGGACATCAAATACAATGTCCTAAGTAGAATATGAACTGATAAATGAAGTATTATCTGTCATCACTCATAGCAGCGGAATCAATAGGACCGAAATGTAATATCGTCTGTCAGCGATTGTCGCGAGTGTCCAGTCAAGTATGGTGTAGTCTATGATTGGGGTAAATTAGATTAGATCTGGGGAAATTTCCCTAAATCTAGGGAAATTCCTCTAGATTTTTCAAAGGCCATATATCACTCATATATGCCTCTCCCCCCAAAACCCCCCGATTTCTCACAGTCCCCCAAGCTTGTTGGGGGGGTATGGGTAGAGATAGGGAATATTGGCTTAAACTATAAATTTATCCTAAATTCAATGAAAACAAATAACCAGGTTAGAGGCTGCTGTACAGCAGCCTCTAACCTGGTCATTTGTTTTCATTGAATTTTGATATATATACTCCCAAAAAAACAACTTACGTAAGAACATAAGAACATAAGAAATGAGGAGACTGCAAGAGGGCAGTTAATGACCTACACGAGGCAGTTCCTTGTCCCTCATCCTTGGAATAATCCAATATTTATCCATCCCACCTGTCATCCCTATTCATACTCTGATCCAACCGTCTTTTAAAGCTACCTATTGACTTAGCACTTACTACGTGTCTATCCAGCCTATTCCAATTGTTCACGACTCTGTTAGTGAACCAATATCTACCTATGTCTGTCCTGAATCTAAGTTTTTCTAGCTTGTACCCATTTCCACGTGTCCTATCCTGACTACTAAATTCTAAAACCTGATCAATGTTTCCCTTATTGATTCCTTTTACCCATTTGAAAACCTCAATCATATCACCTCTTGCCCTCCTCTCTAAGGTGGAGATTAAGACGTTTTAACCTATCTTTGTAGGGTAAATTTCTCAGCTCCTGAATCATCTTGGTCATTCTTCTCTGAACTGCCTTCAAGGAGCCTATATCCTTCCTCACCTGGTTCACTCACCTGATGGGCTTCCCCAACTAAGGCAGGAGAAGCCACATTCCGCTGTTGCACCAGCCCCAAAAATAAATAAACAAACCACAGACAATTCTTCTTCTTCTTGGGAATTTGATGGGGCCATGCAGGCTGTGGTGCCACAGCCTCTAGTGCCCCTGTGATGCCTCCAATTTTATCTCAAACAGGCCTACTGAATGTACCTTTTTGTTTTGTTTAGTATGCCCTTAAATCCTGTATTCCCAAGGTGATACTGCATTATATAAATGTTTTTACTCACATATCATTCATACTTTTATACTATATGTTTATATTAATGTTTATATTAGAATTGTTTCTCCAAACTTTCAAATCCTATGCAGTCATCCCCCCCACAAGACAGTTTTCTATGGAAAGAAATTAATATCATAATCTAATCACTATTAATAGTTATTAACTTGTCAAAATGTTCTCCATAGTCTAATATAATTAACCTACTTAGTTATCTTCTCAAAAAACTTTGTTAAGAATGACGTAATATTGCATCATATGAGGTGATCATGCCCCTGGGCCCGTCGATGTGCAAAAAGTCACGTATACCAAAACGTTCCCCTATATATTAATCCAGAGATCAGGTTCAATAGATATCTAAATGTCACTTATTTAGCGTCAAAATTAATTTCCTATAAACTGATAACTATTTCATGTCTCAATAATCAATTAATAATAAGATCAAAGGAGGAATATTCTCGAAACCCCCCCCTTCCCCCTCCTCGTCTCCCGCCTTTTTTTTTCCCAGAGAGCGTCATTCAGCTGTAACTTTGATCACGTCCACAGGTGAGTGACATCGCTCTCGAAATCCCTCAATATTAGTGAAATTCAATGCCTCTCACGATTAATATATAATCCATAATCTTCCCCAGTAGCCTGACAATATATGTAAATCCTTATTGAGATCTATTATAAGTGGATAATACCAATTTCCTTCTCTTAAAGAAGGACAACGTGGTTTCAAAACCGCATGATCCTCTGTTCCCCTACAAAATATTTCATGGTGTACAATATATATTTTTCACGGTAATTTCTATGTTATTGTGACTGTGTATTAACTTCTGAGTTAAGGAAGTGAATTATACTGAATTCAGCTGTAACTTTGATCACGTCCACAGGGAAAGAATGCCTCCACGACAGTTACACCAATTTCTCATTTACTTTCTTTTGTTTTGTAAATAAATGAACGGCTAGAAAGCCAATGCCAAACTTCCGAGTTAAGCCTTAGGGAACTATGTGTCACGTAGGACGGTCTGATAAACCCAGCCCATGTATTCAGGAGTAGGAATCGCATATGCCTATTTAGTGAGGAAGAATTATACTATGTCTGCATAACCAGAAACATTGAGATCACCTTAATTTCGGAAATCCCCTGAGAAAAGGTTCATTAACTATTCTCAGGCCCAGTTACAAAATTATAATATTACTTTAAGGTGATGTTTTTCAGGGAAGGGAGTCAAGGGTATAACTTGTAATGTGTGAAGAGTTTGGTATCTCGAGGTGAGATAAGTATTGCCAACCCGGTGTATTTATTTTCTTTTTGAGGAAGGTTATTTCTGCCATGAGCCATTAAGTTGTCTGATACTATAACTAAGCTGTGTTTCTAAGACTCAATGATCAGCCTGTGATATTCAAAGTATACCATAAATAAATAACCCAAGTAAAATCTGAGAAAGGGATTCCGTGTTAATAATAACCTCCGTTGGTGTGGTAAGGTAAGTGAGGGAAAGTGCTCAACACACTTGAAAAAGGATATGAAACAAATCCACGAATCCATGTGTCTTATTGAAACTCAGTCCACTCTACCAATTAACTAGATTGTTAAATTAGTTCCCTTTTCTTTCCATTGGTCGCCTATATTTCCCTGGTAATAATTATTTCCTCTTTCGAATATTTTAACTTCCCTTTAGGAAGAAACTAAATTCCCTGAGAATCCCCTAATTCTCATTAAACCTTTGGGGATGGTGGCAGCTTTCTTTTCTTAATATTCAGGGAAATATCCAACATCAGGGACCATTAATAAATATAATTAATCAAAGTAAATATCTTGTTAATTGCCATAAGAGTCCCCCATTAGAAGTTAATTTAATGACAAGGCACCACACTGGTGGTCCTTCAGCAATGAAGTGAAAGTAAAACAAATTAAATAAAGAATAAAACAACAACAATTAACAACTATAAATAAAATAACGCCCCCGTCCCCCCCCAGGCACCACACCCCAAAAGTGCAGGTTGCAGATGAATGAATGGATCAGATCCTGTTGAGTTGACCTGTCCTTTGGAGGAAGGTTCTGGTGTGTTTGAGTACTTTGAAGGCCAGGCCAGGGTCTTGAGAGCCACCTAAGATGTCTGTTATTGTTGGTCTGCGGAGGTGGAGAGACGACAGTGAGTGAAGGAGTGCCATGCGGTGGGAGTGGTGATGAGGACAGTGAAGTAGGTGTTCTGGGGTGTCTGGTTGTGTAGGGCACCAAGGGCAGTGGGGATCATCAGTCATGCCCAGCTTGTGTAGGTGGGAGTTTAGGCGGCTGTGTCCAATTCTGAATCTGTTGACGGCAGTGTCAAGGGCATGGCTGGGGGAGTAGGTCCACCAGTGGTGTCGTGTGTCTTGTCTAATGCGTCCAAGTGAGGTGTGCTGTAGGGCGTTAGTCAGGTCTGTGTCCCAGTGTAGTCTACAGGCTGTGTGGAGGTTAGTCAGTGAGTCAGTCTGGTCAGTGGGGAGGTGTATGGGGAAGGGGTGGGAGTGTGCCTCCGCTGCCGCTCTATCGGCCACTGTGTTGCCCATGACGCCGACGTGTAAGGGGACCCACTGAAGGTGGATGGAGAAGCCAAAAGAGAACAGTTGGAGAAGAAAGTGGTGAATGGTGAAGCAGAGAGAGTGGTGTGTTTTGGGGCGGTGGTGCCGGATGAGTTGGAGGGCTGAGAGGGAGTCTGAGAAGAGAGTGACTGAGCAAAGGGAGGTGAGTGTGGTGGCAAACCTGAGGCCCTCTCTGATGGCAAAGAGTTCTGCTGTCAGAATGGAGGCAGAGGCCGGAAGCCTCCAGGCAGTGGCAGTGGAACGTACTGGAACATACATAGCAGCTCCAACAGAGGGAGGTGTTGGGAGGCGGGAGCCGTCAGTGTATATGTGGAGGGAGTTGTGGTAGTGAGTGTGCAGGAGGTTGTTGAAAATTATCCTGCCCTGCACCGGACAGTGTGCCTTTGACCATTGTGTGTCTGTGTGCAGTGTCAACGATATTAAGGAGGAGAGGGGAAATCAAGGGCCCAAAGGGGAAGTCTTCTCGAGAGTGAGAAAGGAGGGGGGGGTCACCCGGAGGGAGGCAAAGAAGGAGAGGGCTCTTTCTACAAATGGTGTGTGGGCTTGATATGGTAGGGGACCAAGAAGTGGTGCCCTACTCTGTCGGAGAAGGAGGGAGTGGTGGGCGTGGCAGCTGGGGGAGGATGCAAGTTTGATGTAGGTGCGGACAAGGAGGATGGAGCATCGGTGTGACAGTGAGGATAGGGAGGATTCTGCCTGAAGGGCTGTGACTGGGGAGGACCTGAAAGCTCCCAGGGTTATACGCATGGCTGTGTTTTGAATGACA
The DNA here is from genome assembly GCA_036785275.1 of Cancer borealis. Taxonomy (NCBI): domain Eukaryota; kingdom Metazoa; phylum Arthropoda; class Malacostraca; order Decapoda; family Cancridae; genus Cancer; species Cancer borealis. The sequence continues at coordinate 388,512 of JAXIVD010000014.1, forward strand.
TCCAATTTATGGAGAAGTGAAAGTGAGGCCGCCCCACAAACCTCACATCCGTAGTCTAAGCGACTCCGGATATAGGCACAATAGAAACGGAGAAGGATATGCCTGTCCGCACCCCACTTGACCCCTGCAAGGGATTTCATTAAGTTTAGTCTTTTAAGGCAGTGTATGTGACGGCCCCAGGTTAGACGGGGGCCGTTCACTACTATGCCTAGAAACTTATGTTGAGTTTTGAAGGGAATGGGTGAACCTTTGATGGTGACCACAGGTATGTTGGGTATTCGCCTTCTGGCGAAGCACAGAAGGCTAGACTTCTGGGCACTCACCGTTAGGCCCCAACGTGACACAGACAATACTATAATTTTGGGCTGGAAAGTGCAACACATACGGCAGGAAATACACAAACAGGCAAAGAATAGAGTTGGATGAGTTGAAATTGCAAATAGACTCAACAATTAGCAGTATTGGAAAAGAGTATCACCGAGATGATTGGTTAGAGATGTTTTAAAAGTGGTGACATTCTGAGAAGAAACTACACTCTGTGATAAGGAATTCCGAATATTAATGCTTCGAATACTAAATGATCTTCTAATGTCTAACTGGGAATGTACACAGAAAATGTTGTACTGATGTCCTCTCGTGTAGGTAATAGCTGGGCGAGGGAATAAATCTTCAGGCTTTATCGATGAAGCTCCATGAAAAATCTACCAATATTTGATCAAATCATGACGAAGTAGTCTACCCTGGATAGAATACAAATTTAGAGATTTTAAGCGTTCTTGATAAGTAAGATGTTCCATACCACAAATTGTTTTAGTCCACCTTCTCTGCACGCCTTATAGCAATCTCAAGTCACCAAGATGTCCTGTGTTCCACAATGATGAAGAATACTCTAATAATGGTTGTATATGAGTGGTGAAGAGAGGTAACATAAATGAAACCTCACGATTAACTGTGGATTTCAAGATGTTCTCTGCCACTCTGCTCGCTTTGTGCACTATGTTATCTACATGTTGGTGGAACTTTAATGAAATGTCAACCATGATAAGGGGACCAAAATTGAGCTGCATAATCTAGGTGGGGTCTAACTAGCGCTAAATACAACCTCATAATGACCTCAGAACTCCTATTTGTCACACACCTACTAATAAATCCCAGTATCTTGTTGGCCCTATTTCTAGCTATGATACACTGTTCCCTGGGGCGCAAGTCACTGTTTATTTAAACTCCTAAGTCCCTCACACTATATGACCTTCCTAAGATATTGTCATTTAATGTGTAGTCTACAGGCCTATTACCTTTACCTACGCTCAATGCTATACTTGTTAACATTAAACTGCATCTGCCATTGCTCTGACCACTCGTACAGCTTACTTAAGTAATTCTTCAGCATCCTAGCATCATCTAAATTCTTTACCGGTCTTCCTATTTTTTTGTCATCGGCAAATTTACTGATATCACTGTTTATTTGTATCTCTAAGTCATTTATATAGATTATGAATAACAACGGTCCTAGTATTGATCTCTGTGGTATCCCACTAGTGACATTACCCGATTCTGATTTCTTCCCATTGATCTGTACCCTCTGTTCCGTACTAGTAAGCCATCTCCTAATCCATTTTAGTACCTTCCCATCTATGCCATGAGCCTTAACTTTACTTAACAGTCTCCTATGGGGTACTCTGTCAAAGGCTTTACTGAAGTCCAAATAAACTATATCATACTCGTCCCCCTTATCTATGGTTTCAAATAATTTCCTATAGAAGGATAATAAATTTGTGAGGCATGACTTCCCCTTGCTAAAAAATATGTTGACTATGTCTAATTAGCTTGTGTTCATCTAAATGTTTCCTAATTGCCCTTGCTATGATAGTTTCTAACATCTTGCCTACCACTGATGTTAAACTAATTGGGCGGTAGTTACTACTTTCTGCTTATCTCCTTTCTTGAATATAGGAACTACATTTGCCTGCTTCTATAGCCTAGGAACTACTCCTGTGTCTAGTGATTCTCTAAAAATCATCGCAATGGGTTCAACGAGTTCTTCTCTACATTTTCTACATGTACGTAAAAGAGAATAAAAGATAAAAAAATGTTGCAGAAATGCTGGTGTAGGTACAAAAAGATGTATAACCGTAGCAAATAAAAATAGTTAAGATATCCCCAAAGTTTTTTTGGTTAAGGGTAAACTCTACTCGGGAATTTTACATTGATATACAGTTTATTATACACAAATGATTCTGACATTCATTACCGTCGCAAATAAATAGTTAATAAGATACCTCAATTCCCCATCTTTCTCCAATAAACATGAGGACATATGGGAATGTTAGGTTTTTTTGGTTGGGTGTGAAAGTCAAATTTTACCCAAATCTAACCTAACCAAGGAAAGCCTACCGGCGCCACAGGTTAGACATACATAAAATAAGGGTATTTCTTTAGAACTACTGCTCCACCTCTTTATTATAAATATGAAGTCGTACATACTATCAAGGATACATAGTATACTCAACATCTCTGAAGGTTTCAGGCGATGCTCACCATTATTTACCTCGCAAAACGTCTTTGAAGTTGTGTTATGTTATGTTATATTGGTTAGATTGTTAAGTTATAGTTAGGTTAAGGTTGTTAGGTTAGATTACGGCTATTTTATGGTTAGATTAAGTTGTTAGGTTCGGTTATTTAAGATTTTTACATTTTATTACTTAAATCTAGAAAAATATCTAAGTTGCAAACCCTAACTTTTGGGTAATAAAATGTAAAAATCTTATTTAATTGAACCTAACTTATCCTAATAACCTTAACTTAACCATAACTTAACATAACCTAATCAACCGAATATAACATAACCTAACATAACTTCAAAAACGTTTTGCGAGGTAAATAATGGTGAGCATCGCCTGAAAGCTTCACAAATGTGTTGAGTACACTATGTATAGTATATACGATTTCATATTTATAATAAAGAGTTGGAGCAGTAGTTGTTAAGAAATACAAAAAGTTTATATATATATATATATATATATATATATATATATATATATATATATATATATATATATATATATATATATATATATTTTTTTTTATACATTGAAAAGGTACTGGCTAAAGGACAATAAAAATACGTTAAAAAAATCCCTCTTGTCGCCATCCTGTAAAGAGGACAGTAGGAAAAATAGAAGCAGGGGGTGGAGGTCCAGTTAACATAACAGTTTCTTGACAATCCTCTTTTGAAAGAGTTCAAGTCATAACCAGGTAATAAGGCATGAATAAGGCAGGTAATAAAGGCATGAATGAAATGTCTTAATTATAGACTATCAATCAATATCAGAAATATAATGAAAGAATCAGCATGTGCACTAATTTAACCTAACACACTTTGTATTTTGCACTTTAAAGCAACCCAACTTTGTCCAGTGATTCAATAGTCTTGTACTTTTAGCTGAGAAAGAGTTAAGGATGTTAGCCAAAGATTTTAATCATAGAACGAGCGAAGGCTAACAATCCTATACTTGTGTATTGTGGAGTTAAGAAAACATGGAACAAAAACCTTTTTGCAGCTGCATTTGTATTAATCTTAGTTTCTTACAATAGATCTTCTGGAAGAGGCCTTTCTAGGCCTGTTCAAATTCAGATTTAGATTGATATGTAGATTCATCAGGAGTGTCCATGGTGTCTGATTACACAAAATAACCATGAACTTGCAAAGATGTATTGTGGAAGGTGTAGTATGCTACAGTAATAGGTGTAACATCATCAAGGTTAACCTCGAGGTTCATCAGACCTGAATCTACTTTTGAAGAATCTAATGGTGTTTTAAATCACATATTTAGTTATATAAAGTTTTTATTGTACAATAAGCAGGTAGGTGAGAATTTGGGATGCCGCTGTCCCCCTTAATGTATCGGGAAATGAAAGCTGTAACTCTAAACACTCCCTCGGAGAAGTGACTAGTGAGTAGTGTGACGGACTGATGTCTGGACAGTGACTGGCCTCTCATTATTATTGTTTTGATCCAGCGAATCCAAAACAGATTCTGATGTTCTATTTGCATCCAGCGAATCCAAAACAGATTCGGATTCAGAGCAGAATCCGGAGTAGATTATTGGGAACAAATAGAAGAGGCTTATAGTGTCACCTCGCAGTCTCACCAATATCACGCATGAACCCCAGCAAGCCCTACCGCGCACACATCACCCAGGCCACACAGGAGTCCATAGAGGCAACAGCTGAGTTGCCGTGGTGTGGATGGTGCAGTGTCGTAAATGTAGTGGTAGTGTAGTAAGGCCTCCCCTTAACACGTAACAATAATAATAGTATAATTATAACAATAATTGTAAGATTAAGCGAGTGCTTACCAAGTATGAAGTTTGATCGTAATTTCACAAACATTTAACGACGTCACAGTGGTACACAATGAGAGACGCTCCCCCACCATTCCACCATCAGTCCGTTTAGAGAGTAGGTTTTAGGAAACAGCCACCAACTACCGCTGAGAGCCCATGCTCCAAAGTGAGCTCCATGAATAGATAGGGCAGGGAGGGAGAGCATTGTGCACCACTGTGACGTCGTTAAATGTTCGTGAAATTATGATCAAACTTCATACTTGGTAAGTACTCGTTTAATCTTTCAATTTCATGTCACAATATTTAACTGATGTCACAGCGGTACCCAATGAGAGCTTTAGAGAGGTTCCTAAAACCTACCAAATCACACAAATTTCAGAAAAAGGCTCAGTATGGAGCCGTGAAAAAGAAAATCCATAGGAACAAAGTAAAGCACAACACTGTAATTCAGAAGATAGAAAACATTAACAATTATCAAAAAAATAGTGAAACACAGTCCCACAGGAACATGGAAAGAAAAATCACCCATCACCCATACCAAAAATGGGGTCAAAGAACCCTCACATTAAACCCTGAGCAGAGGAAAAGGCCAAACATTATATGACAAAATTGCCCTCGCAAACTGTCCATGCTGAGCGATGGGCTTCCGATAGTGTTGCGTAAAGGTCAACTCCCTGGCCCAACCAATGGTGGAGACACTCGTGAATAACAGCAAAACCAGGGCCGCCTTGTTGGACGATGCAGATCTAGTCGAATGGGGAGAAAATATAGTAAGGTCAATGCCAGCAGCCCCCATCACATCTCTCACCCAACGATGCAAAGTATCACGAGAGACCAACCGTACTGGAGGTCGTGTTGTCAAGAAAAGCCCCGTAAGCGCTCCTCGGAAGGTCGTTGTCCTATCAAGATAATGCTCAAAGGTGTGCACAATGCATAAGCAGTTGTCATACGGGTAAGCCTCAAAGACCACCCTTGACAGAAGGACCTCAGGACGGGAAGTTTTCACCAGATCGCCAATCCCAAAAACAACCTGAGTCTCAGAGACAAACAAATTTTTTGTGTCCAGCAAATGCAAGGTCTGGCCACGTTGGCCAGACAACAAGAACATAAGAACGACCAATTTTATGGATAACTGAGGAAAGGACAAATCCTCCGTGGGACCCAGACTGCAGATATTAATCCAGAAGTAGCTGAGGATGTTGTCCCGCAGGACGTCCATCAAAAGTAGCAACTGCAGAGATGCCAGACCGGATAGTGTTCATAGAGCTGTACCCACGGCCTATCCCCCGTTTAAATTCTGACAAAAGATAGTCCAGAAGGACATACACAGGTGGTAGAAATGGATCCACTTCCCTGCCGAGGCAAAATGACAACCAATTATTGATACGCGGCCCATATTGAGCCTTAGTGCTAGATCTCCAGGACCGAAGGATAAACTGGGCAACCTCTGTCGAAAGGCCTCGACGTGTGAACGCTGCTAGGAGAGCACCATCGCTGTCAAGACCAACCCCCGAGCCCGAGGGTGTGCAAGAGTTAGCTGTTGCGGAAAAAGCAGAGGACAGCATGGAAGCAAGACTGGATCGGCTGCCCATATTTGAAGGGCCGCTGGAAACCACACCTGAGTTGGCCACAGTGGGAGAATCATCAGTGCCGTCGCCCCGTAGTCCTGCAGTTTCCGGAGAGCCCTGGATATCACACTGAAAAGTGGAAAGCATATAAACTCTTCCCGCCCCAGTCCAAGGTAAAGGCATTAATGCACATAGCAGATGGGTCTGGCCTCCAAGAAACATAGTCAGGTAACTGAGCAGTTATCTGTGTAGCAAAAAGATTGATATCAGGAGTATAAAAATGCTGACAAACCATCCTGAAAATACGCGGCTGTAACATCCTCTCACCATCCATCGTACTGACTCTAGACTCTGTGTCTGCTGTCACATTGTATAAACCCTGTACATGCTGTGCCAATAAAATAATATCCCTAGAAGCAGCCCACTCAAAAACCGTTCTGTAAAAGCATGAAGTGTAGGTCGTGTGCTACCACAACGATCAATCCATGCAACCGCAGTGGTATTGTCAGAGCGAAGGCTAATATGAGCCATTCTTATCCCAACAAAGTGACTGCAAGCTCAACAGAATGGCCCTTAACTCCAAAGAGTTTAAATGATCCAGCTTCTTGTGGGCCCAGTGACCTCCAGTTGTAAAGTCCCCCATTGAAGCACCCCAGCCAGTCAGGCAGGCATCTGTAAACAGCTAACATGTTGGAGAAGAAGAGCGGAGCGACCTCTCGTGAAAAACTACATTAGTCACTCACCAAGTGACTAATTCCCGGGCATGAGCATCTCAAACAAGGCAGGAATTATAATTGCCATAGGACCAAGAGAGATCCCTGATACGAATAATCTCCAGGTACCTGTAACCTGTAACGGAGAGGAGCTAACTTTACAGCAGGGCCAGAAGCCACCGCTAAACCAATAAAAGAGGACAAGTCTTGTAAGGTGATATCTCTGTTGAGGAGGAGCAAACCTTTTTCCCTGATGTGCTCCCTCCTACAGGAGGGCAAAGTCAAGGAAACAGAGTCAAGAACCACATTAAGGAATGTAACCCTCTGGGTAGGCTCCAGGACCGACTTCCGCACATTGATGGTGAGACCCAGAGAATGAAAGAAGTACAAGGCATAGCTCACCTGGACCCGCGAGGCCTCTATCGATGAAGCAATAAAAAGACAGTCGTCTAAATAACAAACCACAACCATTCCAAGGGACCGAAGGTGGGAGAGGACAGGTTTCAGTAACTTTGTAAAGGTGCGAGGAGCAGAAGATAACCCCTGAGGGAGACAAGTAAATTTAAAAGCGCAGCCCTTCCACCAAAACTGAAGCCACTTCCTATCCTCAGGCTTAACATAAACTGAATAATAGACGTCCTTGAAATCAACTGTAACAAAAAAACAGTTAGGGAGGATTAAAGGAATCACATCCTTCAGAGTGTCCATCTTAAAAAAAGAATATAAGGCACATGAACATTAAGGTCCATCAAGTTTAGAATAACCTTCGCCGGCCTGAACCGGCTTTATGATGGGAAACAAAACCGTAAACGATAAACAAAGCTCCACTATTGACTGTTTGAGGAACTGATATAAGGCATCGTTCAGGGTCTGATTATCCGCCCGAGACAGGGCGAGAGGACGTGGAGGCACAGTCTGAAAAGGTATGAACACAAATTCTAGAAATTTTCCCTTCACCACATCATGAATCCAAGGATCCTGCATGAGACCCCCACAGTAGGTTAGCAGAGAAAATCTTACACCCTATAAAGTTATCAGGTGTATTAACTAAAGGAGGAAACCCGGAACTCACCGGAGAGGTTACTGCAGCTTCGGCCCATGCATCCCCCTCTCCTGGGGAGGCTCCATTCCTAGGTCAGGTCACTTTGGGAATCACTTTTGAGTGTATCTAACACATCACTTTCCCTCACTAGCACAAGTTACTTAGGTGTTATTACAGTGTTACACCCGTCTCATTATGAAGGTCACCTAGGCGTTAAAGGGTGTGTTTTGCACATATAACACACTCATCTATTGCTTTTCTGTCACAATAACTTCGTTCATCAGATGTAAATTGTTACTTACTTATTACTTGTTGTCGTTATTTAACAGGTTCCACTCAGCCAATGGCGCTCTGCAGGACCGTTCACATATGATTTTATCAAAGAGCATATGAATCACGAACAGTCATGTCATCAAGATTATAGCAATCAGAGAATAAGTATCTCTTTATTGTGTTAACAACTGACCACGTTAGGTTAAATTTTTATAGGTTAGGTTAAGTTAGATAAAAAGTGAAGTTGGAAAGTCTGAATCAAGCAACACAAGAACAATGTCGGGCTCGGCGGGTGTAACACTAAATTTACTATTATTTTCATGTTTATATTTGTTATTTGTATAACGTTCAAGTTTTAGTCATTGTGCAGGATGGTAGAACACATCTCAGTGACAGCAAAGATGGTCTGGATGGAAGTATGGCACTCCTCAAAGTTGCAGAGTGCCATCGTAATGGTGCAGCAGTGTCACCGTATACAAGTTAGTTACTAACACCCTCTCCAGGCACGGAAGAGCGCTCAGCTGACGTGAGGGCGGAGAAGCGCAAGCTGGAGGAGGGAGTGTGAAAATATCTACCAAAGACCGACTCCTCTTAGCAGATTTATCTCAGTCGTCCTTCTCCAAGCTCCCACGCTTCTTGCTACTCGAGGACGTAGAAGAGGGACGCCTCATGCCTGGGTGGCGACGTTAAACTGCGCAACCAGAGAGACAGAGAGGGTCAGATAAAACACCATATGTTGTCTATTAGGGTGGTAGGAACCAACCCACAGCTCCAAACTGCATAGTAAATAATATATATGGCAGTAAATTCATCCGTAGATCCAGATATATTTCACCCACAGTCAACATAGGACTGTATAGGAGAAAGCTTCCCAGGCAAAGTTCAATCAGGGAGAAGCGAAGTCAGATAAACACCATATGTAGTCTCCTAGGGCGGTAGGAACCAACCCACAGCTCCAAACTGCATAGTAAATAATACATATGGCAGTAAATGCATCCGTAGATCCAGATATATTTCACCCACAGTCAACTTAGGACTGTATAGGAGAAAGAGAAGCTAAGCAGCTGACGTGTTGTTGACTTGACTGTGGGGAGGTAGAACGTGAACTGTCATATGTATTATTTACTATGCAGTTTGGAGCTGATGGTGGAATGGTGGGGGAGCGTCTCTCATTGGGTACCGCTGTGACGTCAGTTAAATATTGTGACGTGAAATCATAGTTATAATGATAATAACAATAATACGAAAATGGGAGACGTCTCTGAGTGTATGCACTACTTTACTACGCAGATGGAAAATCAATTTTTGTTTGCTTATTTTATTAGCAGACAGATAATATACTTGTTATATGAATTTGTATATTTAGAAAAAAAAGTATGTACAATGTATTGGATTGGAACAATTTGGGTAGGGGATGCCGATCAGCATTTCCTTCCCTGAGATGGAATGCGCTGTGGCACTTTCTCTGTAAATGCATCACAATACAAGCAAATCACTAAACCATGGTGCTTTTACATCTCATGGCGTCATTAAAGGCGGTGGCCTGGTGGCTAGCAGTCGGGCATACCAACTCAGAGTCCCGAGTTCGAGCCGCAGCATGTGCTGGCCAGTTTTCTTTCATAATACCGCTGATTGGCTTAAGACCACCCACATGCTGCCATAACACTATCCTTGACGGGACTGCAAAGTTATATGCACGAGGAGCTTCCGCAGGCTGCATGTGCCTTTCAATAAGAAACAAGGTGTCACTTAAAAAATCTTACCCACGCTACTAGCGGGCGGAGGCTGACCATGTGAGGCCTCCATTAAGCCTATCGGCGCCATGGGTAAAGGATAGAAAAAAAAAACCAGATTCAATAATAAAGTATGAAAACTGCTTTTGCTAATGTATCGGATACTTGGGATCCTTATGATTGTGTGCGAACTTCATCACTAGGAAGATATAGAAACCTTGTGCATGGTGGTGTTCTCAGTAAAATGGAGTAAATGAGGCATCAATCATAGTTTAAAAAAAAAAAAAAAAAAAATTAACCACTTCCTTTAAATTATAAATCAATAGTTAAAAAATATATTTTCTAAAAGGACTGGAGACACAAGATAATACACATTTATGTCCTATTAAGTAAATTCTGAGATAGTATGTGCTACTTATTTTTCATATACATATAATGAATAATACAAAACAGAAATAGAGTTTCGATAGAACAATAGAGGTGAAATGTGCATCGCCATTTCAGTTTGGTAAATCCAGTAATGATGATGGGCTGCCAACAAACCATGAAACTCATAGCACAGGGTGGGACATGACATTTTTATTGATGTACTACACAAAACTAAGCACACTCTTACATATGTGCTGCTTGCTTTTCCTCTTATAATATTCCATTAAGTGCTGGTCATTAAGAAAAAACACATAGTAAAATATTTTTACAATACATTTCAATGCATTGTTTGTAGCAGTCATTACTGTTATTTTCTGGAGGGTGAAGACAAGTGTGATTGCTTGACTCTTTGCTGAAGATTGGTCATGTACAGTAAAATGAGAGTGAACACCCAACTACCTCTCCTTGGTATGAAAAGACCAAAAAGAAATAAGAATTTATACAGGTAAGGTGAGATAAAGGCCATGTTATATACAAAAACTTTACTAAAACCTAATGTCCTGACTATTTACAAATTTCATCATGAGACGTCTTCCTCTCACAAAATCGTACTTCAAAATAGAGGAAATATTTTACATTGAACAATGTGAAGCCCATTACGGCAAACATCTTCACTTACCAAAAAAATATTGGTAACTTGTACAGAAGCTTTCACAGCCATCAGTGTGAACATTCTGAATAATCTTGCATTGCTGTTGACCATTGTTTTCTCTTCAACTCCTACAGGGACATATTTTTCATACACTCTAGAGCATCAAAATATACTAATACAAAAAATGTTTATTGAACAGTAGAGATGAAATGTGTATCTCTGTTACAGAGTTTGGTCAGTCCATTAGTAATAATAAGCTGCCAATATGTGGTTCATAGCACAGGATGGGACATGGCCGGCTTCTCTACTCACTACTTAATGTTTAAAAAGATCAGTTGTGAGAATATCAAAGAAAGGTTAAGGCATCTTTTGGTTTATATATGTACATAAAATCCAACATTGTACAAGACTGGACAAACCACAGAACACCCGAACTTTACTTACTACTACATTTGTTATTCAAAATAATACATATTTCATATCATATAATGATGGACCTTATACCTGTGTGATGCTTTGACAAAAATATAAGTGGTGAGTTGTGAGAGAGCAAAGCAAGTGATCACGTTGCATTCTATATGTGGTCAGAGTGCTGGCATGACAACCCAGGGTCCCAGATTCGATCCCCCGATATCCGTTGGCCACTTTTCTATCTTTGCTATTACTGCTGAGTAGCCAAAGATTACCCAAAATTGCTACCAAACTGTCCTCAAAACAGGACCTGCAATGTTTATATGCTTTGTGGCAGTGCAGCAGTTAAGCCTCTATTGCACTCATCATAAGAGAAAAAACGTGGGAAATTAGAGGCGTCACTATAAAAATTCTAAAAAAAAAACCCTGAGCCACTAACAGGTGGAGGCCGACCATCAATAAGCCTCCATCAATGCCTACCGGCTACAAAAGGTATATGACATATTATATAATAATAAAAAAATAAAAAAAAATCACTTCAATAACTCCTAGCCCGAGGCAGAAAATTCGGGTACTGCTGATTTGATGTACAGGAAGTCCTCGCTTTATGATAGTTCGGTTTACGTTAAATTCGCAGATATGATACTAGCCAATTAGTACCCTTTTTTTGATTTACGATACTTGATTCGCAGTTACAATATTAAAAAAAGGCGCCAAAATCGGCGTGGTGAGTTGGGCGTGGCCAAATTGGCGTGGTGGCGCATGCAGCGTCACCACGACGCTATGCTACATGCGGCCAACTCCGACGACTAGTCATTCCCGCGCCACCATTACAAACACAGTGAAACCTTGTGCTTGTGATTTATTTCCATTAAACGACGAATTACGTAATGATTGCATAATTATATTCTTTTCTTTATTCAATTTGTTTATTTTTACACTAAGGTATGTCTTTATGTTTGTATCTGAACCTGAAGGAATGACTTTGGCAATGTGCTGGAATGCATCCCTATCTAATACATGTAAAAATGGGTTCGGTATATGCTATTTCGTTTTACAATAGGGTTTCAAGGAACTCATAGCTATCGTAAAATGAGGACTTCCTGTACTCTATTCTGACTTTTCTTGTGTCTGTGGTTGTAGCAACTCCCACACACTCCCATACACACAAACACAAACACACACACACACACACACACACACTCCCATGGTTCACCCAGCAAGGCGTGGGCTCGAACCCCACTCAGGTTACTAAGAATTTTTCACTGGCAGGGGGCAGTTACTGTTATTGAGCAAAGGGATGGGAATGTGTGATGTGAGAGATCTCAGTCTTACCCATAGATCCGTCTCTATGAGCTCTGAGCTCTTTCGGGAAGTGTAATGGCTGACAATCATTAGTCCAACACCTCCTCCAGACCATGGTGAATTACACAACCTGGCATTCAAAGCCTCAGTGGTGCAGTGATTAGCACATCTGACAACGAATCCCCTGGCCCAATATTGATCCTGGACGAAGGCCGTTAGCGCACAGCTCATCCAGCTGTTCATCTTCCCAAACGAGTTGGTCGATAAATGGGTACCTAAAGAAACCTGGGGAAGGTAAACTGTGGAAGCTTTGTTGTCACAATGACCCTGTGTACCAGGGCAAGGGTTTAATTTCCATCACAGGCTCAAAGGCTGATGTGACAGGAGATGAGCGCCTGGAGCTACGCTCAACTATAGCGTATGCTCCCACTTTACTTTTACTTTCAAAGGTTTCGGTGAAAAAGATGAGGATAAAGCGAAAACCATGATGAGATAAAGAAAAATTGAGGCAGGAGATAAAACAAGGATAGAGATGGGAGGAGTAAAGGAAGAGGTGAGTGGAGTAAAGGAAAAGATGAGTGGATGCAAAGAATCTACCGTATATTGCGGCTTATAAGTCGATCTGGCACATGTCGACTTCTATGATTTGACCCCAAAATGTTGTACTAGATAAGATAAGTCGACTCCCCTAAACTATTACTTAGCCTGGCCCAATGTCGGCCTGAGTCACTATGTACTGGGTTGTAAATTAAGTTTTATCTACAGTAAAGTAAATAAAACAATTCAAACAGATTTCTGTAGGTATGTTGTTGTTCCTCACTTACTACAGAGTATCAGTCCCCTGTACAACATGGCGGAGGAAGAGGCCGTCTCCCCGAACCAGGAGTCCTAACTGGCCTCCCTAAGTCCTTTGCCTATGAAATATTCACATCACCCTTTAACATATTCCTTTTGGGAGTATTTGCAGTCCTCATGAATAGCAGTTTCCGGTTTTTACTGTAAGTCTTAGTAGAATAACATGTGTAAACACAGCCCTTAGGCCAAGTTCAGTAGCAGTTTTCCGGTATCCTGATGTTACTGGTGCAAATATATTTAAAGGTTGCTATTTTATATCTACCCTATAAGTCGACCCTTAGTTTTGACCATAAAAAAATTATCTTAAAAACTCGACTTATAGGCCGCAATATACGGTATATAGAAAGATAAAGAAATAAAGAACCTAACGGGAATACTAAAAAAGCTAAATGATGAGGAGGAAGTAGAGGAAGTCATGAGATTAGGTTAATACGTAGGTGGTGCTAGACAAATTATGATTAGACTGAAGAATCAGACTGCAACAAAGATCATAGAGATCATATGCAACTTACGACTGATCAACTTTACAACCACGACCGTGACTGGTATGTCTCACCATCTGGCCACTACTTTGTGGAAGCATTGCCCAGCTGCGTGTATGACTGTTTGCACTCTGCCCACATGCACACCAAACTCAAATTTTTTCCCAGGCTTGATACAGTACGCTTCTTTTGCATCCATGTGTGTCTTTTCTTCAAAACTCCTCCCTAAAATGTCCACCAAGAGGAAATTGTCATTGTCTACTCCTCAACCTGCCAAGCACAAAAGAAAGATCATTGATCTCAACACCAAAATGACAGTGATTAAGAAGTACAAATGATGAAAGAAAGTTAATATGATCTGAAGCTATCCCATACTACTGTGTTGACCATTTTGAAGGATAAAGAAAATATTTGTGAAACTGTGAAAGGTTCTACACCAGTTCAATCCAGTTATAATGAAGCAACAGACCGAGCCCATCCACAAAATTGCTACATATCTGGAGGGACCATTAAGCTTTTTTTTTTTTTTTTTTTTTTTTTTTTTTTTTTTTTTTTTTTTTTTTTTTTTTTTTTTTTTTTTTCCCCTCCCCTACTAATGAGATGAAGACTAGAAGTCTATTTTAGACTCTGAAGGAGCATGCTGGAGAAGACTGCAGTCAAGAATTTGTAGAAAGATTCCAATTGCATAATGTTTGAGTCACTGGAGAAGCAGTGAGTGTAGACGAGAAAGTAGCTGGTAAGTTTTTTGACAGTCTGGATTGAATAATTACAGATAACGATAATCTAGCAGAATAGATTTTTAATGTGGATGGAAAGGGATTGTTTTGGAAACAAATGTCAGGATGCACTTACAGCCACAAAATAGCACACCTGGATTTAAAGCATTTAAGAATAGGCTGATTCTGCAGCTTGGTGGGAACATCGCGGGGTTTAAGCAAAATCCTTTCTTAATTTATCACTGGGTAAACCCATGTGCATTCTAGAATGTAAACAAGCACACACTGCCGTACTTCCGTTCTTATCCTAAAGCATAGACGATACTAGGACTGTTTGAAGACTGGTTTCTGGATTATTTTATTCATCAAGTTCGTGAATATTGTTTAGGGAGAGGAATTCCTTTACAGATTTTACTGCTACTGGATAATATGCTTGGTCATCCACTTTATTTAGCCAATCTCAATCCCGACGTGAAAGTAGTTTTTTTTTTGCTGCCAAACACGACTCTACTCATCCAGCCTATGAACCGGATGGTATATGATGTGTTTCGTCCTATTGTGAAATTTACGAGGAGAAAAAGAAGCAAACAATTTAGACAAAGCTTATGATGTTTATGAAAAATAACATTATATATGAATATATGTAAATATATATATATACACACACAAACATATATATATATATATATATATATATATATATATATATATATATATATATATATATATATATATTATATATATTATATATATATTATATATATTATATATATTTATATATACAGTCAGGACTCGGGTTACGAGTGCCTTGATCTACGAGTGTTTTGGGTGACAAGCACCTATTTTCAATTTGTCTAGGTTGACGAGCAACTGCATAGAATGGTTCCTGGACACACACACATACTTCCACTCTACGTTTTTTTCTCTCTTTAACCACCACCACATCTCTTCTCAATTTTGATCCCTATTATGCCTAACCATAATTGTGAGCATCCTCTGTAACGTGTAATGTGGGTTCCACCCTTTAATCTTCTATCAGCTGTTCTCTTACCCCATCTCCCTCCCCTTTGTTCGGGTTGGTGGTAGTAGTAGTATTGGTAGTGGTAGTGGTAGTGGTGGTAGTAGTAGTATTAATAGTAGTAGTAGTAGTAGAGAGAGAATAACATTAAAATGCATAAAATCAAATCCAAAACGAACATAAAATACACTATCTCTCATAATTATTAGTCTCAAAAAAATGTCAGTAAAGATGGAAGAGGAGGATGATGATTTTGATATGAATATTTTTAGGTCTAGAATGAATCGGGTGAGTTCCCATTATTTCCTATGGTAGAAATTGCTTTGGGTTACGAGCGTCCATTCAGAACAAATTATGCTCGCCAACCAAAGCACTACTGTATATATACATATACATATATATATATATATATATATATATATATATATATATATATATATATATATTTATTAACCTTGTGGAAGGGCTACAAGAATTCTACCACTGTATTCTCTGTGGTTTGCAGAAAGCGACAAAAGGGACGGATCAATGGGTCTGGGAATCCCCTCCTCTGTATACTCTGCAAAAAGACAAGGCACAGAGGGGAAAGTGAGAGTAATGTCTCCATGAATCCTGGCATGCCTAGTATTGGCTACCTATAACAGTCTAGTATAATATATATATATATATGTATATATATATATATATATATATATATATATATATATATATATATATATATATATATATATATATATATATATATATATATATATATATATATATATATATATATATATATATACATATATATATATATATATATATATATATATATATATATATATATATATAGTATATATATATATATATATATATATATATATATATATATATATATATATATATATATATATATATACACAGTATATATATATATATATATATATATATATATATATATATATATATATATATAAATATATATATATATATATATATATATACAGAGGTGGGCAATCGGATTCGGAAATCCGATTATCCGATTAATCGGACTCGCATTTTCGAATCGGATAATCGAATCGGACTAACCCCCGCCAAACGAATCGGATAATCGCAATCGGACTGCCAAAAATTTAAAGCGATTTGCGATTAATCCAGGTCGACGTCGTCTTTGTATTTTCGCAATAGCAGTTTCTTAATAAATTTTTCTATATTTTTCTCAAGTAAATATTTTTTCGCTTTATTCTATTCACACTTTAGTATTTTCTCTATAATATAATGCGCAAAATATCATGATTAATTATTAAATCATATAAATTATAATAAAAAGGTTATATTTTACAAGTATAAAGTTGGTATAATACGTGTTTAGTTCTGGTTTTTCGTACGCGTCTCATCGGTTAAGTGACGCGCCGCACCAGTTTAGAACCAGTCGTCGTGAGAAGAAGTGCTGCTGCTGCTGCTGCTAGGGCAAAAAAGCATTAAATTCCCTTTAGAAACATTGACAATAGCTTTAAAAACATTGAATCGCTTTTAAAAATATCGAATCGCTTTAAAAAACTTTAATCGAAATCGGATAATCGCTAATCGGACTTAGATTTTTTGGCAACCGAATCGGATAATCGAATCGGACTTGACGAGCTGGCGAATTGGTAATCGCTAAACGGACTTCAATTTTTTCGAATCCACCCACCTCTGTATATATATATATATATATATATATATATATATATATATATATATATATATATATATATATATATATATATATATATATATATACTCGGACCCCTTCTCTCTTGTTCCCAACTTAATATGAGCCTCTGACACTGGCTGATTGAATTTTGTAACTAGAACTAGAATCCACCCACCTCTGTATATATATATATATATATATATATATATATATATATATATATATATATATATATATATATATATATATACATATATATATATATATATATATATATATATATATAATATATATATATATAATATATATTATATAATATATATTATATAATATATATATATATATATATATATATATATATATATATATATATATATATATAATATATATATATATATATATATATATATATATATATATATATATATATATATATATATATATATATATATATATATAACACACATATATATATATATATATATATATATATATATATATATATATATATATAACATATATATATATATATATATATATATATATATATATATATATATATATATATAAATATATATATATATATATATATATATATATATATATATATATATATAATATATATATATATATATATATATATATATATATATATATCTATCTATCTATATCTATATCTATATATCTATATATATATACATATGTATATATATATATATATATATATATATATATATATATATATATATATATATATATATATATATATATATATATATATATATACTCGGACCCCTTCTCTCTTGTTCCCAACTTAATATGAGCCTCTGACACTGGCTGATTGAATTTTGTAACTAGAAAGCAATTCCATGCTTAGAAAGAAAACAGCACAACTATC
This sequence comes from Cancer borealis, assembly GCA_036785275.1. Taxonomy (NCBI): domain Eukaryota; kingdom Metazoa; phylum Arthropoda; class Malacostraca; order Decapoda; family Cancridae; genus Cancer; species Cancer borealis. The sequence continues at coordinate 406,571 of JAXIVD010000014.1, forward strand.
CACATTCTTATACTCTTGCTAATCCTCCACAACTTACATGTACACTAAAACCTTGATAATTCGAATCCGTATAATTTAAATTTCGGATAGTTTGACTTGTTTCAGGCCAAGTTCGAATTTTTCAACAAATTTCCACAATTTGAATCCACTTTGTCAACCAGCCTTCACATCGCCTTTGACACAAGACCTTGCCTTAAAAATCCCTAGTGTTTGAAGACGAGTTCAGTGACACCTGAGTGGTGAATGATCAGTGCACAATACCATTAAAAACCGAGTCTGTCAATAACAATGCTCACAGTATGGCAACAGCCTCGTCTCATCATGGTATCTCTAGTAAAATGTTGTGATTTTGCTATTTTATGGTTTCTCAACTGCTTCTTCCAAGATTAATGTACAGTGGAGCCTCGGTTTTCGTGATTAATCCTTTCAAAAAAGTCTGACAAAAACCCAATGTACGAAAACTGTAGTAATATTTCCCATAAAAAATAATGTAAATCCAATTAATCTGCTCCAAGAACCCAAAAATATTAACAAAAAATACATTTTGTAGGGAATAACTATAGTTTTCATAAAGAAAACAATGAGAAATAAATATAAATGCCCAATAAAATGGATTAATGAACATTTAACATCACTTTTACCTTTATTAAACACTCTTGTTGCCTTACCACACTGTGTATGCCAGTTTAACTGGAACTTTCTTTAGCCCCATGGTAGCTTATTTAGCAGTCTCACTCAATAAACAAGCACAAAAACAATGGATTATTACGAAATGTTTTGGATGAACGCGCAGGGTGATGCTCACTCAACGAGAAACAAAGGCAGACTGAGTTACGAACCCATGCATTGTGTGGGCACTCGATTCCAGGAAATGAGTGGCTGAGTCACTAATTAATTGACTGTGTGGTATGAGCTATTAATTTTATTTTATATAATTCTATGTTTCCTTATCTTTCAGATGAGAAGTGTAGTGGCAGCACTTTGTTACTACTGTTGACCTTCGATTTAACGGATTAATGCGGAGGAAGCCCTGTTTGTTAGTGTAAAAAGTCCGTTGCTTGGTTTAAAGCCATAATATGGCAATCGAGGGAAAAAATCTAGGGTGAAACGCATTACTTTTGGGCAATAAAATATAAAAACCTTATATAACTGAACCTAATCGAACCAAACCTAATTTAACCATAACCTAACCATAACCTAAAATAACTTGAAAGATGTTTTGCCAGGTAAATAATGGTGAGCACCGTCTGACACCTTCAAACATGTGTTGAGTACTCTTTGTATAGTATGTACGACTTCATATTTATATCAATATCATCAGAGAAGTAGTTATGCAGATTTACCCAAATACCTTTGGCTTACCTTAACCTAAGTTGTATGTACAGTATTTACAGTTACACTCAATGGTTACTCCGAGTCAAAGGGAAGCGTCTGGGTGCAGCTATTAATCTTTATGCTCCGCCCACAATCAGCTGATGTATACCTAGGCTCCGCCTCCCTCCTCCTTTTAGGCATCAGTGTTGAAACCACCATGGAGTTTAATAAGTGTGTGTAGCATCTTCTCCCGAGGTTAATACTTACATGTAAGATAGAATTAAGGTTGCAGAATATCATGCAATATATATCAACTTCTGGAAACTACTAGAAACATTTGTTTTAATTTTTGTATACCCACCGCTTCAGTGATTAAGACCAGTATCTGGTTACAGCCCCGCAATGTTAGGTTAGGTTGGGGTGGACTTTTGGTTAAGTTGGGGTTAGAGTTAGGTTAGGTTTCTCGAAATGAAAAAGTATCATACTTTGCCCAAAAATAAAGTCCGTGCCTCAAAATTAGTAGGCTAACCTTATCTAACCTAACCTAGCTACACACCCTTATTAGACGCCATGGGTGTTTCAACACTGATGCCTAGAAGGAGGAGGGAAGCGGAGCCTAGCTACATCAGCTGATTGTGGGCGGAGTATAAAGATTAATGGCTGCACCCAGACGCTTCTCTTTGACTCGGAGTAACCATTGAGTGCAACTGTAAATACTGTACATACAACTTAGGTTAAGGTAAGCCAAAAAGTATGTGGGTAAATCTGCATACCTACTGCTCGGACGATATCGATATGAATTTGAAGTCATACATACTATACATAGTGTACTCAACATATCTGTGAAGGTTTAAGGCGGTGCTCGCCATTGTTTACCTGGCAAAAAACTTTGAAGTTATGTTAGGTTATGGTTAGGTTAGGTTACGTTATAGTTAGATTAGGTTATGTTAGGTTTGATTCATTTAGGTTTGGCTATATAAGGTTTTTATATTTCATTACCCATAAGATGGGTGTTTCACTCTAGATTTTATTGGATTATGGTACTGACGCGACCGCCACCCACCGGACTTTCTTTTACACTAACGGTCTTTAGTCCAGATCTTGGTTGATTTTCTGCTAGCAGACAGAGCCCGTTAAATACGAAGTCCGTTCAATCGGGGTCCGTTAAATCGAGGGTTGACAGTATTAATAAAGTATTCACCTTCCTTAATATACCACCATCAGTGGTAGTCTAGTATAGTATCTGCTAACTACATTCTTTATGATAAAATTTACATATCCTCATTTTCTACGAGGTACATGGTGTTCCCTTCTGTTTTCTGTTGGCACACTGCCAGAGGGAGAGAACCTTGTTCTGTTCTATGCTGTTCTCCATTATATAGTATACTTTTAATAGTAAGCATTCCAGCAGATACCATAGTAATAGACCAGTAGGTCTTCTGGGTTCTGTTCTTATGCATTCATGTTGCAAGTGCATTAGTTTCTATCTGGTCCTTTAAGACAGCACTACTTTTATCTTCTCAGGCAACACTCACATTTAGGTTAGAAGCACCAATAGCTTATCAGATAGCTCAAGTGTATTCAGTGAGTAGTCCTGTGCCTCGCTCAAAGTGCAACGTTTAACTGATGCCAAATTTTTACTGTTCTTGAGCAAGAGAATAAGATGTATGGTATGTGAAAGATAACAGCCTTACCCATAGATCAGGCTATAATGAGCTTTAAGCTCTCTTCGGTAGGATAATGGCTGGCGATCACAAATTGAGCATGTGATCCTCAAGACCATGGTGAATGAATGACACATGCACGCAGGCATGCAAACACACACCCACACACACACACACATCCACACACAATTAATTACTAGAACTTTATGATCATGAATCTGTCAGCGATATTTTTCTAATTTTCTTTCCTTTCCTGCAACCCCACCATGGCAGTGTTGCCACTCTCAGATACCTTTCTAAAGCAGTTAACTACATAATTAGGGATACATATAGCCTCATGTTCACTTAATGTACGAAGTAGAACAGAAAGAAGAATGCAAAGACTGCAATTTGAATCAACAGAAGACTTCCCTGCTTTAATGCCATCAACTGGAGTGAGTTTCTGGAAGATGCAGCCCATTGCTGATAAGGACAGACAGAAGAATGTTTTAGATTCAACCCTTGATGCACTGAAGGATGAGATCTCATGCGGAATTTCCTTATTCAGTTCAGGTAATATCTGAAATATTCTTCATAGCATAATTTGTATTTGACCTTATTGGTAAATCAAAAAAAGAAATATACATATTGATTTTCTGGGTTCTAGTTTTGCTGACCAAGAAATAGGTTAGCCTTAAAGATCAGTAGACAAGTGGGCTGCATGGTTTTAGCCTAATGTACTCTTAATATCTTTTGTATGGGCCTTGGAAAGCTGTAATAAAGCTTCATTTCTAATCTTTGTAATACACCAAAAATCTCTTGAAGCTGTCTTTTCCTTCATATTGCTTGGCACATATATGTGGTAGTTTGGTAGTCTGATACTGGATTAAGAAACATACACTATCAACATAATCTTTAGCTGAAAAAACATATATAAATAAAATTTTCATTATGGATTTAACGGCTATTAATTTGCATTTTCCCTAGTATATGTGAAAACTGTTGTTGAAGTCCTTTCTGCACTGCACTGCCTTAAGTCATGCTTTAATGCTTATCAAGTACTTTCTCTTCAAGCAGAATAATTTCATGACAGAAGAATACTTTATACAATATTAAATAACTCCTGTTTACTGTCTATCATAGAAACCAAACTCTATGTAAAAGTAAAGTAGATACAATTATGTGTAATTGTTACATCTCACATTTTTCTTGTATGTATATAAAACTTAGTCAATATGAAATATTGTGGAGAAAGTTTAATAGCAGAATTTTTTGTCAAGATGAAAAATCTCAAATACAAAACCACCATTGTATTTGGATGTGCTGTAAGACCCAGACCTTGACCCATAGGCATCCCTACAATAGTAGTAATTCATGCCATTTTGGAGAAATACTAAAATCTACTGTGCATATTTGGCATATTTCTTTCATGGCTTTAATAAATATGGCGCAAGAACAATAATTATTATAGTAGCACATTTCAATGGAACATCAATGTGGTAAGCCAGTCCTATATTATTAATGCTACATGGCAGAAAATTTGTGGCAGTGGTCCTACACTCAGCTGGTCACAAAAACAGTTGCCCCTCAGAGTGCAGCATACTGTATGCTGAGCATGGCTCTGCTTCAGAAAGAGTTCCTATAAATAGCTCGTCTTTAAATAGACAAATAAATAAATACTGTACAAGCAGTTGAGTGATTGTGTCAGTAGCAACTAAGGGATTGTCTTGCCCCTCACTGAAAGCTTGTTATCCCTGGCTGCTCAACTCACCCACTGGCTTCCTTAGTCATACTTCTCAGCCACTGGAAGCCTCACGACACGTAGCTGGTTCCCGTAGTCACACACAATGGTGTCTGCCACAGGCATCAAATGGCGAATGAAAACACTTTCGTCCCGGTCACCCAGACGGACCACACGTACTGGTGCACCCGAGGTGATGTCCCACACAGTTAGAGAGCCCTGTGGAATACCACTAGCTTGAGGATCACTGTACACTATAAACTAAAATCAGTGAATTGGGAGGGATGGGGGGAGGAAGGGGGGGGGGGAGAGAGAGAGAGAGAGAGAGAGAGAGAGAGAGAGAGAGAGAGAGAGAGAGAGAGAGAGAGAGAGAGAGAGAGAGAGAGAGAGAGAGAGAGAGAGAGAGAGAGAGAGAGAGAGAGAGAGAGAGAGAGAGAGAGAGAGAGAGAATCTGTATGTGTATGAGATTACAGAGAATAGAGGCAGAAGAAGACAGAACAAGGATAGAGATGAGGGGCATATAATAAGAGGTGAGTGGAAGTAAAATATCAGCTAAGAAGTTATTGTAGTGAATGAATGTCACAAAGTCAAATTTCAATGAATTATATAAGGAAAAAAGTTATTTGAAGAATAAATAAGACAACCTTAAAAAGGTAAATGATGAGAGGGTAAAGGAGATTGAGAAATTGAAGAGAGAATGAGGACTTAAAAAGGAGCCAAGGATGTGCAAAACAGGAAATTGAAAATTAAGTTAAAGATTTGGTTAATAATGAAGTGAAAATCTGGAAAGAAGAAAAAGAGAAGGATAAAATTTGCTTCAAGGAAATATTTGAGTAACTAGAAATGGAACATAGGGGAAAATTGACAAAATAGAACCCAGAAAATCTAAGAGCCTCCCATACTCATCTTTAACACTGGCAGGGCAAATCATTATTTTCCCATTAAGTGAATTTTCATTTGTAAATATACTCATGTCAACATACTTGTCTGCTGGTGATAAGAAGCTTATTGGTGAGCATGACCATACTGGTGCAGTACATCTGTGTCTGTAACCAAATATCCATGATTATGTAAATATCACTTCTATTAGGCAGATTTAAGAATACACTAAACTTTGACAAGCCCTTATATAAACAAACTTTTCATCCATTTCTATAATAAACAGTTTGGCATCACTGTTTGACAAGCAATGTCAAGCACTGAGCATCACATTTAGTTGATAGAGGAGGACACTAATGATCTGAATTACTAACCAAGAGCTCACACCACGTACCATCTGGAGAGTGTTTAGAAGGTGACCTTGGAAGCGCTCCCACACACACAGTTTGTCATCCTCACCCAGAGAGAGTATGTAACTGGTGGTGCAAGTTAGGGTGGTGATCGTTCCATGGTGTGCTTGAACACTGTAAAATAAATATGGGTACTAGTCTGCTTTAACAGTCTCCACTCCCATTTTCAGGAGCAGATGAATGAACTGAAAGTTCAAAAATGGGAGCGGAGCACTCACATTTTTTTCCTATCCTTCGCTTCCCGCTTTATATTGTTGAGTGAGGGGTATAGGAATCCTTTCCTCAATATATTATCCTATATAAAGAGAAAGGAGAGAGTAATGTTTCCCCTAACCCTAACCATCTTGTCTTGGGTATCCCCATTGAGGGGAATATAAGCTGGGTATATAGATACATAGATAACACTATTAATCTATCTATCGATATATAGAGTGGTATCTGGGATGAGTCAAGGGTTCAGGAGAATTTATCTCCCTCCTCAGCATCTTATCTCATAGTGGGAAGAAGCAAAGTAGAAGAGGGGCTTCCCAGTTCCTCTCTCCATCCCTATTTTAAATAATGGCTTATTATCTATTTATTCTTAAATGCAATATGGTTACATTGTAAGATTTTTTGTAGTTATAGACTCCTGAACAAAATAAGTTTTCTTAACAAGAAATAGATCGGAGAAGAGGTGAAGTCTGCTCCCATTTTTGAGAGACAAACGGAAGAGGGAAGCAGACCACCCCTTTCTCAAAGAGAACAAAGCAGGGATTTTCATTCCTATTCTAGGGAGTGGTGCCCATCTCTACAAAATACAGTTGCACCTAACTCTTGTCTGATTCAACATACCAAACTGCTATATGGTAAATGGACTTGCATGACCACAATTCTAGTCCCTTTAAATTCAAATCAGTAGTAAGTTTTTTGCCTATCAAGGAAGGTAGTGAGGTAAATCCTAAGGGCAACCATATACTAAAGCACAAAATAAATTATGAGTAAGAGAATGATTCTGGTTAAGGGGTCAATGCCTGGCTACATACTCTATGCATATGGCACAGATAGAAAAATACAATCACCATATTCCCTGTATGTCGTAAAAGGTAACTTCAAAGGATGGAACGATGAGGGGTGGGGAGCCCCGCCTCTATATTTTTCTTCCTAAGAAGCCTCAAGGTTAAGTTACAAAGTTACAAATGTGCGTGGATGTAGAGCACTAAAAGCTAAAAAAAAAGCGAAGCAAAGCCACCCTGTGACCAAATGCACACCTTGGCAGTCTAGAGAGTTTCATGTTTGAAGGTATCCAACAATTCTATTGGGTCCTCAAAGAAGCTGAGCACTTTGAACCGATTTGAGACTGTTACTGCATACTCATGAGTACAAGTCAAATCCTTCAGTTTCTCAAGAAGAAAAACATTGTGATTATATCTTGATATCTTTTTGGACTTAGACATGAAGCTTGAGTGTTGTAACAACAAGCCTGTGATCAGTTGCAAAAAACTCGACACTCCAGAAAACCCTACAGCTCTGGAGCATCCTCCAACAAGTACTAACAAGGATGTGATCCATCCCCTTTGCTACCACTCTGACATTGCTATACCAAGTCCAGCTGTGCAGATCTGGTCTCTGATACCAATAGCCTGGAATTCTCAACTTTCTAGATTTTGCAAAATTCAGAAGGACAGAGCTGTTTGTGTTCCTGATACCAGAGGCATGAGGACCAACACATAACTCGTAGCCAGCTCTTTCAGTGCCAGTGGCAGTATTGAAGTCGCCCAAGACAATGAGTGTTTCCCAGCAGAGGCACTGGTCCAGTATGGAGTCAAGTTTGGCATAGAAAATCTCCTTGATGTAAGCCTCACACATCTCGGTCGGAGAGCGCACTGTAACAAGAGACATAAAGACCAAGATGTGCTTCAGCCTCAATTGCATGATATGCTCATCAACCAGAGTAACCTCAACAAAGGACGGCTGCAGTCTGATGGAAATGCCTATAGCTATTCCCCTGAGATAAGCACCATTGCTAATGCTGGACCAGTAGTAGGTAAAACCTCTGCTATTGATCCTGTCCCTGCCAAGCCTCCTTGTCTCAGAGTCCCACTCATCCCATCCATCCATGACATAGTGCTACTTGAACAGAAAACTACTCACTCACATTATTTCCACTCTTACACATGCTGTGTTATTCACATTGAAACTTTTCAAACCCATACACTCGTAGGACATTTACAATCCATCCCTATCGATCCTGTCATATACTTTTCAAAGTCCATAAAAGCATAAAATACCGTATATACTGGACTATAAGATAAGATTTTTTGCCAAGTTTAAGGCTTCTAAATCTAAGGATCGTCTTATACACCGAGAATAAAACACAAACCTATAACTCCGTGATGAATATTCAGCGCCACTGTAACTTGGAATTCATTCCGCATGCACACACATGTATGCATTATATACCGTATATACTGGACTATAAGGCGACTGGTTATATAAGACGACCCCCAATTTTCGAGGAAAAAAAATTGGTTTTGAGCTATTATCGCTATATTAGACGACCCCCTTTCTCATGGTAAGGTCCACTGTTCAACCGTCCTTAATTTATTACTCCAACAATTACTTCCAACACTAGTTGCTCAAGATGCAAGTAGTTAAAGCAATTAAAAAACTACATATTGTACGTATATTACTTTTACTAAACTATAGTCTGAATTTTTCAAAACGTAAAGAAACATTATCATAAACATCAGCACCGCCATGCCAGGCGCGCTCTAATACCTTGTTTCAACAATTGCCTCAAACATTCGAAACATAGATATTTAATTAAAAACCTTCAAAATCATCTTCATCTGATACAGTAAGCATGTCAAATATATCTTGAGATACATGTTCAAGGTCATCATCATACGGGTCAAATTCTGCATCATCTGGGTTGTCGTCTGCAGCTTCATCACCAGTGTCGCCCACCACCCCGGTGTTGTGGCCCACACACGTGACGTTATCAGTAAAGTAAACATTCGACACCCATAGAGTTAGGGTGCGCCAACACGCCTGTGTATGTGTGTGTAAGTGTATATACATATATATGTATATGTGTATATATATATATATATATATATATATATATATATATATATATATATATATATATATATATATATATATATATATATATATATATATATATATATATATATATATATATATATATATATATATATATATTATGCATACACGTGTGTGCATGCGAAATGAATTCCAAGGTACAGTGGCGCTGAATATTCATCACGGAGTTATAGGTTTGTGTTTTATTCTCAGTATATAAGACGACCCTTAGATTTAGAAGCCTTAAACTTGGCAAAAAATCTCGTCTTATAGTCCGGTATATACGGTATATATATATATATATATATATATATATATATATATATATATATATATATATATATATATATATATATATATATACACACATACACACACCAATACACACATACACAGGGATGCGGGCCCACCCTAGCTCTATGGGTGTCGAATGTTTACTGACAACGTCACGTGCGGGCCACAACACCGGGGTGGCGGGCGCCCGGCCGCGCCAAATTACAACAATCAGTTACCGATTCACAGAAATCATGATGCCGATAAATACTGTTAATGTTAAGCTAGCTAATCATAGCCTTCGCAGCTAATCGCATTATAAAATTAAAGCTACATGACAAGGTGTGAGCCAATCCTTCCATTGTAGGATTCTCCAGGATACCACTGCCTGACTACCACCGCTTCAGCTAGCCAGCAGACGACAACCCAGATGATGCAGAATTTGACCCGTATGATGATGCCCTTGAACATGTATATCAAGATATATTTGACATGCTTACTGTATCAGATAAAGATGATTTTGAAGGTTTTTAATTAAATATCTATGTTTCAAATGTTTGAGGCAATTGTTGAAACTAGGTATTAGAGCGTGTTCGGAATGGCAGTGCTGATGTTTATGATAATGTTTCTTTACGTTTTGAAAAATTCAGACTATTGTTTAGTAAAAGTAATATATGTACAATATGTAGTTTTTTAATTCCTTTAACTACTTACATCTTGAGCAACTAGTGTTGGAAGTAATTGTTGGAGTAATAAATTAAGGACGGGTGAACAGTGAACCTTACCATGAGAAAGGGGGTCATCTAATATAACGATAATAGCCCAAAACCAAATATTTTTTCTCGAAAATTGGGGGTCGTCTTATATAACCAGTTCGGTATATACGGTACTTTTTTTTTTTTAGCCAAAAACTTTTCACGAACCTTTCTCACAGCAAACACCTGATCCACATAGTTTTGTCCTCTTGTAAAGCCACATTGCTTTCCACATATAACACCTTTTATATTCTTTCAGATTCTCTTTATCAGTATCCTACCATACACCTTATCTACTACACTAAATAGGCTTATACAGTCGGGCCTCCATAGGTTGCGCACTCAAAGGGTGCGGGCAGTACCGGTGCGGCATTTATGTTCAAAGGGTGCGGTGACGGAACTCTGTGCTTTTGTCGAGTGGCCATTTTGTGATGACGTCAGCTCTCTCTCTCTCTCTCTCTCTCTCTCCCTCCTTCCATCTCCTTTAAAGAACTCAACATCCTAAGGCTTCATATGTGGAATTCTTCTTCCTCCTCTTCTTCTTGTGACCTATTATGGTTTGTATTGCTTCACAGGTCCCGTCTTCCTTGGTGTTACGGTTCCTCTATTCTTCCATAGACGTGAGTAGGAAGGAAGATTTTCACCGATATTACTAGTCCTTTGTTTTCAATTACACTGATATTCTTTACATTCTTCTCACGCCTGTATAAGACATGGGAAATACACAAAGAAATTCAGCTTTTGTCGAGCGGCCATGTTGGGATGACGTAATCTCTCTCTCTCTCTCTCTCTCGCAGATGTGGGATTCCTCCTACTCCATCCTAGATACTGTAATGGCTTCTGCCAGTACAGTATTTATCTATTATCTATCATAATTAATCACATGTGTATATTCTTTCATTATATCATGTATTTCGTGGGTTATTGGGTGAAAAAAGGGTAAGTCTTAAGAGTCCCGGACTACATTAGTGAATTTCCCATAGGTTATTAACTTCCAAGGGTGCGCAATGGGGTGCGGACTGCATTAAGCGCAGCTTTGGGGGGCCGACTGTATTCCTAAAACTTGCACACTCATACTTATTGCCTTAACCTCTATATATACACATGCACTCATCCAATCAACTATTGAAAACACACATTCAACAATTTTACTAACCACTCAAACACACTTGTCAGCCAATTTTCAAACATTTTACAAGCATACCGATCCAATCCTGTAGCTTTCCTGGGTTTCATTCATTTTACGGTCACTTTTACTTCTTTCGTGATCTGAGTTACTCAAACCTCCTAACACTTTCAATTAGTTTTTCCTTCTCACTGCAACAATCTCAGCCTCTCTATCTTCTACATTTAACAGACCATCTCTCCTTAACTGCTTTTTTTCAACCAAAATTGTTGCATTCTCTGTATCTACCCTTTCTTCATTTACAGATGTTCCTTTCCTTATCCTCTAGAGTCTGGACCTACTTCCAAAACATCTTATTTTCATGGAGGTTTTCAGTCATCTGCCTGGCCTGGTGAGTGGAGGGATGGTGTTTTCAGCAGATAAGCCTTTTTTCCTGCTTGACTCCACTCTACCACTGCTTACTGCTCACTGTCCAGCCGCTAAACTTTGTTTTTATTTCTTCCCTCTAGCGTTGCATGGCCTGCTTTTAGACCCGGCTCATTGTCTTCCAGGCTTTTTTGTGTAGGGACTTATATCTCAGCCAGGCCTTGCTCTTTCAGAACTAACTTCCTTTGTCTCTCCCTCCCATTTGTCTAGTCTTCACACACTTCATAATTATCCTCAGCTTTCCCTCCACAAGGAAATGGTCCTACATACCTCCCCCTTCCCCTCTCAAAACTCTCACATCTAACAACCGTCCTTGACATAACCCCATAGTGCAACGAGGGCCAAACTTGCTGAACGTAAGAGCCACAAATGATAAAGCTCAGATGTCTGAGAGCTGCAGGACAAACAAAATTTACACATATGTTTTGTAAGAGATTAAGAAAATGATGGATATACCGACATAAAAATACATATAAAAAAGAAATGACAGAATAGCACCTATTATATAGCCACATGTTTCTTGCTCTAGATTCGGGTCAAAATTTCTAGAATATTTGAATTCTCTAGAATTTTCCTTGAGCCACATGTGGCTCATTGAGGGGCTACCCAGACCACTACTTTGTCCCTTTTTGTTGCTTTTTACGATACACATAGAACACGACGGTAGTATTCTTGCAGTCCCCACCACAGGGTAAATAATAATGATAATAATAATATTGTTTACCTCTAATGTTTTGCTTTTATCGCTTTCCAATGAGGAAAAAAAAAAGTATTCTGGAAATGACTGCTATTAGTGTTACTGTAAATTTCAAGTAATTGTGTATCTCTTGTGTTTATTTATGTTTATTTTGTTTATTTATTTACACATAACATTCTGGTGTAAATAAGAGGGAGCTAAAGTTGTAGTCTAGTATTAAAATACTTCCACTTGGATAAGGTTATGCCAAAGAGTAACATGACCTTCGGTGTGCAAGGCGAATGGTAGATTTTTAAAATTTTATTTTGATGATAAATAGTGTCTTTGATGCTAAGAAATAATGTATGTATATCTGTTGAACTTTTGTTTCGTCATATTTTAAGGGTATGATAGCCTTGTATATCGATCTATTTATCTTTCTATCTATTTACCTATCAACCAATATATTTATTTATCTATCTATCTATATACCTGACATAAATCCCCAAGACAAGGAAGTTAGGGTTTAGGGAAACTTTACTCTCCCCTTCTCTTCTGTACCCTGCCTTATTGTAAGAGATAATACAGAGAAGGTGGTTCCCAAATCCCTAATTCTGTCCTTTTATGTCGCCTTTCATGATCCACAGGGTAAAAGATGGCAGTAATCTTGCAGTCCCTATCCCAGAGCTAATATAGATAGATAGATTACAAAAACAAATTCAGTCACCAGACAAAGCTCATAGCTCACCTGTAAACACAAGCCCCAGTCACCACATCCCACACACACAGCATGCCATCCTGAGAGCCACTGCCAATGATGGCTCCTACTCCAAGGTCCACAGCCACTTCTCCTTCACTGCCCAGTGCTTCAAGGCTGCCTCCGTCCACAAACACAGACGTGATGGGACCACAATGGCCATGCAAGGTGAACAGAGCACTGCCATCAAACATACTGAAAACCTGGAGGATCCCAATTTAGGCTGAATAAATGTATCATATGAAATAGCTAATAATTCATAACAAGAAGCAAAGGAATATTCATGATTTCAAAAGTAAACTGGATAATAGTAGATTTGGAGACGATAGTATGAGCATAGCTCTTTTTCTGTATATTACAACTAGGTAAAAAAACACACACACACACACGCACACGCGCACGCACACACACACACACACACACACACACACACAGACAGACAGACAGACACACACACACCTACTTTTGAGCAACTGAGAAAAAAGAACAGTAATAAAAGATAAGAAATCAGAATGGTGCAGTGTGATAATGGGAGTTCCTCAAGGATCAGTTTTGGTCCCAGTGATGTTCTTGGTCTATGAATTTGTAAATGATATGACAGAGGGAGTGAATAGCTATAGGAGCTTATTTGCAGATGATGCTAGATTACTAAGAAAAATAGAAAGTAAAGAGGACCGAGCATTTACAAAAGGATCTAGGTAAGATTCACAGAGGGAATGGGAAATGGAGTTTAATGTCAAAAAATGTAAAGTGCTGGAAATTGGAAGTATTCGATGGGAAATTAATGGATAAACAAAACAAATGTTGAAAAAGATTTGGGAGTATAGATTACAGATAATTTGTCACCGGAGAAACATATGAATAAAATCACAAGAGATACATATCAGCTGCTGAGACATATAAAAATGGCTTTCAAATATCTGGATGAAGAGATGATCAACAAATTGATAACATCATTGATTCGACCAATGTTAGAATAAGCAGCAATAATTTGGCCACCACATATAAAGAAGGATATAAAGAAGCTTGAGAGATTACAAAGTGCAGCTACAAAAATGGCTTCAAGCCTGAGAAATTTACCTTATGAAGAAAGACTTTCTAGGCTGAAACTACCAACTCTTGAGAAAAGAAGAGAAAGGGCAGACTTTATAGGTCTGAAAAAAATTGATAGATGATCTGTTTGTGTAGGACAATAGAACAAGAGGACACAAGAAGAAACTAAAAAGGACTACATGCAAGAGATATAAAAAATACAGCTTCCCATACAGAAGCATAGAAGCCTGGAATAAACTTGATGCAGAAGTAACTAATGCAAGAAATATTCATGATTTCAAAAGCAAACTGGATAATAGTAGATTTGGAGACAGTACGAGCATGGGGAGGTGGTGGTACAGTGGTCAGCGTTCGGGCATGCGAACCTAGGGTCTCGGGTTTAATCCCCCGATATCTGCTGGCGTCTTTTCATTCTTTGGTAGTATTACCACCAAGTGGTCAAAGACAACCCAAATTGCTGCCATACTCTCCTCAGACGGGACTTACAATGTTTATGTGCATCTGAGGCTGAAGCAGCAATAAGCCTCTCACGTTCTCAACATATTCAAGAGAGAATGTAAACATTTGAGACGTCACTATAAAAAATCTAAAAACCTACGCCAAATAACGGGCAAAGGCAGTCCATCTTCACCTTCATAAAACCTACTGGCACCAACGGTTTCTGATATAGAAAAGAAATAGCTCTTTTCCTATTACTACTAGGTAATTTTTTTTTTTTTTTTTTACATTAAAAGGGTACTGGCTAAGGGGAAAAAAAATTAAGTATAAAAAAAATCCCGCTTGTCACCAGACCCTGTAAAGAAGATAGTACGAAAAATAAAAAATGGGGGGCAGTTCAATTTAGTATGAGAGGTGTCTTGACACTCCTCTTTTGAAAGAGTTTAAGTCATAGGTAGATGGAAAAACAGACAAAGGAACAGAGTTCCAGAGTTTACCAGTGTAAGGGATGAAAGAGTGAAGATACTGGTTAACTCTTGCATTAGATAGATGGACAGAATAAGGATGAGAAGTAGAGTCTTATGCAGCGAGGCTGCAGAAGGGGGGGAGGCATGCAGTTAGCAAGTTCAGAAGAGCAGTCAGCATGAAAATAGCGGTAGAAGATAGATAAAGATGCAACATTGCAGCGGTGACTTAGAGTCAAGACAGTTAGTTAGAGGAGGAGAGTTGATTAGGCGAATAGCTTTGGACTCCACCCTGTTTAAAAGAGCTGTATGAGTTGAGCCCCCCCCCAGACATGAGAGCCATACTCCATACATGGGCGGATAAGGCTCCTGTACAGAGCAAGCAGCTGAGAGAGAGAGAAAAATGGACGCAAACGCCATAGGACACCTAACTTCTTGGAAGCTGATTTAGCAAGAGTAGAGATATGAAATTGCCAGTTTAGATTTTTAGTAAAGGATAGACCGAGTGTGTTTAATGTGGAGGAGAGGATAAGTTGAGTGTCGTTGAAGAAGAGGGGATAGTTATCTGGAAGGTTATGTTGAGTAGATAGTTGTAGAAATTGAATTTTTGAGGCATTGAACAAAACCAGGTTTGCTCTGTCCCAATCAGAAACTAGTGAAAAATCAGACGTTAAGCATCCTATAGCATCTTGCCTTGAGTCATTTAATTCTTGTTGGGTTGGGCGTCGGTTGTACGACGTTGAAAAATGCAAGGTGGTGTTATCAGCATAGGAGTGGATAGGGCATTGAGTCAGATTTAGGAGATCATTGATGCATAATAGAAAGAGAGTGGGTGATAGGACAGAACCCTGAGGAACACCACTGTCGATAGTTTTAGAACAGTGATCGTCCACTACAGCAGCAATAGACCGGTCGGAAAGGAAACTGGAGATGAAGGTACAGAGAGAAGGATAGAATCCGTAGGAGGGTAGTTTAGAAATTAAAGATTTATGCCAGACTCTATCGAAGGCTTTCGATATGTCAAGGCCAACAGCAAAGGTTTCACCGAAGTCCCTAAAAGAGGATGACCAAGATTCAGCTAGGAAAGCAAGATCACCAGTAGATCGGCCTTTACGGAAACCATACTGGCAATCAGAGAGAAAGTTGTGAGCTGATAGATGCCTCATTATCTTCTTGTTAAGGACAGACTCAAAGGCTTTAGAAAGGCAGGAAATCAAAGCTATAGGGCGGTAGTTAGAAGTATTGGAGCGGTCACCTTTTTTAGGGACAGGTTGAATGTGAGCAAACTTCCAGCAAGAAAGATAGGTAGAAGTAGAGAGACACAGACGAAAGAGTTTGACCAGGCAGTGAGCGAGTTCAGAAGCACAGTTTTTGAGAACAATAGGAGGGACTCGATCCAGACCATAAGCCTTCCGAGAATCAAGACCAGAGAGGGCCTGGAAAACATCATGATAAAGAATTTTAATTTTAGGGATGAAGTCAGAGGGTGGAGGAGTAGGAGGAATATGCCCAGTATCATCCAAAGTAAAGTTGGTAGCAAAGGTTTGAGCAAAGAGTTCAGCTTTAGAGAAAGAAGAGACAGTTGTAGGGCCATCCGGTTGAAATAAAGGAGGGAAAGATAAAGATGTAAAATTGTTAAAGATATTATTTGCTAGATGCCAGAAATCACGAGAAGAGTTAGAGTTGGAAAGACTTAGATATTTTCTATTAATGAAAGAGTTTTTAGTAAGTTGGAGAATAGATTTGGCATGATTACGGACAGAAATATATAGGGCATGAGTTTCAGCAGATGGATGGCTACGGTACCATTTGTGAGCAGCCTCTCTATCATTGACAGCACGAGAACAAGCAGAGTTAAACCAGGGCTTTTTAGCTTTAGTATTGGAGAAAGTATGAGGAATGTATAGCTCCATGCCAGAGACAATCACTTCTGTTATGCGCTCGACACAAAGAGAAGAATGTCTGAAATGGAAGCAATAATCATCCCAAGGAAAATCAGAATAGTACTGCCTCAGGTCTTCCCACTTAGCAGAGTTGAAATGCCAGAAGCACCTTTGCTTAGGGGCGTCCTGAGGCTGCACTGTAGTGATAGGATAGGTAACAGAAATAAGATTGTGATCGAAGGAGCCCAACGGAGAGGAAAGTTTAACAGAGTAAGCTGAAGGGTTGGAAGTTAGGAAAAGATCAAGAATGTTGGGCGTGTCTCCAAGGCGGTCAGGGATACGGGTAGGGAATTGCACTAGCTGCTCTAGGTCATGAAGGATAGCAAAGTTGAAGGTTTGTTCACCAGGTTGGTTAGTGAAAGAAGATGAAAGCCAAAGCTGGTGGTGAACATTGAAATCCCCTAAAATGGAGATCTCAGCATAAGGAAAGTGAGATAGGATATGCTTCACTTTGGAAGTCAAATAGTCAAAGAATTTTACATAGTCAGAGGTGAGAGATATACAGCACAGATGAATTTAGTTGGAGAGTGACATTGAAGTCTTAGCCAGATGGTAGAAAATTCTGAAGATTCAAGATTGGGGGCACGAGAGTAAGTAATGTCGTTACGCACACAAACACACATGCATGCACGCATGCACACAAGGAGAAGGAAAATTGCTTAGAGACACCGTTGAGAAGAGAAAATGTATTAATGTTTTGGGTTTAAAAAAGTGCTACATATAAGACATGAGAGAGAAGAGCATGAGAAAAAGTTAGCCGAGTTGATTGTGATGGCAGTGCAGGATGAACAGGATGAAGGAAGGAGACTAAGTGATGAGATTGAGGAATTTCTCAAACTTATATAGAGGTAAAAATCCGTTCCATGAAGATTAAATTAAAATCGTAAGCTTCTGCAGAGGATATTTGGCAGGATCTTGGAGTTTGGAAAGAAAGGAAATATTCAAGAAAGTATGGCTGAGATGAGACTTGAATTAAGAAGAAAGAGCAAAACTTAACGAATTGTGAGAAGCCAAAGAAAAAAGGCAGAACAGAACAGAAGTGGAGAAGATAAAATTTTATTGGAAAGTCAGACATGAAATTAAGGAAAGAAAAGAGTGGGGAAGTAAGTGGAGGAGGGAGAACAGAACTAAAAGTTGCATACAATAATGCAAAGGGTATAATAACAGCACTGTTGGAGTTGAATGATTATATAAGTAAAATCAAACCGGACATCATGGCAATAACAGAGACTAAATTGTATGAAAGATTACAGTCAATGTATATTGGTGAAAATAGATACAATATTTGGAGAAGAAACAGAAGTACAAAAAAAGGAGGAGGAACAATGCTACTAGTTAAGAAAGAGCTATAAGTAGATGAAATAATTGATGGAGAAGGTATTGCTGAAGTGTTGAAAGTAGGAGTGAGGAGTAAAGGAGAAGAAAGGAGAAATTTTGCTGTGGTTTACGTTCCAACCAAAATGTGTTCATGGGCGGCCGATGAATATGAAAAAAATTATTGATGACACAAGAGTGTTTGCAGAGACTAATTGTGAAGGGTAGAAGTACAACTGTTATGGGCGATTTTAACTGTGAAGAGGTGTCCTGGGAAGACTGGACGACTGAGGGAGACAAAATGTCATGGGAGAATAAATTACTGCAATTGGCAAGTGGGTGGAAGAAGATACAAGATATAGAGGAAATGAAGAACTATCGTGACTAGACCTAGTGTTCACTAAGGAACCTGAAATATTAGAAAATCTAGTGTACAAGAGCCCACTTGGGAAAAGTGATCACATGCTAGTTGAATTCAAGTTGAAGGGAGGACCAGAAAAGGCAAGGAGAGAGGATTATAAAGAAGGAAGATACAATTATAGTAAAACAAATTTTGCAGAACTGAGGAGACAATTTGAACAAGCAGACTGGACCACCTTTTACAAAACAGAGAAAACAGAAGAAAAATGGAGAATCCTACTTGAAACATATAATGAAGGACTAAGGAAACATGCCAAAAAAGTGAATGAATAAAGAGTGGTTTAATAGAAGATGTGAGTTGGCAAAGATTGAGAGAGAAAAAGCATGAAATAGATGGAGAAGAAATAGAAGACAAAATCTTTAGATGAACTATGTAAATAAAAGGAATGAGTATGTCAAGTTTCGGAGAAAGGAAGGAAGAAGTTACGAGAAAAACATAGTGAACAAATGTAAATGGCAAACTGAAAAACAAAGGAGAAATAAGTAAGCTGAAGATCAATGACGAGATTTACGAAGATGCAGAAGAGATGGCTGAAGTGATGTACAACTGCATCCAGTCAGTTTTTACAAGAGAGCAATAGGAATTAACGAGGTCAGTTTGTGTGAAATTCGAATGACAATTAATGAGGTAAGAAAAATAATGGAAGAGCAAGATGTGAGAAAAGCTTCAGGTCCTGATGGAGTGTCCAATTGAATTGTAAGAGAGTGCAGTCAACAGTTGGCAGACAAAATTCATAGTATCATCAAGAGTTCATTGGCAGAGGGCAAGGTTCCAAAAGATTGGAAGAGAGCTGACATTGTGCCAATATTTAAAGGAGGAAACAAGAAAGATCCATTGAACTATAGACCAGTGTCTTTGATCAATGTTGTGATCAAGATATGTAAAAGGCTTATAAAGGACAGGTGGATGAAACATCTTGAGGAGAGTAAAGTGTTGACGAATAGATGGTTTGGTTTCAGGGGAGCAAGATCTTGTGTTGCCAATTTGATAAGCTTTTATTCAAGAGTGATAGACATTGTGCAAGAAAGATGGTTGAGTGGACTGTATCTACTTGGATCTAAGGAAGGCATTCGATAAGGTGCCACACAAACAATTGTTGTGGAAATTATAAACTATTGAAGGGCTAAAGGGGGCTTCTAAGATGGATGGATGATTTTTTGAAAGATAGAGAAATAAAAACTGTAATAAGAGATAAAAAAATCTGCCTGGAAAAGTGTCTTGAGTAGAATCCCGCAAGGATCAGTATTGGCCCCGGTCATGTTTGCAGTGTTCATAAACGATATGTCAAAGAGAATAGACAGTTATATAAATTTGTTTGTAGACACCAAAATATTAAGAAGGGTGCAGAAAAATGAACATTGTGAAGCACGGCAGCAGGACTTGGACAGAATATTTGATTGGTCCTGTACATAGAAAATGGAATTTAATACCAAAAAATACAGTGTAATGGAATTTGGAAAGAGCAAGAGAAGGCATAGGGACATTTATTCAATGGGAAAGGAAAACAATAATAAGGAGAAAAAAGACCTAGGAGGAACCATTATGGATAATATGTCACCTGATAAACACATGAATAAGATTACTGGTGAAACTTACAATCTATTGAGGAATATACGGGTGGCTTTTACTTATATGGATGAAGATATGATAAAAAAAAATTGATAGCTACTTTGGTTCGCCCATGATTAGAATATGCAACAACACTATGGTCACCAAATAAAATAAAAAATTTACATAAGAAATCTGGAGAGAATTCAGAGAGCAGCAACAAGGCTTCCCCGAAATTTCAGAGAACTGTCATACAATAAGAGGCTACAGATACTGGGTATTACAACATTGGAGCAGAGGAGGGAAAGAGAAAATCTAATAGCAGTATACAGAGTAATGAAATGATTAGAAAAACTAGATAGAGAAGATTTACAAATTTTAGACACTAGGGACACAAGAGGACATGGAAAGAAACTAAAAAGAACATCTGCAGAAAAGATATCAAGAAGTTCAGCTTCCCACAATGATGCATAGAGGCGTGGAATGGTTTGAGGTATGGTGGGAGACATTTAAAAACGATGAAAATACTTGGGAAAGTAAATTATTGAGATCAACAATGAATAATACCATGATACAATAGGTAACTCATAATACAAGAAACAGAGAAGATAAACCATAAAAACTAGATCTACTATTCACCAAAGATATAAATCTGAAAAAGATATAAATCATGAGTGCCCATTTAGAACCAGTGACCACGTGTTCCTAGAAATTGAGATTAAAGAAGATATGCAAATACAGTAGGACGAATCATAAAAAGAAAAGAAGGAATTATGCAAAAGCAAACTATACTGAAATGAGGAACTTTTTCAATGAAACTGATTGAACAAAGATGAAGAAACTAAAGTAAGTGTAAGATAAATATGATTTCACGTCACAATATTTAACTGACATCACAGCGGTATCCAATGAGATGCTCCCCCACCATTCCACCATCAATAAAGAGATACTTATTCTCTGAGTGCTACAACCTTGATGACATGACTGTTCGTGATTCATATGCTCTTTGATAAAATCATATGTGAACGGTCCTGCAGAGCGCCATTGGCTGAGTGGGACCTGTTAAATAACGACAACAAGTAACAAATAAGTAACAATTTACATCTGATGAACGAAGTCATTGTGACAGAAAAGCAATAGATGAGTGTGTTATATGTGCAAAACACACCCTTTAACACCTAGGTGACCTTCTTAATGAGACAGGTGTAACACTGTAATAACACCTAAGTAACTTGTGCTAGTGAGGGAAATTGATGTGTTAGATACACTCAAAAGTGATTCCCAAAGTGACCTGACCTAGGAATGGAAGCAGCTGTTGGTTTCTTGCCATATTAGTACCTTGACAAGTGCTACTTCCAGTCCCGGCCTTTTTAAGGCCAGCAGCCTCCCCAGGGGAGAGGGATGCATGGGCCGAAGCTGCAGTAATCTCTCCAGTGAGTTCCGGGTTTCCTCCTTTAGTTAATACACCTGATAACTTTAGAGGGTGTAAGATTTTCTCTGCTAACCTACTGTGGGGGTCTCATGCAGGATCCTTGGATTCATGATGTGGTGAAGGGAAAATTTCTAGAATTTGTATCCATACCTTTTCAGACTGTGCCTCCACGTCCTCTCGCCCTGTCTCGGGCGGATGATCAGACCCTGAACGATGCCTTATATCAGTTCCTCAAACAGTCAATAGTCGAGCTTTGTTTACTTGAAGATCACGGTTTTGTTTCCCATCATAAACCCGGTTCGGGCCAGCGAGGGTTATCCTAAACTTGATGAACCTTAATGTTCATGTGTCTTATATTCTTTTTTTAAGATGGACACTCTGAAGGATGTGATTCCTTTAATCCTCCCTAACTGTTTTTTTGTTACAGTTGATTTCAAGGACGTCTATTATTCAGTTTATGTTAGGCCTGAGGATAGGAAGTGGCTTCAATTTTGGTGGAAGAGCCGCACTTTTAGATTTACTTGTCTCCCTCAGGGGTTATCTTCTGCTCCTTGCATCTTTACAAGTTACTGAAACCTGTCCTCTTCCACCTTCGGTCCCTTGGAATGGTTGTGGTTTGTTATTTAGATGACCATCTTTTTATTGCTCCATCGGTAGAGGCCTTGCGGGCCCAGGTGGGCTATGCCTTGCACTTTTTACATTCTCTTGGTCTCACCATCAATGTGCGGAAGTCGGTCCTGGAGCTTACCCAGAGGATTACATTCCTTAATGTGGTTCTCGACTCTGTTTCCTTGACTTTGCCCTTCTGTAGGAGGGAGCGCATCAGGGAAAAAGGTTTGCTCCTCCTCAATAGAGATATCACCTTACAAGATTTGTCCTCTTTTATTGGTTTAGCGGTGGCTTCTGGCCCTGCTGTAGAGTTAGCTCCTCTCTGTTACAAGCACCTGGAGATTATTCGTATCAGGGATCTCTCTCGGTCCTATGGTAATTATAATTCCTGCGTTGTTTGAGATGCTCATGCTCAGGAATTAGTCACTTGGTGAGTGACTAATGTAGTTTTTCAGGAGAGGTTGCTCCGCTCTTCTTCTCCAACATGTTAGCTGTTTATAGATGCCTGCCTAACTGGCTGGGGTGCTTCGATGGGGGACTTTACAACTGGAGGTCACTGGGCCCACAAGGAGCTGGATCATTTAAACTCTTTGGAGTTAAGGGCCATTCTGTTGGGCTTGCAGTCACTTTGTCGGGATAAGAATGGCTCATATTAGGCTTCGCTCTGACAACACCACTGCGGTTGCATGTATTGATCATTATGGTAGCACACGACCTACACTTCATGCTTTTACAGAACAGTTCTTTGAGTGGGCTGCTTCTAGGGATATTATTTTGTTGGCACAGCATGTACAGGGTTTATACAATGTGACAGCAGACACAGAGTCTAGAGTCAGTAGGATGGATGGTGAGAGGATGTTACAGCAGGATGGTTTGTCAGCGTTTTTATACTCCTGATATCAATCTTTTTGCTCAGTTACCTGACTATGTTTCTTGGGAGGCCAGACCCATCTGCTATGTGCATTAATGCCTTTACCTTGGATTGGGGTGGGAAGAGTTTATATGCTTTCCACTTTTCAGTGTGATATCCAGGGCTCTCCGGAAACTGCAGGACTACGGGGTGATGGCGCTGATAATTCTCCCACTGTGGCCAACTCAGGTGTGGTTTCCGGCGGCCCTTCAAATATTGGCAGCCGATCCAGTCTTGCTTCCACGCTGTCCTCTGCTTTTTCCGCAACAGCTAACTCTTACACACCCTCGGGCTCGGGGGTTGGTCTTGACAGCGATGGTGCTCTCCGGGCAGCGTTCACACGTCGAGGCCTTTCGATAGAGGTTGCCCAGTTTATCCTTCGGTCCTGGAGATCTAGCACTAAGGCTCAATATGGGCCGCGTATCAAGAATTGGCTGTCATTTTGCCTCGGCAGGGAAGTGGATCCGTTTCTACCACCTGTGTATGTCCTTCTGGACTATCTTTTGTCAGAATTTAAACAGGGGACAGGCCGTGGGTATAGCTTTATGAACACTATCCGGTCTGGCATCTCTGCAGTTGCTACTTTTGATGGACGTCCTGCGGAACAACATCCTTTAGTTTCCCGTTTCATGACTTGGGATCCTCAGCTAGTTCTGGATTAATATTTGCAGTCTGGGTCCCACGGAGGATTTGTCCTTTCCTCAGTTATCCATTAAATTAGTCGTTCTTATGTTCTTGTTGACTGGCCAACGTGGCCAGACCTTGCATTTGCTGGACACAAGAAATTTGTTTGTCTCTGAGATTCAGGTTGTTTTTGGGATTGGCGATCTGGTGAAAACTTCCCGTCCTGGGGTCTTTCTGTCAAGGGTGGTCTTTGAGGCTTACCCGCATGACAACTGCTTATGCGTTGTGCACACCATTGAGCATTATCTTGATAGGACAACGACTTTCCGAGGAGCGCTTACAGGGTTTTTCTTGACGACACGACCTCCAGTACGTTTGGCCTCTCGTGATACTTTGCGTCGTTGGGTGAGAGATGTGATGGGGGCTGCTGGCTTTGACCTTACTATATTTTCTCCCCATTCGACTAGGTCTGCATCGTCCAGCAAGGCGGCCCTGGTTTTGCCGTTATTCACAAGTGTCTCCACCATTGGTTGGGCCAGGGAGTCAACCTTTTCGCAACACTACCGAAAGCCCATCGCTCAGCATGGACAGTTTGCGAGGGCAATTTTGTCATATAATGTTTGGCCTTTTCCTCTGCTCAGGGTTTAATGTGAGGGTTCTTTGATCTAATTTTTGGTATGGGTGATGGGTGATTTTTCTTTCCATGTTCCTGTGGGACTGTGTTTCACAATTTTTTTGATAATTGTTAATGTTTTCTATCTTCTGAATTACAGTGTTGTGCTTTACTTTGTTCCTATGGATTTTCTTTTTCACGGCTCCATACTGACCCTTTTTCTGAAATTTGTGTGATTTGGTAGGTTTTAGGAACCTCTCTAAAGCTCTCATTGGGTACCGCTGTGACGTCAGTTAAATATTGTGACGTGAAATTGTAAGATTAAACGAGTACTTACCAAGTATGAAGTTTGATCATAATTTCACGAACATTTAACGACGTCACAGTGGTGCACAATACCCTCCCTCCCTGCCCTATCTATTCACGGAGCTCACTTTGGGGCATGGGCTCTCAGCGGTAGTTGGTGGCTGCTTCCTAAAACCTACTCTCTAAACGGACTGATGGTGGAATGGTGGGGGAGCGTCTCATTGTGCACCACTGTGACGTCGTTAAATGTTCGTGAAATTACGATCAAACTTCATACTTGGTAAGTACTCGTTTAATCTTTCAATTTTTCCATTACATTCCATTTCATAAAGTAAAGGAAACAGGAAAAAAAGAAAGGTCAAGTGGAAAGCAGGATAAAAAGCAGCCCGCGCATGGAGCTGCTGGTAATATAAAAATATAACATGACCCAACTTAATGACGAAACACATACACCGTCTTATAATTTGACTGATTAAATTGCTGAGATATAAACTTTGATTAGACAATAAAAGTTTTACAAAATTAATAGACCACAAAAAAAATAAAGTAGCAATACAATTGTAGTGCACGTGAAACATTTGATGGTGTTGTGTATGCTCCGCTAGAGTGTAAATATTCAACAGGAAATGCAAAACGTAAGGTAGATAACACCAAATTCAACCGCTACCAGGGGCGGATTTTAGTTAGTTGCCCCTTAATCCATAAATACTGAATATACAGATGGATTTTCATTTTCTAGAAAAAGATATACAGATTCACAATCTTTATCCAAAATTCCGAATTGAAAATTTTTTCCATGATGTCGTCTGCACATCAAACGCACGTCGCCTTTGCTGCTCATGGATATTTTGTTTATTTTTTGCCTATTTTTTTTACTTTGAAGACTGTGCAAAGGATAACAATGAGAAACAGAAAGGAAAGAGTGTCATTATCAATAGCACATAAAGTAGAGTTATTGCAGTTTTTTTTCCCTATCTCTATCTCTTGCATCTGTAGCACTGGTAGGCTTGATTGAGGCTCTTTTAGATGGTCGGCCTCCGCCCGTTAGTAGCGCAGGTTTTGGATTTTTTATAGACGCCTCGTTTTCATCTTGATTTTATCTTTATCTTGATCGTAGTGTATCTGTGCGGCATCTTACTAAAGATTATGGTGTGGGAACTACCACCACATACGACCTAAAGAAACAGAAACATAAGTTGTTGAAGTTTTACAGTGACAGTGATGACCAGAAACTAATGAAAAATAGGAAACACATAGTGCAAAAAACAAAAAATTTGACTGTGTGCTGATGGAGTCGGTACGACAATGAAGAATTGAACGTATGCCACTGACTGGTTTGATGGTAATTAAATAAGTTAGAGAATACCATGAATAACTGAACATTGAAGGTGAATGTAAATATTCAGAAGGTTGGCTGCAGAAATTTAAGAAGCATCATGGTATAAAATATCTGAAAACCTGTGGCGAGAAAGCTTCTGCTGATTATGATGCAGATGAACGTTACATTGATGAATTTGCCAAGATGGTATCTGATGAAAACCTTAGTCCTGAGCAAATATACAATGCTGATGAAACAGCTCTCTACAGGACAAGCACTCTACTACTGAGCCACCCAGTCCACCGTAATGTTTTATCTAAAAAACATTAAAATCCACGCTAAAAATCTTCCATTCCGAAATTCGAAAAGTGTCTGGTCCCAAGGTTTTCGGAGAAGAGATTGTGAACCTGTAATGGGAAAAATTATTACAACAATGATCACACTAAAACTGGAATATGCAGAAGCAATATAGTCCTCGTACAAGAAAATGCATGTTGAAATTAGAAAGAATACAGTGAATTGCAACTAAGATGGTGCCAGAATTGGAAGACCTAACATATGAGGAAAGATCAAAAGAAATGCATCTAACAACACTAAAAGAAAGAAGAGAAAGAGGAGACTTCATTACACAATATAAATTGATGAACAACCTGGAAGAAACAGATAAAAAAGATCTAATATTGAGAAAAAAAGGAGAGGCTAGATATTTGAAGGGACACAAGAAAAGTTGTGAAGAAGGAATTTGCTGGAACGATACAAAAAAAGTAGTTTTCCTCAAAGTATAGACACTTGGAATGGACTGAAAGAAGTGATAATGGCAAAGAATCTACATTAACTGAAAAAAACAACTGGACAAATATAGATACAGTGACAGGACCACACGAGTGTAGCTCAGGCCCTACAACTAGGTAAATACATACATGCACAAACCTGCACATGCACACATACACACATAGATATCTGGGTACCTTGAGGGTGTGATCATGGGCGCCTGTGATGAGGCGAGTGTAGTCACATGTCATAACAGTGATGGGTTGCTGGTGTGCCCTCACGCCTGCATACTGCACTAGCCGGAGTGGCTCATCATAACTAAAGGTCCATCCACTACCACTACCACCCCGACTGTGGCCTAGAGGGGACATAAGAAAAGTTAGTCATGTACATCCCTATCTGTGACCCAAACAAACTCTACCTAGACATATTTACAAGTTTTTTCAGTTTCTCTCTCTATGTCTTGCACCTGTGATGTCGGTAGGCTTGATGGAGGCTATCTTTAGATGGTCAGCCTGAGCCCATTAGTAGTGCAGTTTTTAGATTTATTTTTATAGCAATGCCTCGTTTTTTTCTTAATTTTCTTTGTTGAGAGAGAGGCTCATACTGCCAGCGGAAGCTACTCAATACATATAATTTTGCAAATCCCATTGAGGATAGTGTTATGGCAGCATGTGGATGATCTTTGGCTACTTGGCGGTAATACCAAAGAAAAGTGGCCAGCGGATGCCGGGATTCAAACTCTGGTCTCTATGCTCACCAGCCTGACTGCTAGGTACTAGGCTACCACTTGGAGATTGTGATGCAAATGATTTTCTAGGATACTGTCGAGTATAACTCAAGAGGTAAAAGTAAGTGGAAGAATAAGATAGTTTGTGAAAGATGGAAATGATGAAGAGACTAGGTGCAAATTTAAGATATATTAGAACAGTCGGCCCCCCAAAGGGTGCGCTTAATGTAGTTTGCATCCCTTGAGCACCCTTGGAAGTTAATAACCTATAGGAAATTCACTAACGTAGTCCGGGACTCTTAAGACTTACCCTTTTTTCGCCTAATAATCACTGAAATACATGATATAATGAAAGAATATACAGTGCATATACACATATGATTAAATATGATAGATAATAAATAGATGCTGTACTGGCGGAAGCCATTACAGTATCTAGGATGGAGGAGGAGGAATCCCACATCTGAGTGAGAGTGAGAGAGAGAGAGAGAGAGAGAGAGAGAGATGACGTCATCACAACATGGCCACTCGACAAAAGCTGAATTTCTTTGTATATTTCCCACGTGTTATACAGGCGTCGGAAGTATGCAAAGAAAATCAGCGTAATTGAAAAGAAAGGACTAGTAACATCGGTGAAAATCTCCCTTTGTGTTGCACTTTCTTCCTATTCACGTCTATGGAAGCGATACAAACCATAACAGGTCACAAGAAGAAGAAGAGAAGGAATAATAATAATTCCACATATGAAGCTTTAGGATGTTGAATTCTTTAAAAGAGATGGAAGGGGGGGAGAGAAAGACGAATGGGAGGGAGGGAGGGAGGGAGGGAGGGAGGGAGGAAGGAAGGGAGGGAGGGAGGGAGGGAGGGAGGGAGGGAGGGAGGGAGGGAGGGAGGGAGGGAGGGAGGGAGGGAGGGAGGGAGAGAGAGAGAGAGAGGGAGAGAGAGAGAGAGAGAGATATTCGAAGAAGACAGGACGAGCAGAGAGTCAAGCTTACGTGGGATGTTGTTTAAACCCTAATTATCCGTT
The DNA here is from genome assembly GCA_036785275.1 of Cancer borealis. Lineage (NCBI taxonomy): Eukaryota > Metazoa > Arthropoda > Malacostraca > Decapoda > Cancridae > Cancer > Cancer borealis. The sequence continues at coordinate 435,176 of JAXIVD010000014.1, forward strand.
ATCAAGTGTAACTAAGCTACACCGAGTCACCTGAAGCTGCATAAACACCTAGTGATATCGCAGCTGTGGTTAAACTGTGATGATAACAAGAGTGTTGGTGTGACAGTTGTGCACATAAGGATTTGTTGTCATCATGGCTGCTACTAGCTCAGGCACCGCTACCATCCCGGACTTAGGACAAGACCAAAACAATGACCGAAGATGATTTACCCTCTGGTGATGACTGGTATGCAACTATCCGCAAGCGAGGAAGGACATCCTCACCAGACACCGACGACAGGGTGAGACCTACCCAAGTGGTCCATGCTGCTGCCGCCACCGCCACCTTCAACACCGTCTCCCGACAGCACCATGGCCTCCTTCCTGCTATGCTCCACCACAGGCTCCCGCATATTTTCTAACCCGAGAAAGGTCAGTTACACCCTCATGCGATCTCCCTTGAGCAAATACCTCCTCGAGGGGGAGACGCCCCTTAGGTAATGGATCATCCCTGGTGGTTGCCGTGTGGGAACACAACCTGCCCAAGTTCCCTGACCTTAAGAAACCTACCCTCACCCTGGGAGAATGGGAGGTTACCTGCAGGACGGCCGACAGGGGACAGAAATATACAACTACGCCACAGTGAGACTCCTCAATGACGAAAACACCCTGGATGAGTTGTGGAACGACTACAGGAGCTTGGACAGAGAAGTGCTGGAGATATCCTGGATCTCGCAGCGTCTCCTCCCAAGGACATCGACTGGTAAGTGGCTGCGCTTAAAGGTTAGGGGCCACATCTCCACCAAGGTGACCATCAGTGGGCTGGTTTATTTTCCACGACCTTACCTCCTACCCCTCCTGCGCTGCCCAAAATACCTCAAGATCGGCCACTCCGTCAACACCTGCAAGGCACAGGAGACATGTACACAATGCAGTGGCCCTCACTCTTCCAGAACAGCTGACCACACCTGCACTAGACCACACCACTGCTTCCAGTGTTAGGGATCACGTGGTCCCAGGTCTGTGCACTGCCTCCACAACAAACAAGCCCAGGACCTATACACCGCTCAAGCAAAAGATGGTAAGTCCCTACAGCATATTAATCAACAGTTAAGAGACTTGCCTTTCCCTAACCTGCAGCCACCTCACCCCCAGCAACCATCATCTGGCCTCGCCTACACAGTGACCAGCCAGGTCTGTCATACTCATCCATTGTTACAGCCAACAGATTTACTACCCTGCAAGAACCCAGAGGAGGAGGAGGAGGAGGAGGAGGAGGAAACTGTAATAATCCCAGCACCCGTTCCCACCAACCCTGACGCACCCTCAGTCACTAACACACCAACTACTGCCACTGATACCGTTCCATCTGGAGTGCCTTCACCATCTATAGCTCCTGCTCCTGACACCCGGACTCGTAGCGCTGCAGCACTGCCACCAAACACCCATCCTAGTTGCCAGCACAAACAACCCAGCCGACCACCAAGGAAGGCTCCACAGCCCTCAAACTTCCTCCCCGCAGCCCCAGGTAGTGACCTGCAACAGGACACAACCCGCGCAAAGATCCACCATCCCCCCGCCAAACACAGGCAAGGAATGATAAGCGGCAACACAGCCCAACATACCATCACCCCCCCACCAGCATACAACAGCCAGCCAACACGACCACCAACACCGCAACCACCAGGACACGGACCACCAACCACTACCACCACATCTCCCACCAAGGATGAGGTCATCCCCAAGATTTTCACCCTCCTGTGGGAGTTCCACCACATGTACCAGTCAGGAGCATCTGTCCATGACATACTTTCCAAGCTGTGGCCCACCATCTCCATGCTCCTGACTGCAATCCTCACATAATGGCACTCACATTTATGCTGTGGAACGCTAGGTCTCTCCCCAGGAAGACTCAAGAGGTCCAGATATACCCGAGGGACACACTGCCTTCTGTGGTTGTGATATGTGAGACATGGCTTCCCCCCCACCTCTCACGGTACACCATCTTTAGGGAGAATCGCCACCAAAGATGAGGTGGGCGAGTGCTTCTCATCCTGAGGGACACACTCGTCCACTCCCAGCTCCATCTCCCTCAGAGGCAGGACGGACACCTGGAGGCAGTCGCTGCCAGAATCAGCCTGAGGAGAGGCTGGCTCACTGTGGCAGTGTGCTACAACCCGGGTGGAGCGGCATCCTACCAGGACTATGAGCACTACTTCTCCCACCTACCACCCCATGTGCTCATCATGGGAGATTTTAACGCCCACCACTAACACTGGGACCTAACCTTACCGCCCAACCACAGAAACACCTCAGGCAACACACTACACCAGGTCCTCATAGATTCCCTCCACCTGTCGCTGCTGAGCCAGCCAGAACTTGCCACCAGGTTTCATCCCCACACTGCAGCGCCCTCAGTTCTGGACCTGTTCCTCAGTGACCCAACCTTCAACACCTGCACCTTGTCCACCAGACCCTACATGGGAAGTGATCATCTCCCCTTGCTGACCACTCTTCCCAACGCCTCCCCAAGGCCACGTCCAGGATGTCTGCCACGCTGGAACATCACCTCAGAGTGGCAGAAGTATGAAGCAGTGCAGAGGATCCTTCCCAAGAGCTCTTCCCTGCCCCTAGAAGAAGCAGCCCAGACATTCCACCAAGCTCTGGAGGAGGCGGGTAAAGCGGTCTTCCGCCTCACCACACACTGCACACTCCGCCGCCCAGGCAAGCCGGTGGAATGAGCAGTGTGCTCAGGCTGTACAGGCCCGTCGCCAGCCTTGGAACAGGTGGTGTAAGGCACCACTAACAACAGCCAGGGAAGAATACCGCCGCCTGGATGCCATCTGTGCCAGGAACATCATCAGGGCAAAGAGGAAGTCATGGGACTCCCACTGTTCCTCACTTTCGCTCTCCTCCTCCACCAAGTGAACGTGGGACTTCCTCCGTGCTATGGAGGGGCACAAAGCACATCACACCATGCCGCTGACTGACAACACCCAGTCACCACTAAACGACACCCAAAAGCCAGCATTAATGTCCACCCAGTACCACCAAAAAATTGGCCTCCCATCCAACATAAAACCACCGCAAGATCCTGGCACATTCATCCAGGAGGCAATTAATTTCCCAGGACCTCCAGACCTCACACAGACCTACACACGAGGAATTCAAGGCGGCCACACACACCCTAAAGGCAGGAAAAACACCAGGATCTGACCTCATTCCCTATGAGTTCCTCCCCCACCTCACACATCCTCTACAGGACCACCTCCTCAACATCTACAACTTCAGCTGGTTGTCAGGAGAATTTCCAACATGTGGGAAAACCTCCACCCTTATTCCAATCCCGAAGCCTGGCAAGAACCCAGCACATCCATCGAGATACAGGCCCATCGCACTCCACTCCTGTGTGAGCAAGCTGATGGAGCGCATGGTGGCCACCCGCCTCACCTGGTGGCTGGAAGAGAAGAGCCTGCTAAAGGAGGAGGAGCAGTGCGGCTTCCGCCCCCACCGAAGCACCATGGATGTGTTGGCACAGATAGAATACCACATCTGTGACACATACTGGCAGCGACAGGTCATAGTGGCACTCTTTGCCTTTGACACAGCACCCCATCAAGGGATCCTCTACAAGCTGGCCAACATGGGGATCACAGGATCCACCCTCGTGTGGATAAAGCACTTCCTCACCGGTAGATCTTACCGTGTCACGGTTGGAGGCTCCACATCACAGCCACACCCTATACGAAGAGGCGTGCTGCAAGGATCCATCCATAGCCCACTCCTCTTTAACGTCCTCCTCTTGGACCTTCACACTCCACCACACTCACACCTCCTCGTGTACGCTGATGACATCACCATCGTCACCAGAGCAGCAACCTTGGCCCAGGCACAGAACAACCTCCAGGCAGCCACAATATCTCTGCAAACCTGGATATCAACCTGGGGCCTCTCCATGAACACTTCCAAAAGCACAATCATGTGCTTTATCCGGAAGCGACTGCCAAGCCCCTCAACAACTGACCATCCCATACTCCACCACTCACACCTTCCTGGGGCTGAAACTGGATGGTCCCCGCCTATCCTGGGCCAAGCACGTGGAGTACCTGAAGACGTCCTGCACCAAAAGGCTGGACGTAATGAAGAGGATAGCAGGGATATGCTGGGGAGCCAACCGAGAAGTGCTCCTAAAGTATTATCTCGCCACCACCAGGGCCAAGATGGTGTATGGCAGCAGCATCTATGGATCAGCCGCACCCATCACCCTAGCCAAGCTGGACCCCATCTAAAATGCTGCCCTGAGGATCTCAATGAGAGCCATGAGATCCTCTCCAGTCATCTCCCTTCACACAGAGGCTGGCATCCTCCCTCTGTCCACCCACAGAAGAGAGATGTTATGCAACCATCTATACCGCAACATGAGTCTACCACTCTATACAGTAATTCAGGTGTGGAGCAGCATGCACCTGTGTGGCTCCCCAGCTCAAGACAACCTCTGTTGATGAGAGCCTTGCAGGCACTCAACACCCTTAGCCTGCCTCTGCCACCACCACAACCTCTCAGACCGCACTCTCCCATACCACCCTGGCTGGACTTCAGGCACATGTTTGCCCTCCACATCCCTGGCCTCCCTCCCAAGCCTGACTCAAACATCCTTGCAGCACCTCTGTTCCTGGAGCTGGACAGATCCCTCTACCACCACCACCTGAGACTGTTCATAGATGGCTCACACCGCCCAACACCCCCGGCCACATCAGCAGCCATTTACGACCCGAGCACATCCATCTGCAGGCCGTGGAGGCTGCCCCAAGAGACAGATGTGGTGACAGCGGAGCTCTACACCCTCCACCAAGCCCTCACATACCTTGACTCCACCCACGCCAAGGGTAAGGCTGTCATATACACAGACACCCTGTCATCACTACACCTCCTCTCACAGCACCCAACATCAGCAACGCCCCTCGTCCACGCCACACAGGACACCCTTATCCATCTTAACTCCCAGGGCTGAGAGATCAAGCTCCAATGGATGCCTTCCCACACCAACATACGAGGGAATGATGTTGTGGATGCTGCTGCCAAGATGGCTCTCTCACAGGATAGCATCACCCCGCTTCCCCTCCCTCTCTCCATCGCTAAACGCCTCATCTCCCGCACCTGCCAATCAACTTGGAACAACACCCTCCTCAACACCAACATGGGCCAGTATCGCACCGACTCATTGCCACAACCTTGGGTGAGACAACAGTCCCGTGTGCGGGAGGTGACTCTTACGTGCCTTCGTCTTGGCCACACAACACTCACCGCACACCTCCACCACCTGGGCCTGGCTCCCGACCCCTACTGCCCCTGGTGCAGGAATACTGAGGAGACTGTAGATCACTTCATATATGTGTGTGTGTGTGTACTTTTTAAACTTTTTCAGGGTTCCATGTTACCGTGAGTAGAGCCCCTTGAATGCCAATTGTGACTTTTCCTTGTAGCAGAAGTAAAGATAACGTGTTAGGTAGGATTGAAGAAAAATTGTGTGGTGACAGTAAGGCAAATGAGTTCCATTACCAAATATTATTGTATTTGTTCGAGTTACATATATTGTTCTGGATATGAGATTCTATTGCAACATGGATATAAATTTCGGGGCGCTAGTGCACATGTCAGGTGTCTCTTGTCAGGCGAGTGGACTTGTGGGTAGCGAGAGTACAGAGAGGACTGTTTTCTTTTCGTTCACCGGCCTATCGCCTTGTCCCAGCTCCGTTAGTGCTGCGACATAACTATAGATAGCTACATGAGTGCTGATACTGTAACGATCAGAAAAGTATGTAAGCTACCAAGCGTTTATCACCATCGGAATTCCGTATTTGAGTTGCGCGGGGTTTAGTATCCTAGAAGCTGTCAGGTGGCAGGTCGGTCAACCCCAGCCAAGGACAGTGTAGATGCTCGGCTGGATGCCATATTTTGGCCTTGACCTCTGCGTAGATCGGTTCTCTTTCCAAGGTTCTACCGAGACCGGGTGAAATCCCTCATTAAGAGGGTCCCAGTGCGGGTTATTGAGTGCCTCTTCTGGCTTTATGTGAGTTAGCTTGTGGTTAGAGTGTGCCTCTGCTGAGGTCGTCTTGATCCGAGAGAGGAAATTAGGAGGAGTGGTGAAACGCTGAAGTTGGTAGGGTGATTAGGAGGAATGAATGTGAGTGTGTGGCATTTACAGGTGTCAGTACAGCAGACACCGACACCTACAAATATGATGTTTATCTGTGGATAAACTCAATACATGTGAACTAAAAGATATTTTGGCCTTGTTACTCGTCCTCTTTTTCCACCTGAGGGGTGTGTAGCCTCATCATCTGGTACTAACCCAACAATCAGTGCCTATTTCACATCACTGCTCGGATGTGCGCTACTACCTATATTAGGCTGAGAACGGCTTAACCACAAAAATAGTGCTTAGACAGGAGAGTAGAGCGTTGCTAGTTGCCAGTTACTTTTTTTTTTACCTTCGGCTATTTTGGGATGAAGACCTTGTAGTCTTCCGAAGAGTTCACTTTGAACTGGGAAGAAATTACTACCTGACGGGGAATTAAAACCTCCTAAGGGGTCTGACTCCCAAAACCCACTCCAAAATTAGAAAAGATTAGGGACTAATTAATTTTTTTTTCTCTCTACTTCGCTTAGCAGTATTTTGGTGGGAAAACCAAAATTTTAAATCCGCTAAGATGGCATATAAATCTGAGGAAACACAGGGTCTCGATTTGAACCTTAAAGATCTAGAATTTGAAGCCTTAAAGGAAAAAGAGGACAAGTAACAAGGCCAAAATATCTTTTTGTTCAAATGTATTGAGTTTATCTACAGATAAATATCATATTTGTAGGTGTCGATGTCCGCCGTACCGACACGTACACCTCACACACACCCACATTCACTCCTCCTAATCACCCTACCAACTTCAGCGTTTCACCACTCCTAATCTCCTCTCTCGGGTCAAGACGACTTCAGCAGAGGCACACTCTAACCACAAGCAAACTCACATAAAGCCAGAAGAGGCACTCAATAACCCGTACTGGGACCCTCTTAATGAGGGATTTCACCCGGTCTCGGTAGAATCTTGGAAAGAGAACTGATCTATGCAGAGGTCAAGGCCAAAATATGGCGTCCAGCTGAGCGCCTATGCTGTCCTTGGCCGGGGTTGACTGACCTGCCACCTGACGGCTTCTAGGATACTAAACCCCACGCAATTCAAATATGGAATTCGGATGGTGATAAACGCTTGGTAGCTTACATACTCTTCCGATCGTTACAATACAACTGTTAATGCTTGATGGGTGTTGTGTACCCACCCAGGACGTTTACGGATGCAAGGCCAGGCAGCTGTTATGATGTCTGTTACTACTTGGACGAGGGTGCAGGCCGACACTGTAAGTTTTGTTTGTTTGTGGTAATACATTATATTGGTATGCATATATATAATGAACTATTCAGTTAATTTGAGCTTGTTGAATGTGTTTGTTGCTAGTCATGTCGGTCACTTGAGGCTTATTAAAGGTAGCTAGGCATATGGGGAATTTCCTCACTGGAAGTATGTTGTTAGGTTTGGATGTAAATGGGGAGTATTAAAGCAGTTATTTTCAGTGATAAGTTTTCTTGCAAATGATTGTTGGGGTAATCTGTGACTGCCATGTTATCATATATTTCCCATATGTTTACAGTACAGTTCAGTGATAAGTTTTCTTGCTAATGATTGTTGGGGTAATCTGTGACTGGCATGTTATCATATATTTGCCATAATGTTTATAGTACAGTTCAGTGATAAGTTTTCTTGCTAATGATTGTTGGGGTAATCTGGGACTGGCATGTTATCATATATTTGCCATATGTCTATAGTACAGTTCAGTGATAAGTTTTGTTGCCAATGATTGTTGGGGTAATCTGGGACTGGCATGTTATCATATATTTGGCATATGTTTATAGTACAGTTCAGTGATAAGTTTTGTTGCCAATGATTGTTGGGGTAGTCTGGGACTGGCATGTTATCACATATTTGCCATATGTTTGATGTTGTGCAATGTGATGATTATGGTGGCCTTCCTAGGTTGAATACTACATCTACAATAAAGGATCCGGTATACGGCGGACCTTTCCATCCCCTTGGACGAGACAATTCAACAGTGCAGTGCCATGGAGAAACTGGGCAAGGAACGCACCGCCGCAAAGCGAACCTTCACGAGGAAGGCCAACGTCCTGAGGACCAGGATCAGCGCTGGGGACCCAGTCACACTACTGCAGGATCTCCGAGCTCAACTCAACGCTGCATTCGGTGAGGTCGAAACTGTTCATGATGTTTACGTGCAGTTGTTAGTGGAAAGTGCTGCTGATGGTTTTGATCCGGATAAGAAAGATTCTTATCTTGTTGACATTGAAAATACTAAATTGAGCCTGAAAGTGGAAATCACTAGGTTGGCAAATAAGGAGTCAAAATCAGAGGTTCAAAAGGAAAATGCTTTGAGAGTAAAGTCTTTAACACCACCCAAGTTTTCTGGCAAAATCAGAGAGTATGGAACATTCAAGAAAGATTATTCAAGACTAATGTGTCCTGTGTATGGGAATGACTCCTATGTTTTTAAATAATGTCTTAGTGGTGAAGCTCTTGAGTGGGTTGAGGGAGTAGATGATGATTATGATAAAATGTTGTCTAGACTTGATGAAAAATATGGTAACATTGCTAAACTTACTGAAGTCATAGTGCAAGATTTAAAGAAGTTGAAACCGGTAAGTGAACCTTGACTCTAAGAAATTAATTCATCTGATAAATGTGGTAGAAAGATCCTTTTTAGATTTGCAGAAGGTTGGAGTGAAAAGTGAGATGAGTTCCACACACATACCCTATATTGTGGCTTATAAGTCGATCTGGCACATAAGTCGACTTCTATAATTTGACCCCAAAATGTTGTACTAAAGGTTTACCTTGCAGATAAGTCGACCCCCCAAAACTATTACTTAGCCTGGCCCAATGTCACTAAGTACTGGGTTGTAAATTAAGTTTTATTTACAGTAAAGTAAATAAAACAACTCAAACAGATTTGTGTACGTTGTTGTTCCTCACCTACTACAGAGTGTCAGTCCCCTGCACAACATGGCGGAGGAAGAGGTCGTCTCCCCGAACTAGGAGTCCTATCTGGCCTCCCTGAGTCCCTTGCCTACGAAATATTCACATCACCCTTAAACATATTCCTTTTGGGAGTATTTGCAGTCCTCATGAGTGGCAGTTTCCGGTTTTTACCGTAAGTCTTAGTAAAATAACATGTGTAAATACAGCCCTTAGACCAAGTTCAGTAGCAGTTTTCCGGTATCCTGATGTTACTGGTGCAAATATATTTAAAGGTTGCTATTTTATATCTACCCCATAAGTTATACCCCTAGTTTTGACCATAAAAAAATTATCTTAAAAACTTGACTTATAGGCCGCAATATACGGTAATCTCCATGATTGAAAAACTTTTGCCTAACAACATATGGCATCAGTGGGTTCACATAGCTCAACCACTAAATAACTGGGACAGGCTTTTGGAAAAGTTCATTGATTTCCTTTTGAAAGAGAGGAATGTGTGCACTTAACTGGAAACTGACATCCACTCTAACCTTCATAAGGTAACTTCTAACACAACTAATGTTGATCATGTAAGTGAAGCAAAAAGTGAGCCTTGTGATTTGATAGAAACTTTGAAGGAGTTGAAATCCTCTCAGTTCCTTATTGTGGATTGTCTCAACAATGTGACTCAATTAGTGTTAAACTCTCAGCCAAGGAATAATGTGAACTCTGGCCAAGTTAAACCTACAGGAAAGAGATATGTGTATCATGATATGGACTCGCATCAGACAGTGGATTGTAATGGTTTCAGTAGGATGGATGCCCTAGATAAATTCAAGTTGTTAAGGGAAAAGGGAGTTTGTTTCAAGTGTCTTGCCGTTGCACATCACACAGCCAAAACCTGTAATAGCAAAGTGAGGTGCAGGATTCGAATTAACGGCGCTCAGTGTACTGCAGACCATCATTTCATGTCATTTACATGACATGTTTGGGAACCTCAGGCAAACAGCTTCGCCTAGGGCTGTTAGCAATTTAGCATCACGGGGTTTATGATTGGAAGTGTTTACTGCAAGGGACAACACCTCACCTCATGATTCAGGTTCTAACATCTCACTCATCCGCAGTGATTGTGCAAAACGTCTAGGGTTGCACGGGAGAAAAGTTACACTTGATATAACAAAAGTTGGGAACCAGAAGGAGACTGTTAACTCCCATATGTATGTTGTGCTCTTTGTGAACTTGAATGGAAATACTTGGTGTATATCGGTGTATGGCATTGATGAGGTGACATCCCCGGTAGGGGAGGTGAACTATCAGACACTTATTCAGCATTTTCCCAGATTAGCAGGCTCGCACTTTTGGCGACCCCATGGAACTATAGATTTATTAATTGGAATTGATCACTGTGGACTTTTGCCGCAAGTTATTGAGAGTACCAGAAACCTCCAGTTAATGAAGAATTCCTTTGGGTATATGCTGAGGGAATCTCACCCTTCCCTAGGAGTTGCAAATGTGTCAACACACACATGTGCGAATCAACCATGTTAACGTTAAAGACTATCAGTATATTGAACCTGTTACAAAATCAAGGACCAAAGATGACCTAGAATACTTTTTCTCAATAGAAAGTTTGGGAATATCCTGCAGTCCAAAATGCTCTGGATGTAAATGTGGCAACTGTGTGCACGGGAACAAGAATTTTAGTTTGAAGGAGGAACGGGAGATGGAACTGATAACAAAGGGATTACAGTATGATGACGATTCTAAACAATGGACAGTACGCTACCCGTGGGTGAAGGACCCCTCGAACTTGCCAAATAATGTTTCATCAGCCATTGCCAGACTAAATGCTTCCGAGAGGAAACTGCTGAAGCTCAGCGTGAATCACTGTGAGGCATACCAGGCACAGATAGCCTATATGGTCAAGCGAGGAGTAGCCAGGAAGTTGTCCCAGAGAGAAATAACACAATACAAAGGTCCGGTTTTTTATATACCTCATGCAGGGGTGTTAAAACCAGATTCTATATCGACTCCTCTTAGAATCGTGTTCAATTCCTCTGCAAAATATTTGGGTCACACACTGAATGAATATAGGGCTATGGGGCCTGATGTACTTAACAGTCTTTTAGGAGTATTACTAAGATTCCAGGAGGATCAGGTCGGATTGACTTGTGATATTTCAAAAATGTATAACTCGGTGAGAATGTCTGAGCTTGACCAACATTGTCATAGATTCCTTTGGAAAAATTTTGAGACTACTTGTGCCCCAGATCACTATGTGTTGACTTGTCCCCCCTTTGGCGACAAACCAAGTGGCTCGATAGCCATGGTAGCTCTGAAAAATACTGCGTTAAAATATGTTCATGAATACCCCCAGGCTTCGTAATTCATCGTAAAGAACAGTTATGTGGACGATATCCTAATTACTGTCAAGTCCCTTGATGCCGCTAAACAACTTATGAAGGATGTGGAATTTGTTCTTTATCAAGGGGGCTTTAAGGTTAAATGTTGGAAAATTTCTGGCTAAGGATATGAATCTGAAGAAACAATGAATTCTCCTCAATTAGACAAGGAAAAAATCCTAGGAATTGTATGGCATCCCAAAGCTGATTTCTTTTCCTTCAACGTGAAAATCAATTTCTCTCCTAAATCTAACAAGATTCACGTGCTCCTGAAGTTAACTCTGGATCAACTACAGTCGGAGATGCCACAAAGAGACAAAGAGACTCCTCTTGAGCCAAATTGCCAGTCAGTATGACCCCTCGGATTAATTGAGCCTGTGACGTTGCAAGGGAAACTTATGATGAGGACTCTTGTAGGGAAAGGGTCCTATGGATGGGATGATGTCACACCTGCATCCGTGAGAGCTGAATGGCTGGAGTACTTCACATCATTATTCACAGTGAAAAAACTTCATTTTCTCAGGAGGGTTAAACCCAGGAATGCCATCAGTCAACCAACCCTGATTGTCTTTTCTAACAGTAGTTCAGTAGCCTTTGTGTGCCTACGTCAGATGGGATCTGGATGATGAAACATTCTTTACTCAGCTTTTGATGGCGAAGACACGATTAGCCCCTTACGTCAGCTGAGCATCTCCCTCTTGGAGCTATGTGGGGCCCTCATTGAAGCAAGGTTAAGAGAGACAATAGCGAAAGAAATGACTTGTTCATTCGCTCGCGTTTTCCATGTAACTGATTCTGCTATCGTCCGAGCTTAAATCCAAAAGAAAAGTTAGGGCTTTGGGACCTTTACAGCGACAAGACTAGCTGAAAATCAATACAAAACAGATCCTGATGAATGGTGGTGGGTACCTAGTGAATGTAACCCTGCAGATCTTCTAACACGAGTCACACGGCCAGAAGAGTTGCACAGTGACTCTACACGGTAAAGGGAACCAGAGTTCCTCTCTCGTTTAATAGAAGAACGGCCTCTGCGTAAAGATCCAGTAGAAGATTTGCCAGACCGGATTGAGACCTTGATCGCACACACCCAGTCTACTGCTGATGATATGGATATTATTGATGTGAACAGATTTAGTAGTTTCGAAAAAATGATGAGGGTGACTAGTAGAGTTCTAAATGTCAACAAGAACAAGTCCCTTGGTGCAATTTCTGCTTCTCCATCTGTGGATGATTTATTAACTGCAGAGAGTTGGTGGATAAGGAGGATGCAGACTACTTTACATCCAGATTGGGAAAACCATTACCGTCGGTTAGGACCAGTCTTAAGGAAGGATGGCATCATCATATTGGGAGAGCTTATCCCCAAGCGGTTGAAAGACAATTAGAATCAAAATGAGTACATTTTGCTGCCCCCAACCATCCCTTCACAAGGTTATATGTGAGATATGCACATGGATTTGACCATTCTGGCATTGAATCCACCCTTGCCAAAATACAAACTAAATTCTGGATTCCTACAGTTCGCAAACTTATAAGATCAGTTAAGGAAAAATGTACTTATTGTCGGAGATTGAAGAAAGTTACTGAAGGCCAAATAATGGGCCAACTCCCCCCAGAGTGCTTGAAACCATCGCCCCCATTCATGAACACTGCTTTGGATCTCTTTGGACCATTCATGGTTAAGGACAGTCAAAAGACTTATTAAGCGCAAGGCGTATGGGATAATTTTTAATTGCCTATCAACAAGAGCCGTTTACATTGACCTGGTGGAAGGATATGGGACTAAAGAATTCCTTGATGCCTTCAGACGGTTTTGTTCCATACACGGGTACCCATTCAAAGTGTTTTCAGATCATGGTACTCAACTCGTATCTGCTAACAAAGAGCTGAGATCGATAATGGCAAATTGGAACAATCGGGAAATTGAGGATTTTTGTGTTGGTGGGCACTGCACTATTCTATGGATACACAATAAGTCCGCTGACGTGCCCTGACAAAACGGATGCACTGAAGCTCTCATCAAATCTATAAAGAGGTGTTTAGTCATTCCTATCAATGAGAGTATCTTGAGCTTCAGTGAACTGCAAACTGTACTTTTCGAAATTGCCAATCTCTTAAATGAAAGGCCTATTGGAATCAAACTTGGCTGTGACCCAGAACTCGGCAGCTATCTGTGCCCAAATGATTTGCTTCTAGGGCGTACATTCAACAAGGCAGTAAGTGGACCGTTCCTGCAAGCTGATTATGGGCATCGCGTTGCGTTCAACCGGAAAATTATTGAGTCTTTCTGGAAGAAGTGGACCAGGGACTTCTTCCCAATACTCTTGATTCGCCAAAAGTGGCATGTAGAACGCAGGAGTTTAAAGGTTGGAGATATTGTGTTTTTCCAGGATAATGCATTGATAGGTCATTGGAAATTAGCAGAGTTAATATCCGTTGATAACAAGGACAACAGGGTAAAAGATGTCACTTTGAGATACAAACCAGAGGGTGATGGCAAACGTGTTGACAAAAGGAATATTATCATTAAGAGATCTGCCCATAAAATATCTCTTCTTCTCCCAGTGGAAGAGAGAAATCAGTAACCGATTCATCATCTGCAGGAATAAGATGTTGGGTGACTGATTTGTTGGGGGGAGCGTGTCATTATTGCATAATGATTATTGAGATGACCTTAATACAGTGTTGGGAGGATAGATTGATTTGTGTATAATTTATGTTGCATAAACTTCACCCTTGTTGAACAGTATTGTATACATAATGTGATTTAAAACTGGTGACATTGTAATAAAAACATTAAGCGAGATTGTATTCACACATGTATGTTGTCACTTGGGATTATGTGTTTAACTACATTTAGGTGCCGAGTTCCATTACCAAATATTATTGTATTTGTTTGAGTTACATATATTGTTCTGGATATGAGATTCTATTGTAACATGGATATAAGTTTTGGGGCGCTAGTGCGCATGTCAGGCGTCTCTTGTCAGACGAGTGGACTTGTGGGTAGCGAAAGTGCAGAGAGGACTGTTTGATTCCATTCACCGGCCCACTGCCTTATCCCTGTTCCGTTAGTGCTGCAACATAACTATAGATAGCTATATGAGTGCTGATACAACTGTTAATGCTTGCTGGGTGTTGTGTACCCACCCAGGACGTCTACGGATGCAAGGCTAGGCAGGTGTTATGATGTCTGTTACTACTCGGACGAGGGTGTTGGCCGACACTGTAAGTTTTGTTTGTTTGTGGTAATACATTATATTGGTATGCATACATATAATGAACTATTCAGTTAATTTGAGCTTGTTGAATGTGTTTGTTGCTAGTCATGTCGGTCACTTGAGGCTCATTAAAGGTAGCTAGGCATATGGGGAATTTCCTCACTGGAAGTATGTTGTTAGGTTTGGATGTAAATGGGGAGTGTTAAAGCAGTTATTTTCAGTGATAAGTTTTCTTGCTAATGATTGTTGAGGTAATCTGTGACTGGCATGTTATCATATATTTCCCATATGTTTACAGTACAGTTCAGTGATACGTTTTCTTGCTAATGATTGTTGGGGTAATCTGGGAATGGCATGTTATCACATATTTGCCATATGTTTTATGTTGTACAATGTGATGATTATGGTGGCCTTCCTAGGTTGAATACTACATCTACAATAAAGGATCCGGTATACGGCGGGCCTTTCCATCCCCTCGGACGAGACAGTGATGCTACAGAATGAGTGTTCCAATTTTTGTTATATTGTAGTATGTTCAGTAGTTGTAGAGCTATAAAGTAAAAAAAAAATGCTATCTTATAAGAAATCCCACAATGGGTGTAGGATCGGTATAAAAAGGAAGAACAGACAGCAACAGTCCTACTTGAACATACTAAGCTGTCTGTGTGACTACACTTTACTAATATAGTATCTTTGTGTTTAAGACATGACTGAAAATTAGGAGTTCAAGATCCCTTACCCTGATACATAGTGTTGAAACATTCAGGCGTCCCTACTATCACCTCAATTGCCCAATTATTGTTCACCCTGTAAACAATAATAAACATTTGTGTGGGCTGTGCAACATCAACTTACTACAAAATCTATCCCTAAAAATAATGGACAAAAAGCTAGACAGACTGCCTGGAAATAAAGTACACTCACCTGGCCGCGGGGGTTGCCGGTGATGATGAGCAGACATACTATCAGAGTGCTGCTGGTGCAGTGGTGAGGTAGTGGGAGCTGCAGTGGGAGTGCCAGATGGCGTGACAGTGGTCACAGCCTCAAGCAACAGCATATCCACAACACCAGAGAGCCGTGCCACCATCACACGGTTCCCAGACATCCGCATGGAGGTGACACCACCGGCCCTCGCCCTGTCTTCATACACACACTGCACCAAAATACACATGCAATGTATATACTTGCTTACAGGAAAACTTTTAAGTTTGATAAAATATCTCAAAACACCAACTGTAAAATCCAAGCCTATAACTCGGTGATGAACATTAAATCTTCTACTGTACATCTAAACTCAATCTACTATCTTATAATCAACAACACATAAGGTGGACTGCAAAAACCAGCAAAATGTGAACGCGCGCACACACACACACACACACACACACACAAATAATCAGCTGAGAGGATGTTTCATTTGCCTACTGAATGGAAAAATTACTTAATTCAGTAGTGGAAGGAAATTGAGAACCTTAAGGAGGTAAATGATGTGAGAAGTCAAATTTACTGAGTGGAGTAAGGAAAGAACAGAGTTAAGGAGAGAAATTGACAATCTAAAGAAAACAAATAATGAGAGTGAAAGAGATTAAGAAATTGAAAAGTAAAAATGAGGATGTAAAGAGGACCCAAGGATGTGCTAAAAAGGAAATCGGGGATGAAGTTAAGGATTTTGTTGACAATGAAGTGAAAATTCGGAAAGAAGAAAAAGAGAAAGATCAAATTAGCTACAAAGAAATATTCAAGCAACAAGAAGTGGAACATAAGGAAAACATGGAAAAGGAAGTAATTAAAGTAATTAAGACTAAATAAAACATAATTAAGGATGCAGTGAGAAAAAAAGTGTAATAATATACGAATTAATAGATAAGAATATACATTTAAAAATAAAGAGATAAAGAAGTAATAAAGAACATAAAGGAAATACTAAAAAAAACTAAATGATGAGGATGAAGAAACTAAATTTGAAGAGGAAGTAATGAGGTTGGGTTCATACGCAGAAAGATTAGATCAGACTGAAGACTCAGTCTGCAAATGAGAATATCTTAGCCAGAACATTCAGGCTCAAGGATTGTGAGGACTATAAGCAAGTATTTATTAAAAAGAGTATGAATGAAGAAGAGACAAAATTTCAAAATTTTAAAGGAAGAGGCAAATCAGAAAAAATGAGGTGAAAACTACAGATGAAAAACAAAGTTTTTTTTGGAGAGTGATTGACAACAAGTTAAAGAAATTATATTTATAGAATAATGTTAAAAAGAAAAGAAAATGATAAGAATAGAACATCAATAAAAGGGAATGATGTAATAAAAGTAATGTATACAAACATAGATGGATTGATACCAAGTAAATTGTTTAACAGATTATCTTTCAGAGAAAAAAAAATTGTATGCCTAGCAGAAACAAAATTATCTGAAGACATCCAAACTAACATTGAGAATAAAAATAATTATAGTATATAGAGGAAGGATAGAAAAGGTAAGAAAGAAGCTGGTGTGATGATAATGATAAAATCCACGATAGAAGTAATAAATGTAAAATATGGAAAAGGGAAAGTAGAATTGATTAGTGCACAAATCATAACAAAATGTGGAGAAAAAAAAAAAAGTAGTTATGTACGTCCCTCAAAAAGCTTAAAATTGGACCATAGATGAAAAATCAATAGAAAGATACTCTAGGGTTTGGAAAAAAAAAAATTAGAAACAGCAAAAGAATAATGTTGGTAGGAGAATTTAATCGTAGTGAAACAATATATAAAATATAATACAATATATAGAAAAAAATATAAATCATAAGTGTCCCTTTGGAAACAGTGACCATGTAGTCCTGGAAATTGAAATCAAGGGAAGAAGTATGGAAGTCAAGCAGGAGGAATCATATATTAAGAAAAGGAAGAATTATGGTAAAACAAACTATACTGATATTATAAATTTTTTTTAACGAATCTAATTAGCCTGTTCGTAGTGAGCATTTTGATACCAGACAGCGCCAGATTTTGTAATTTTTGCCGGAAAATAAATACTTTTTGGGGCAAGTTGTACAAGCTTACACAGGTGTATTATTGCACATTAATGCGTATGAAATTTAAGTCTATTAAGCTCATGATGTCCGACGGCATATGATATCGTTTAAGCCTCTATTCATAATTTCATATGATATTCTTAAGACAGCTTATATTTGTATCAAGGCAAGCAATTTGTCATTTTCTACTAATCTCAATGGGCATATACCGACACATACTTTCATTTGAATGTACTAAACAATAGGCAAATCCATGTAATGTATAGAAAATAAAATTTTGTGTCGCACTTAATTTTTTCCAGTACGACAACTACATCCTCGGCTACTGGCAGCAAACCACAACAAACACTAGCAGGCTACTCAGAGCAACTCCTAATGGCATTGTCAGCTGCAAATGCTGTGGCAAGGGTTTATTAGAAGTAAAATGTCTCCATAGTGATAAATACCAGTCTTTTTAACGGCGCTTAGTATACTACGTCGTACGTCTGGCAGCGGTGCTGTTTTTTGTTTTCTTCACTGATCACCTTCGTATATAAGACGTGACAGTGATTTCCAATATTTTTTAACACACTCAGATAAAATGTATAAGCCGAAATCAAAATGCTTTTATTTTTACTGCTCATACTTACTGAAAAAATAATAATTACCTAATTGTAGCTTTATCTTATAATACAATTAACAAAGCCTTATCATGCACCAATAAGTAAGAATAATAACATTAAGGTTATGTGTTTAATTTTAAATACACATGTGCAGTAATTCATGTCGTATTTCTTCTGCAGATCGGCTTCTAAATTAACTAAGTCACCCCTTTGCCCCGGAGAAGCGGAGAAAATAAAAAAATCTAGCGCTGATAGGTGTCTACGACCCTAGCTGCGAACAGGCTAATTGAACAAGAATGAAAGAACTAAATTTAAGACGTTCAAGAAAAATATGATTTCTTCCTGATGATACATGAACGAGCAGTCAAGAAGTATGTTCCATTTTATCAAGGGAAAAAAGAAAAGAAAAAAAAAGTGGTTTAACAGAAAGTGTAATAATGCAAAAAAGGAAAGGAACAGAGCATGGATGAGGATGATAAGAAAACCGAAAAACAGAAAACGAAAGAAGAATATAAACTAGCAAAGAATGTATATGTAAGAATAATAAGAGAGGAAGAGAAGAGATATGAGAAGGATATAGTTGACCAAGTGTAATGAAGAACTGAAGCTGTTTATAAGTTCATTAATGGAAAACTAAAACGTAAAGAAAGTGTAGCTCGTTTGAAGGAAAATAAGGAAGTATATGATGACCTGAAGGAAATTAGTGAAGTACTAAACAGAATTTTTTAGAAAGTGTTTACAGTAGAATCCGACAGAGACAAAAGAGAAAAAACGAGATGTGGGAAATCAAGATTAATAGAGAAGAAATAAAGGAAGTGATGAAGGAATTAGATAAGAAAACGGCAATAGGATCAGATGGGATATCAGGATACATCTTAAAAAAAAGTGTAGACAAGAAATGGCTGAGCCAATTCATGATACAATTGAGTGCTCTCTGAACAGGAAAAGTACTAAAAAATTATAAAATAGCTGATATAATGCCTATTTTCAAAAATAGAAATAAAGAACCACTTAATTATAGATCAGTATCTTTGACCAGCATAGTATGTAAGATATGTGAGAAAGTCATCAAGGAACAATGGACTGAATACTTGGTAAGAGAAGGGATACTAACAGATAGACAATTTGGATTCAGAACAGGAAGGTCATGTGTCACAAATTTATTAAGTTTTTACTCAAGAGTGATGGACATAACACAAAAACGTGATGGCTGGGTGGATTGCATATATTCAAATTTTAAAAAGGCATTTGATAAGGTTCCGCACAAGAGATTACTATGGAAGTTGGAATACGTTAGAGGCTTGAAAAGAGCATTAAAGAAGTGAATGGAAGACTATCTGAGAGAAAGGGAAATAAGTACACTAGTTAAGGATGAAAAATCAGAATGGAGGGAAGTGAAAAGTGGAGTACCACAGGGATTAGTTTTGGCAGTCTCACAAACTTTCTAAAAGCAATACAAAATTTGTGCTATCAAAAGATATGCAACTTTTCGGCCAAGTCACTCGAGGCATACAGCTTTTTATGGATAAATTTTGAGCTTGAAGTTATCCCTAACCCAGATAAAAATTTGTAGGCAAGCAGGTAATGCCCTATCAGGAAGGAAGACTCACCTTGAGCAAGCAGCTGTACATGTCCCATACCTCCACCCTGCCGGAGCCACAGCCAACCAACACCAATGCATTCTGGCACTCCAGACACCATATTGGTGGCAGCTCCTCCCACTCTAGAGACACCTGCCCAAGGAGACCAAATGCAGAGATACTGCCTGAACTCAGGTTCCTGCTGTCTCTGCTGGCCCCTAGATGCTCAGTAGAAGAGGTGTGGTGGCCCATCAGGCACCGCCCTGCCTGATCTCCACAGTCTGAAATCTTCCTGGCCCGTCTCTGCCTGTGTTCATCCTCCTCTCGTAACAGTTTACGGTGCTCCAGGTAGTACTTTTCAAAGTGACTGAAGGAACTGTTACCAGGGGATTCAGTTGCTGGACTACTTTGATGAAAGTGAAGGTCAATAGCTGGACTTAGGTCAGGGAAGGCATGGAAGAGGCCACCAGACTGCCTTCGAGTCATCTCCTGCATGTCTAGATCCTCTTGATCACTATCATCCTCCTCCAGTGGCCTGCAGCTGCACAAGCTGCCAGTGCCAAGGAAGTACACATCATAATACACCACACAGACCCTCATGACAAAAACTTACTTCATATAAAATGAATGTGTCCTTAAACTTACTTACTTGCTCACTGCAAGTCTAAACTGAAAATTGATCCGGAAACATTTCTCGATGAAAAAACTGAAAACATGAATATAGAATGTTCAATATGATAAACTACTGACAGAAGGTATATGGGACAAAAACAAACTGGAAAAAAAAGTGGAGAGCCTGTGAACATATAAACTGTTTTGGCAAGAGGTTGTTAAGAAAAGATAAGAATGCAAGTGACAGAAGAAAACAGGAAATTGTTACACTGGAAAAATTTTCAGTGAAAGTTCATTGAGAATGTACGGTCCTCCCTTAACCTTCGTGGGGAGGCCATATCCTAATGATTTTGGCTAATCATGAATTTTCTAGTGCTATCCTGCCATCAGCCAGTGTGCTTCCTGCTTTTACTGTGCTGATTTCAACTCTTTTACAGCTTTTGTGATAATTAGTGTTTCTAAAGATATACAAATGTTTTTTCTTTAATGAGACTTTTAACAAGGAATCCGCTGTGAAAAGTAAAGGAAACTCTGATTGAGTTATGGAATATAAAGAGATGATAATTTCGTAGACACTTACAAAGACAGTCTCATGATGCAGAAATCCCTTGAGTGTGATCAGAGAAATAAAAAGCACACAGTACCTTCTTTCATTGTCAACACTGGCTCTCTGCATGTAGCTACAGTCACCAGATTGCGAGCGAGGTGAGCCAGACTCATAGTCAGAATGGATTTCCTCCCCCTCATCTGGAGAACCCTCACGTTGTCCTGGCTTAGGTTGACTGCAATTAAGAGTAGAATAAATTAGGGAATTAATAGAAAAAAAGATACTTATTTCAATGATATTCACAGGATCATCTGATATATCCATATATAGTCTCTGATGTTTCGTTCTGCTCACAGTAATGTCACTCAAGCAAATGGCCACAGCAGCCTGCACCTCTCATCTATCCAAACACTTCATTTTTGCTAGTTTAATCTCTCACCCTCTATCACCAACTTTTTCATGGATATACTCTTTCAACCTATCCCTCCATTTTACAACTGGCCTTTTTCTCCTATGACCTTTCTTTTCACTCACGTAAATTTTCTTTACAAACTCTTCATTCTTCTTTTTCTCCACATGACCAAACCACCTAAACATATTTCTTTTCACTCATTTCACTACACCACACTTCACTCCATTTGCAATAAGTCCCATGCCACATCTTTCATACACGCTTTCATTGCTTTCACCCTCCCACCTTGTCACACCACATGCTCCACTCAGATAACTCATTTCTACAGCACATACCATATATCTCGGCAGATAAGATGACACTTGAATCATGAAAAAACATATCCAAATCCTGGGGTTGTCTTATAGACCTGGTACAAAAATAAGGGTCTTAAAATCTACCAAAAAAAACTTCTAGTCCATTCCATGTCAAAGTTCAAGACTCCTCCCTAAACAATCACAAAACATCATTGTTTATCTTATGTATCAAAATTTCTAAGTTTGATAATCATGTAACTTGAGTGTAAAACATAGATTTAATACAGAAGAAAAAAATTAATTTGTCCCAAGATCATACATCCCATAAAGGTAGACCATGTACCTAGTATTTGGCTTGTTTTGCAATATTTCTTGCTCTATTCCCAATTATGGTGACTAAAAATATTCCTGAAATTTTATCAGTCAGTTTGAGAATACTGTCGACCCTCAATTTAACGGATCCCAATTTAACTGACTTCGGATTTAACTGACTCAGGCTGCTAGCGGACAATCAATCCAGATCTGGATTAAAGTTCATCAGTGTAAAAGAAAGTCCGGTAGGTGGTGGTCACGTCGGTAACATAATCCGTTAAAATTTATGGTGAAACACCCAACTTTTGGGTAATGAAATGTAAAAACCTTTTATAACCAAACCTAACATAACCTAATCTAACCATAACCATAACCTAACCTAACCTAACAACCTAACATAACATAATTAACCTAACATAACTTGAAAGTTTTTTTGCCAGGTAAACAATGGTGAGCACCGCCTGAAACCTTCACAGATGTGATGAGTACACTATGTATAATATGTATGAATTCAAATTTATATCAATATCGTCCAAGCAGTAGGTACCGTATATACCGGACTATAAGGCGACTGGTTATATAAGACGATCCCCAATTTTTGAGGAAAAAAAAATTGGTTTTGAGCTATTATTGCTATATTAGACGACCCCGTTAAATGATGTAGAATTTTTAATTTTTCCGATTTTCCGGGGCAAAGGGGTGTCTTAGTTAATTTAGAAACCGATGTGCAGAAAAAAATACGACATGAATTGCTGCACATGTGTATTTAAAATTAAAAACATAACCTTAATGTTATTATTCTTACTTACTGGTGCATGATAAGGCTTTGTTAATTGTATTTAAGATAAAGCTACAATTAAGTAATTTTTTTTTTTTTCAGTAAGTATGAGCAGTAAAAATAAAAGGAAGTTGATTTAAGTTTTAATATTTTATCTGTGTAAAAAAAATATTGGAAATCACTGTCACGTCCTATATACGAAGGTAATCAGTGAAAAAATAAAATAAATAAATAAACAACACCACTGGCAGACGTACGACGTAGTAAAATAAGCGCCGTTATTCATCACGGGAGTTATAGGCTTGTGTTTTATTCTCGGTGTATAAGACGACCCTTAGATTTAGAAGCCTTAAATTTGGTAAAAAGTCTCGTCTTATAGTCCGGTTTATACGGTATGCAGATTTGTCCAAATACTTTTTGGCTTACCTTAACCTAAGTTGTATGTACAGTATTTGCAGTTGCACTCAATGGTTACTCCGAGTCAAAGGAAAGCGTCTGAGTGCAGCCATTATTCATTATGCTCTGCCCACAATCAGCTGATGTACCTAGGCTCCACCTCCCTCCTCCTCCTAGACATCAGTGTTGAAATCCCCATGGCGTCTAATAAGTGTGCGTAGCTAGGTTAAGTTAGATAAAGTTAGCCTACAAATTTTTAGGCACAGACTATTTATTTCTGAGCAAAGTATGATGCTTTTTCATTTAAAAAAACCTAATCTAACCCTAACCTAACCTAACTCCAATCCAACCTATCTTAACATTGCGGGGCTGTAACCAGATACTGGTCTTACCTACTGAGGCGGTGGGTTTACAAAAAAAAAAAATTTTTTTTTTAATAGTTTCCAGAAGTTGATATATATTGCATGATATTCTGCAACCCTAATTCTATCTGAAATGGAAGATGCTACACACACTTATTAGACTCTATGGTGGCTTCAACACTGATGCCTTATAGAAGGAGGAGAGAGGCAGAGCCTAGCTGATTGTGCATCAGCAGATTGTGGGCGGAGCATAAAGATTAATGGCTGCACCCAGACGCTTGCTTCCCTTTGACTCGGAGTAACCATTGAGTGCAACTGTAAATACTGTACATACAACTTAGGTTAAGGTAAGCCAAAAAGTATTTGGGTAAATCTGCATAACTACTGCTCGGACGATATCGATATAAATATGAAATCGTACATACTATACATAGTGTACTCAACACATCTGTGAAGGTTTCAGGCGGTGCTCATGATTATTTACCTGACAAAACATCTTTCAAATTATGTTAGGTTAGGTTCGGTTATATAAGGTTTTTATATTTTAAAGTTAAAGTTAAAGTTGCATGGGTTTCAGTTCCGGTATCCATCAATGAAGATGCTCTCCAGAACATCAGCCAGGCAAGCCCAACCCCCGACTGTGGTGCCCGACCACAGCAGTTCCTCCCCAGTAAACAGCTTAAGCATCACAAGCCCGGGCGGGGACTCGATCTGCCGACCAAGCGAATGCAAGACCAGCACACTACCACTGTACTAGCCAGGAGGCTAGCACTTCACTCTAGATTTTTTCTGGATTGCCATATTATGGCCTTATCCAAGCAACGGATTTTTTACACTAACGGACAGGGCTCCCTCCACATTAGTCCATTAAATCGAGGGTCAACAGTACATAAATGTTGTAAAGATTTTTTTTCTAGCATACCGAGTTTTTTGTGTTAAATTAAGTCAGTAGATGAAAGTGGCATCTTTTTCCAGAGTTTCCGGACAAGGCAATTGAGACAAAGCTTACAATGTCTGTAAAAAAAAAACTACTCCTTCCGGAAAGAGATGAGCAGAATTATATGATTGATAATATAGTAGTGGACAAGAAATTGAGTATAAAGATGTATTGTATGCTGAGGCAGTAAGAAGGATTTTTGAAGGGTCACATTGCTATGTTGTGTTACCTTAGATGAGGCTACAAAGTAAATGGGAGTATGGTATGAAGAACGGCAAGGGATAGATGCGTAAGGTGTTAGCTAGTGAAAGAAAGAATAGGAAAGAGGTTAGAGTATGAAAGGATAGTCCGAGAGAAACTGAAAAGCTAAGAAGGCAGTTGAAGAGGGAGAAAGTGTTAGTGAGGTATTCAGGGTGTTGAAAGGTGCAGTGAACAGTTAAAATGATTGGATATTGAGCTCTGAGGAGTCAGAGAAAGGAAAGTGCATGGTGGACAAATTAAATTAAGGAGTCTACATAAAAGAAGATGAGAGCATATAAGGAAATTATTCAAAAGAAATGTGGAAAACGAATAAATAAGAGTGAAGGGGACAACTGAGTACAAGTTGTTGAATAGAAAGGTAAAGGAGATGGTGAAAGAGAGTAAAAGGAAAGTGGATCAAGAATTTATTATAAACCAGAGTGAGAAGTTTAATAAAAATAAGTTGTTTTAGAAGTAAGTTAAGAAAGAAGGAGGAATACAAAGGAAGAACCAACAGCAACAGTCCTACTGAACCTAACGAGGCTGTTCGTGTAGTTACACTACCACTATAATATCTACTTGATAGAGATAAAAAGATAGCAAAGTAGAAGGTTCCTCCCCATCTACTCCTCCCTCCAACCAAAGCTGGCTAGCAGTAGTGATACTGTAATGATCGGAAGAGTATTTAAGCTACCAAGCGTTTATCACCATCTGAATTCCGTATTTGGATTGTGCCGTCAGGTGGCAGGTCAGTCAACCCCAGCCAAGGACAGCATAGACGCTCGGCTGGACGCCATATTCTGGCCTTGACCTCTGCATAGATCGGTTCTCTTTCCAAGGTTCTACCGAGACCGGGTGAAGTCCCTCATTAAGGTATAGTGACTTAGCATTTGTAGTATAAGTGTACCAAGTGTTTGTGATATGTTAGTGGCAGTGATACAAGTGGTAACAGTGAAAAGAGTGTAACATATGTTGTATTTACTTCAGACGGTTCCAGTGCGGGTTATTGTGTGCCTCTTCTGGCTTTATGTGAGTTAGCTTGTGGTTAGAGTTGGTAGGGAGATTAGGAGGAGTGGATGTGAATGTGTGTGAGGTGTGCATGGTATGGCGGACACCGACACCTACAAATGTGGTATTTATCTGGGGAAAACCTCAATACATGTGAACTAAAAGTTTATTGTGGCCTTGTTACTCGTCCTCTTTTTCCACCTGAGGGGTGTGTAACCTCATCATCTGGTAATAACCCAACAATCAGTACCTATTTCACGTCACCGCTACTACCTATATT
Organism: Cancer borealis; assembly: GCA_036785275.1. Taxonomy (NCBI): domain Eukaryota; kingdom Metazoa; phylum Arthropoda; class Malacostraca; order Decapoda; family Cancridae; genus Cancer; species Cancer borealis. The sequence continues at coordinate 461,238 of JAXIVD010000014.1, forward strand.
AGGCTGAGAACGGCTTAACCGCTACATATTTGGTGGCTTACACGGTGAGATCGCCCAGTGACGTTATAGCTTCCCAGCTATTCAGGGTCACTGCTCGACCCCGTGCCAGATGATGAAGCTTTGTGTGGCGTTGGTGGGCCACAGCCAGCTCCCGGAAACATGGCCAAAATTTATAATCCGTTAAGATGGCATACAAACCTGAGGAAACGCAGGGTTTCGATTTGAACTCTAAAGATCTAGAATATGAAGCCTTAAAGGAAAAAGTGTGTGAACAACAAGCTAGCTTGGAAAATTTAGGACAACTTCTGTTAGGGCATCATGCTGCAACATCAAAACGAATAACAAAGGCTAGAGATGTCCCAGTGTTGGAACTTAAGCATTTACATGGCCTAGAATCAGCGAGTAGGCTGAATTTATTCTTTGAGCAGGTTGAGTCGTGTTCTTTCTTTAGTGCAGAACGGATAGAAGTGGCAAAATTGAGAGTTAGTGTGGAGTTGGCCATAAGACTACAGGCACTCATTGCCAAGGAATCAATTGACACCTGGGAGGAGCTAAAAACTAGTCTGAGAAAGGAGTTTGCCACCAAGGTTAGGTTTGATAGAGCTTGGCAACATCTGGATAACTTGAAATATGACTGGATAGACAGCCCACAGGCTTTTGTAAATGATTTCTGTGGCCAGTATTCTATTTCAGTGACTAGATTTAACCCAGAAGAGTTACCTAACCGAGACAATGTGCTTAAGAGGAAACTTCTCAGAGGAATGCCATCAGAAACCCATGAAATTTATTGATAGGATAGAAAATGAAAGGGAATTAAGGTTATACCAGCAGTCATCCAAGGTTAATGCTGTCAAAGAAACCTCGCAGGATGAGAAGATGCAAAATTAAAATTGTGATAAAACGCTTTCCCTGGGGAGGATAGCTATGTAACGATCAGAAGAGTATTTAAGCTACCAAGCGTTTATCACCATCTGAATTCCGTATTTGGGTTGTGCCGTCAGGTGGCAGGTCAGTCAACCCCAGCCAAGGACAGCATAGATGCTCGGCTGGACGCCATATTCTGGCCTTAACCTCTGCATAGATCGGTTCTCTTTCCAAGGTTCTACCGAGACCGGGTGAAGTCCCTCATTAAGGTATAGTGACTTAGCATTTGTAGTACAAGTGTACCAAGTGTTTGTGATATGTTAGGGGCAGTGATACAAGTGGTAACAGTGAAAAGAGTGTAACATATGTTGTGTTTATTTCAGAGGGTTCCAGTGCGGGTTGTGTGCCTCTTCTGGTTTTATGTGAGTTAGCTTGTGGTTAGAGTTGGTAGGGAGATTAGGAGGAGTGGATGTGAATGTGTGTGAGGTGTGCACGTGTCGGTATGGCGGACACCGACACCTACAAATGTGGTATTTATCTGGGGAAAACCTCAATACATGTGAACTAAAAGTTATTGTGGCCTTGTTACTCGTCCTCTTTTTCCACCTGAGGGGTGTGTAGCCTCATCATCTGGTAATAACCCAACAATCAGTGCCTATTTCACGTCACCGCTCGGACGTGCGCTACTACCTATATTAGGCTGAGAATGGCTTAACCGCTACAATACTATGTATTATAGACAAACTATCATGAAATTTGTATGGGAAAGTGAAAAGACATGATTTATCTACAGCTATTGCTAATAATAAATAAATAAATAAATTTACAAAGGTACAAAATACAGTAAAACCTCGATATAACGAACCAAATGGGATGGGTTTTCTGATGTTATATCCGATAATTCGTTATCCGAAGTTCGGTAAAAATACTGAACGAGTTCGCTATATACAGGGTTTCATTCATTAAGACGTGTTCATACAGGAGTCCTCGAAGTAATTTCTCAGTAGGTACAAGCTCCTGAGGAGCCCCAAGCTTCTGAGAGCCTGAACTTCCTACGAGGTCCACAAACTCCTGAGGTATCCACAAGGTTCTGGGAGGCCCACAAGCTCCTGAGGTATCCACAAGGTTCTGGGAGGTCCACAAATTCCTGAGGTATCGATAAGGTTCTGGAAGGCCCACAAGCTCCTGAGGTATCTACAAGGTTCTGGGAGGCCCACAAGCTCCTGAGGTATCCACAAGGTTCTGGGAGATCCACAAGCTCCTGAGGTATCCACAAGGTTCTGGGAGGTCCACAAGCTCCTGAGGTATCCACAAGGTTCTGGAAGGCCCACAAGCGCCTGAGGTATCCACAAGGTTCTGGGAGGCCCACAAGCTCCTGAGGTATTCACAAGGTTCTGGGAGGTCCACAAGCTCCTGAGGTATCCACAAGGTTCTGAGAGGCCCACAAGCTCCTGAGGTATCCACAAGGTTCTGGGAGATCCACAAGCTCCTGAGGTATCGAAAAGGTTCTGGGAGGCCCACAAGCTCCTGAGGTATCCACAAGATTATGGAAGGCCCACAAGCTCCTGAGGTATCGATAAGGTTCTGGGAGGCCCACAAGCTCCTGAGGTATCCACAAGGTTCTGGAAGGCGCACAAGCTCCTGAGGTATCCACAAGGTTCTGGAAGGCCCACAAGCTCTTGAGGTATCCACAAGGTTCTGGAAGGCCCACAAGCTCCTGAGGTATACACAAGATTCTGGGAGGCCCACATGGCCTAGTGGCTAACGTGGATGGTATATCAACTCAGAGTCCGGAATTTGAGCCTTGGCACAAGCTGGCCATTTTTTTTAGAAAATCCACCGAGTGGCCAAAGATCACCCACATGCTGCCATAACACTATGCAATGAGGAGCTTCCACATGCAGCATGAGCCTCTCAAGAAGAAACAAGGCATACATTTTTTCTAAATCTAACCTGTGGTACTAACGAGCAGAGGCTGACCATCTAACGCCACCATTAAGCCTACCAGTACCATAGGTTTAGGAAGAAAGAAAGAAAGAAAAATTTACGCAGCGAGGCTGGCATGACTTAACAAATTCTTCTTGCTCAAGAAACAATGTCTTCAAGGAAAACTTATAGAGTTTCAAAATACTTACAAGAATTTACAATTGTTGATGCATATAACATGTTTAAAACTGATGATTCATCACAAACAAGGAGTAACAGGATAAAATTAAGATGTAGAAAAATTCAAATTTTCTTATTATCAATGATGTAATTAGGGAGTGGAATAAGCTCCCGCTTTCCATAGTGCAGTGTAACACAAAATATTTCCTCCAACAAGCTCTCTGATAAGGCAATGGGACCTGGTGTTCTGCTGGCTGCTTGACTGCTAATTCTGACTGCGAGTATTATTGCCATTCACAATAAGATATTTTCTACTCTAGGTTAAGGACAGACCATATATCTTGAAACCTAGGGTCTGTGTGGTTTGGGTTTCTATGTAACTATGTATCCATTCTATGTAACTCTCTCTCTCTCTAGTTTCCTAGACATTACATTAGCAATTTCCAAAACTTTCTCTCCTCTCCACTTTTCTCCCTCCCAGTTTATATACTAGAGAAAATGACATGGTATGGACTAGCAGGAGACCTAAACCTCTTGTTGACTGACCTGTGCCGGTTGATGCTAGCGAGACACTCCCCTGTGCTAGGGTCCCACACCCGGATGACACCTGCCAGACATGACGACACCAACACCTGCCCATCAGTACACATGCACTCCACATCATATGGGTGGCCAGCCAGCACCAATGGCAGGGCATCACCAATGATCTGAAGTCATATAAGATGAGGTGAGAACACCGTTTCAGTTTCCTGTTTTAATTTTATTTTATATTGAAAGGAGAAGTTAGAGACAGAAAATTTTTGTTCTATACTTTCTATCTAAAACAAGTGTTACTTTGAATATAGTCACAGCATTTGAGGGTAGTGCAGAACTAAGTAGTATGTACAACTGAGTGAAGTGTGATCCAAAGGCATGAATGGTAAGGTACTGCAAAAGCTGGTGGGTGTGAGAGAAGATTTCAAACATTAATTGTGGATATTTCTATATAAATTACAATCAATCATAGGGATGTTACAAGACTTGAGTATTGTCAGACACTCATAGTGTCTTAACTAACTCTTGATTATGTAATTTATGTTCAGCAACTTATGAGTAGTGTCTTACCTGTGAAGAATACTGTTCTTGCCATTTAGGCGCGTGCACACGCACTCCCCCCAAAAGAAATTAATAGTAATAATAATAATAATAATAATAATAATAAATATATAAATAAATAAATAAAATAAATAAATAAATAGAAAAATGAGAATTCAAATATAAAACTAAATTGTACTTCATCTAAATCTCATAAATTTCTCAACTAATTAACTAATATTACTTCAAAACTCCAAGAAAAGAAAAGGAATGTCAATAAATCTTTTCCATTCAAGCATCCCATTCATGATCTTTACTGTTGCTAGTGTACAGTAATCCTGCACCTTCCTCAACTTGATTTACCTGTGACGACTCATCCCAGGTGCCCTCCTGTCCCCACCAAGAGGCCCGCCACTCAGCATAATTCCGGGAGCAAACACAGTGGTAGAAGGCAACCATGGCATACACAAGAACCAACAGTGCAGGAATCACCATTACAGCCGTTACCAGTAGCTCCCCAGTAGACGAGGGCACAAAGGCCGATTCTCCTTGCCAAGAAGTCTCCCCATCATTTTCCTCTGAGTTCTCTGTTAGAGTGAGAAGACTTTTTAGAAAATCCTTTTAAAAACTTTACCTGCAAATGCCTTCCCTTGTTATATGCAGTACTTCTATATGATTAATAGAGGGAAAATTAGAAGGGTACTGAAAATAATGGCAGTGAAAATTTCAGATGTGTTCTATGTTAGAATTTCAGATGCATTCTCTGCTACAAATGAAAAGTGAACTTATTAATTTACTTTTATGAACATCACTTTCTTTATACAGTGGCAAATGACATATATTCATCTAGGACATGGTTTTGTAGCCAAGCTAGTGGCTTGGCTATAAAAACACTGTCAAATTAAATTAAGTACAGTTTTGTCTCATAGACCATAAAATACAGCTAATAAATGCATTTTTTATTACCATATATCCGGACTATAAGATGAGATTTTTTGCCAAATTTAAGGCTTCTAAATATAAGGGTCGTCTTATACACCGAGAATAAAACACAAACCTATAATTCTGTGATGGATAACGGCGTTTACTTCACTACGTCATACGTCTGCCAGCGGTGGTTTTTTTTATTTATTTCACTGATTACCTTCGTATATAGGACGTGACAGTGATTTCCAATATTTTCTAACACTCAAGATAAAATGTATAAACCGAAATTAACATCCTTTTATTTTTACTGCTCATACTTATTTTGGTTGCCTGTCCATCACTCCAGTGCAGCTTCAGGACCCGCCTAAGCAGAGGTGCTTCTGGCATTTCAACTCTGCTAAGTGGGAGGACCTGAGGCAGCACTATTCTGATTTTCCTTGGGATGATTATTGTTTCCATGTCAGAGATCCTTCTCTTTGTGCTGAGCGCATAACAGAGGTGATTATCTCTGTCATGGAGCTATACATTCCTCATACCTTCTCTAATACTAAAGCTAAAAAGCCCTGGTTTAACTCTGCTTGTTCTCGTGCTGTCAATGATAGAGAGGCGGCTCACAAACGGTACCGTAGCCATCCATCTGCTGAAACTCATACCCTATATATTTCTGCCCGTAATCATGCCAAATCTATTCTCCAACTTACTAAAAACTCTTTCATTGATAGAAAATGTCTAAGTCTTTCCAACTCTAACTCTTCTCGTTATTTCTGGCATCTAGCCAATAATATCTCTAACAATTTTACTTCTTCATCTTTCCCTCCTTTACTTCAACCAGATGGCCCCACAGCTGCCTTTTCTTTCTCTAAAGCTGAACTCTTCGCTCAAACCTTTACTATCAACTCTACTTTGGATGATACTGGGCATATTTCTCCTACTCCTCCAACCTCTGACTACTTCATCCCTAAAATTAAAATTCTTTATCATGACGTTTTCCAGGCCCTCTCTGGCCTTGATTCTCGGAAGGCTTATGGTCCGGATGGAGTCCCTCCTGTTGTTCTCAAAAACTATGTTTCCGAACTCGCTCACCGCCTGCTCAAACTCCTTCATCTGTCTCTCTCTACTTCTATCTATCCTTCTTGCTGGAAGTTTGCTCACATTCAACCTGTCCCTAAAAAAGGTGACCACTCCAATCCTTCTAACTACTGCCCTATAGCTTTGATTTTCTGCCTTTCTAAAGCCTTTGAGTCTGTCCTTAACAAGAAGATAATGAGGCATCTATCAGCTCACAACCTTCTCTCCGATTGCCAGTATGGTTTCCGTAAAGGCTGATCTACTGGTGATCTTGCTTTCCTAACTGAATCTTGGTCATCCTCTTTTAGGGACTTGGTGAAACCTCTGCTGTCGGCCTTGACATATCGAAAGCCTTCGATAGAGTCTGGCATAAATCTTTAATTTCTAAACTACCCTCCTACGGATTCTATCCTTCTCTCTGTACCTTCATCTCCAGTTTTCTTTCCGACCGGTCTATTGCTGCTGTAGTGGTCGGTCACTGTTCTTCTCCTAAAACTATCAACAGTGGTGTTCCTCAGGGTTCTGTCCTACCACCCACTCTCTTTCTATTATTCATCAATGATCCCCTAAATCTAACTCAATGCCCTATCCACTCCTATGCTGATGACACCACCTTGCATTTTTCAACATCGTACAACCGACGCCCAACCCAACAAGAATTAAATGACTCAAGGCGAGATGCTACAAGACACTTAACTTCAGATATTTCACTAGTTTCTGATTGGGGCAGAGCAAACCTGGTTTTGTTCAATGCCTCAAAAACTCAATTTCTACAACTATCTAATTGACATAACCTTCCAGATAACTATCCCCTCTTCTTCAACGACATTCAACTTCCCCTCTCCTCCACATTAAACACACTCGGTCTATCCTATACTAAAAATCTAAACTGGCAGCTTCATATCTCTACTCTTGCTAAATCAGCTTCCAACAAGTTAGGTGTCCTATGGCGTCTGCGTCCATTTTTCTCTCCCTCTCAGCTGCTTGCTCTGTACAGGGGCCTTATCCGCCCATGTATGGAGTATGGCTCACATGTCTGGGGGGGCTCAACTCATACAGCTCTTTTAAACAGGGTGGAGTCTAAAGCTTTTCGCCTAATCAACTCTCCTCCTCTAACTGACTGTCTTGACTCTTTAAGTCACCGCCGCAATGTTGCTTCTTTATCTATCTTCTACCACTATTTACATGCTGACTGCTCTTCTGAACTTGCTAACTGCATGCCCTTCCCCCCTTCCGCGGCCTCGCTGCACAAGACATTCTACTTCTTCTCATCCTTATTCTGTCCATCTACCTAATGCAAGAGTATCTTCACTCTTTCATCCCTTACACTGGTAAACTCTGGAACACTCTTCCTTTGTCTGTTTTTCCACCAGCCTATGACTTGAACTCTTTCAAAAGAGTGTCAAGACACTTTTCATACTAAATTGAACTGCCCCCCCATTTTTTTTACTCCTACTATCTTCTTTACAGGGTCTGGCGACAAGCGGAATTTTTTTTAATACTTAATTTTTTTCCCCTAAGCCGGCACCCTTTTAATTAAAAAAAAAAAAAAAAAAAAAAAAAAAAAAAAAAAAAAAAAAAAAAAAAAAAAAAAAAAAAAAAAAAAAAAAAAAACCACCACCACCACCACACACACACACACGAAAAAACCTAATTGTAGCTTTATCTTAAATACAATTAACAAAGCCGTATCATGCACCAGTAAGAATAATAACATTAAGGTTATGTTTTTAATTTTAAATACACATGTGCAGCAATTCATGTCGTATTTTTTCTGCACCGCTTTCTAAATTTACTAAGACACCCCTTTGCAAACCGGTCCTACGGCAGATTTTTAGAAAAATCAAATCAAATACTTAGAATTAAGATAGGAACCTCAAATAAAAAGCAAACACTTCAGAGTGATGTAAAGAATATGTTTATGAGCAACAAAAACAAATTAGTCAACATAAGTCATCGGTGGGCGACAATTATTGAATCATAAGAAACCAAGAAAAACACGAAATTTGCAATAATTTCCAGGAATATTGGAATTTCAATCTGAAAACACTTACATACATAGCCCATGTAGTCTATATTAATATGCAATACCATAGAATACACCATACGTGACTGTGCACTCGAAATCGGGTCTTTCGCAAATGGGTGCTGAGCCGATTTTTTGTGTTTTATTTGAATAAAATACTTAAAATCATCATAGAAACCTCAAACAAAAAGCAAACACCTCAGAGTGATGTGAAGAATATGTTTATGAGCAACTAAAATAAATTAGTCAACATACGTCATCGGTGGGCGACAATTATTAAATCCTGACACCAATAAAAACACTATATTTGCAATAATTTCCAGGAATATTGGAATTTCAATCTGAAAACACTTGCATGCATAGCCCATGTAGTCTATATTAATATGCAATACCATAGAATACACCATACGTGACTGTGCACTCGAAATCGGGTCTTTCGCAAATGGGTGCTGAGGCGATTTTTTGTTTGTTTTATTTGAATAAAATACTTAAAATCATCATAGAAACCTCAAACAAAAAGCAAACACCTCAGAGTGATGTGAAGAATATGTTTATGAGCAACAAAAACAAATTAATCAACATACGTCATCGGTGGGCGACAATTATTAAATCCTAAGACACCAATAAAAACACCATATTTTCAATAATTTCACCCAAGGACGTCCTGACTAGGTAGCCCGAGAAGTGCCTTGTAGCTGCCGCAAGCAGGTCTTCTGGCGGTTCAGGATCCAGGTCAGAGAGCTCTCCAATCAACATCTGAACCACCCGAGTGTCCTCCATGACCAGCTGCTCCCTGGCGGTCTGCATCTCCTCTGCCACCTCCTCCAAGGTGTATCGAGAAAGACACACCAGGTTGACACGCTTGACGATGGCCTCACTCTCAAAGAATTGGCGTACTTGCGTCCAGAGAGACACAAGTCACTGTCTTGCAGGGGGAGAAATATCTTTGTTGCACAGAAAAAAAACACTGTCTGCAGTAGCAGTAAGTATATACTTAGACACGAATCACTGGCTTGTAAGACGCAGTCATTATCTCCCCCATCACCTATTTTTTCTGCCCCTGGAGCTTCTGCCTTTTCATTCGGTCATGGCTTCTAGTATCCCTCACACAGTCGCCAGTGGCCTGGCGTTTGGAGGGCAACTTGGCGTGAACATCAGAGTTTGTGTCCCTGCACAAGTTGGAGCCAAAACCATTGAAAAGGTTGCAGCCCACAACGGGGAGAATCTTGGTGATTACATTGTGCCCATTACAGCACTGTGCCACCTCAAACTCTGGGAAGTTCCTGGCCAAGGTAACAAGGATCTGCAGGAATGTATCCTTATGGTTGTCACAACCAAAAAAACCTGAAATAAAATGTGAATGTTAGCACATTACAAGTGAACACAAAATTATACAAATAAAAATAAATAACCATCCGAAAAAAAAAAAAAATTCAGAAGTACAATTAAATTTATAAATTAATGAATTAATTCCTATAGTTATATTACCTACTAGTCTGTAGCATGTATTTGTTCGAAGAATGTAAAAAAAAAAAAAAAAAAACCTAATGCATGTGTGTAAGCACTCACACAGTAAGTTAATGGTATTTAAACATATCAAATATGTATGTATGTATGTATGTACCGATGCTGTTTACCCCATCAAAGAAAAAAAAAATAATGGTACTGTTAAACATCAACATTTACCAGGCAAGAAAACAACATAAATGAATTATTAAAGGAAATCCTGAGAAGAATCAAATGTGAATACTTTAACTGGATGAAGACAACCAGAAAATACTTAGACTGCACCAAGTTAACATATAACAACATTGATAAGTTGCAAACTATCCTACTTTATTACCGATGTGTGTGTGTGGCAGGGGGGTGCCTGGTGGGTGGGATGAGTAGGTAGCTAGATTCGAATTTTGAATTAACGGAATTCTACGTTCAATTTCTACGGAGTTTTATATGAATTTAGTATTGAAATGCTCCTAAAATCTTATAAATTAGACATTACATTAACCAAATGTTGCATACTTACTGCTAAAACGAGTCCGGTGTCCAGCTAGTAGCTACAGTAGTACGTCCGTCTGGTTCCACTGGCGGTGAGTGACTGACTGACAGACCAACGGACGTCTCACCGTCACACACTCAGCTCAGTTTCTCAGCTACGCGCCACGAATTGTTGTGAAAAATTCATTCCAATGCCGATATAACGATAATATGACATTTGATCACAATCAAATCATATTCAGGAATGGTGATTTCACAATATGTGATGTTTTATTTCAGAAATTATTGCGATTTTGCCACAAATTTTTACTATAAACAATATGCTTTATACACAACTCCCACACGATTTTCACTCAAACTTTTAATCTTTATGTTAATTTCCTATTTGCAAAAAGTTGTAAAATCATTTTTTAGGTTCAGCCATGGTTCAGCAATCATTACTGATTGTAAAGACATGAAATACAATGTCCTAAGTAGAATATGAACTGATACATGAAGTATTATCTGTCATCACTCATAGCAGAGGAATCTATAGGACCGAAATGTAATATCGTCTGTCAGCGATTGTCGCGAGTGTCCAGTCAAGTATGGTGTAGTCTATGTATAACCTTATAATAAGTCGAGCTGAATGCAGAGTTTACTGGACAACCACATATAGCATTGTGTGTAGCACATGGTCAATTGGATTGTTTACACAGCACAACTTGGTAGTGATACTTACATTTTGACATTCATAACTTATTTCACATATTTAACTCTAGTTATGGCTTCCAGGAGAGATGGAGATGTCAGTGGTGATGTCAAACATAAATGATGAAAAATTTAGGTCATGGTCAGGGGTCAGAGGTCTGCTCAGTTGGCACAACAAAATGAATAATGGAACATGGCCGTGAAACCAAGAAAACTGGTGAATCAGTGATGTACAGTTGTCCAAGGAAGTGGTATCGCCTCTTACGGGTATTTTCGTTCAAAAATTTGATTAATGCAACCCGAACAAATGGATTGAAATATCCTTATAACTGGTCAGGAATGTCACTATTTTCACGAATTGCTACTGTAAATGAACTAGAAAATAAATTATAATTGATTATTAAATCTAGTTATTGAAAAACAACCATCTAATCATGATATTTCATTAAGACTTATCAAAGCCTTTTGACATTGAGGTTTTCGCTCACAGAGAAATTCAGTCAAAAGAAATTAATTTCTATAAGTAAAATTTATACATGCATAAAACTATGTATTCATGATGATCTTAAATAATGAGCAAAATACAATTAAAAAAAATATGTATGAATTGCTTAAACATCCTCCATTAAGAATTATGATCATATAAAATCTGCATTTAAACTCTCGCTTGACAATGACGTCATCATGCAGGATGTTCTTTAATATATTGGTAATAGGCTATTTAACTTAATATATTATGATGATTATTTATAGTCTTCACATAACAGTCGGTATAGACAATATTGAATATATCTTCAAATACCAGTAATATGTAATGATTAATATATCTTTAAATAATGATAATAATAATGTTATAATCAATATATCTATATAATGATAATAATAATGTTATAATTAATATATCCTTATATAATGCAAATACTGGTAATAGGTTATAATTTACATATCTTCAAATAATAATAATAATAATAATAATAATAATAATAACAATAATAATAATAGTAATAATAATAATAATAATAATAATAATAATAAAAATAATAATAAGCTATGATTAATATGTCGTTTTTAATTTATGATATTATAATGTTCAACTGTTGGCGCACGATGAAGTCATCATGTGAGATATTCAACCGTTGGCACACGACACCATGCAAGTAATATATAATTTTCAATTACTAGTAACTAAACTTTAGTTAACATAACATCTTCAGATACTGGTAATCAAGTTATGATTAATATACAGTGGTGCCTCGCATTACGAGTTTAATTCGTTCCATGACCAAGCTCGTTTTACGATTTGCTCATTTTGCAAGTCAATTTTCCCTATTGAAATCAATTGAAATATAATTAATCCATTCTAAATCTCAAAAACCAACCCCCAAATTTTGTTCATGTGTTTTAAAACAGAAAATGTGTAGGTAAAAGACTAATGACAATTGTAAAAATATAATACAGGGTAAAGATTTGTTTCCTCAACTATTCGATATCTTCTTACCTTTATAATTTACTGCAAATTCAACCTTAGAAACTTATTCAGATCACCTCAAACAGTTATGCCGCTGAATTACAGAAAATAATAAGAATTTTTTTTTTTAAGGTTACGTTAGATTTGGTTAGGTTTTGTTACGTTTAGGTTAGGTTTAGTTGGGCTAGTTTTGGTTAGGCTTACGCTATGTTAATTTAGAAGCTATCAAATGTTTTCTATGACTAAACGTAGGGGGTTGTGTGAGGTGCATACGCCATTTTCTTTGGTAGCCACATGCCATTCTGGTGATGTAAAAATAAATAAATTGCTTTGTTAGCATAACCTTCCCAAGGCTGCAGTTAAATAATCTTAACTTAAACTAACCCACCCAAACCTAACTATAAACCTAACAAAAAAAATAAAAAAATAAAAAATAATCGCATTTCCTTTTCCATAATTCATTGATATAATTGTTTGAGGTGATCTGAACAAGTATCTGAGGTTGAATTTACAGTGCATTATAGAGGTAAGGAGATATCGAGTGGTTAAGGAAACGAATCTTTACCTAATAGTCAAAGAGAATGCAAAAGAAATATAAATTGGTTTTATTAGTTTAATTATCTTAAAGATGGGGATAATTTGTGTGCAAGGAAGACGATGGAGCAGTGGAGGAGTTTCTTCCTCATATTTATCAATGATTTCCTTCTTAATTTATGTCGTTATTAGCTTTTTCCTTTTCTCAGAACTTTTCTTTGCAATAGTTTTAGAAATCATGGTAACACAACTACAGTAATTATTATAAAATAATAGTAAAAATACGCACAAAACTAAAAGAAAAACACTGGGAAAACACAATGGATGCTTTCACAACAAGATATCCATGTGAACTGAGCGAGCAGTTCTCACGCTTCTCGGCAGAGCATGTGCAAGCCTAGCGGTCACTGTCTGAACCACGCTTGTAGTGCGGATTTCTACTCGTAAAACAAGACAAATATTTGGCCGAGCCTCGGCTCGTTCTACAAATTACTTGTTATATGGTGCACTCGTAATGTGAGGTTTCATTGTATTATCTTAAAAAAACGATAGCTAAGATTTAATTAATATATCGTCTTCACATAACGGAAACTAAGCTATAATAAATACAATATATCGTCTTAACATGCCGGTTGTATTGTCCAAATATCCAAATATTATTTTTGAACAATTATTTTCATTATGGTGCATGAAAAATGGGTTTTAACAATATTGATAATTGACTCTAAAAAAAACAACCTAGCAGCGAATGCAATGCCAGTGAACAATTTGAATTAGGCGCCATCACATTTTTGGACGACTGTACCTGTATAAGTTTTCTATTTGCAGATTATGCGAGATAACTAGGAAAAGAAAAAAGTGAAAAATATTGTGAGCTGTTACAAAAGAATTAGGACAAGATATCTGAATGAAACTAAAGAAAGATAGAGTAAATGAAGTCAAACAAAGGTAAAGTGAATGAAGCCAAAGAAAGGTAGAGTGAATGAAATGAGCAGAAGCAGTAGGGGACAAATATGAAATTATTCAAGAGGTCTTTACTACTACTAGGTTCTTTACAAGATTTTGTTTAGAGGTCTATGCTTCACAGCCATGGTGGACCACCGCTGCACCACTGTGGTGCCCAACCACAGCAGTTCCTCCCCAGTAAACAGCTTAAGCATCACGGACTCGGACGGGGACTCGATCTGCCAACCAAGCGGATGCAATGCCAGCGCGCTACCACTGTACTCGCCATGAGGCTAGGATTACCCAAGAAATTTATAACTTAATGCAAGATACAAGAATGTTTTTACCTACTTGGATGTGTGTGTGTGTCTGTATACGGGTGTGCATGTGCATATGTGTGTGTGTGTGTGTGTGTGTGTATATGTGTGTGTGTGTGTGTGTGTGTGTGTGTGTGTGTGTGTGTGTGTGTGTGTGTGTGTGTGTGTGTGTGTGTGTGTGTGTGTGTGTATATGGGAGGAGGGGGGTACTCACCATGCTGCAGCATCCAGGGACCCCGGTTGGGGTCAGTAGGGTTGTGTACTTCCCGTGCCTCCTCTGGGGTGATGGGGAGGGACAGTAGGATAGGAGGCAAAAAACTGAGATAGTGGCCAGAGATGCTCATGTTGTAATAACTGAACAGTGTTGGCCAGTGAGAGTGCGGGAGGCGGCGCAACAGTGAACGGGTGCGGTGCTTCAGGAGCTTGAGGCCATTGTCCTGACCTGCTGCACTGCCATTTGTTGTGGATGAGGGAGGTGTTGGGGGCTGGGAGGCAAGACTGGACGGTGGTTGGGTCTGGCTAGGATTTGGTGGGAGAGACTGTTGGTACAGGTGGCTACTTCGGTTGGTAAGGGAGAAGATGACAGAAGGAAGATCCCTAGGGTGGCGAAGGTTCTCAGCTGGCTCAGAGAAGTGCTCGATAAGGCCCGAGCTGTACACCATGAAGGCAATCCACCCCACAAACACACACATAAACATTCGCTGAAACATGCGCTTCTTAGCCAAGAAGTACGCCACTCTCAGCCTCTTAGGCATGGTCTCAGGTCCCCGGGGCTTGGCCTGAGGCCGAGCCACACGATCCTGACCATTGCAATCAACAGATGATCCTGATGGGGCAGTTCGGCGATGCAGGTTGGGCACAGAAGTTCCACCTGGCCCAGGGCTGCCAGGCAGGATCCTGAGGCCTGATGTGGGGCCAGGTGGCTGGTAGCGGAACAATGGGTTAAGGGATGGTACTGGACCACCTACCAGGGGAGGTCTGCGCTGGTCTTCCGACTCCTGGTAACGGTGCAGATCAATGGACAGTACTGCTGTCAAGAAAATTAGCTGTGTAGAAAGATCACACAACAATACCACTGACCCATAAATGCAGAATTCCTGTACCAAAGGAATGAAAAGAAAGAAAGAGACAGTGACAATAGTGATCATGGTCAGGAAGTATTTGGTGATGGTCCATCCCTCCCGTGCCAGACCCTGGGCCACTCTGATCTTGGTGTCCAGGTGGGCTGGGGTCTGCAAGACTGCACGCATCAGGGCCATACTGTTCTCAAACCCTATCAAACCAGCAAGCACTGGATAAACAAACTTTCCCTTGCTGTGCAGAGGCCGCAGCCCAAAATAGGCACAGCAGCCCACTGAGACACAGAGGGAGGCAATGAGGGTGGCCTGTACACTAATAGCCATCCCCAATTTGCTCTTGAACATATCCATCTTCAGAATGGAGAAGTAGATGGACACAAACAGGACACAGTAGAAGATAATGAGGAGGAACTCCCAAAGGGAGAGGCGGGAGGGAAAATATACATGAGTCATCTCCTTCGGCCCCGGCTGGACTGGTTGGTGTAGTGGGTATCTGGATGTCAGCTCCCTCTCCAGGCCACGCACAAACCTGCAGGCATTAAATTTGTTAAGATGTGTTCTGTGGAAAATTGTTGCTAAAGATGGATACTACACCCCTGTACCAAATGATTGGGATGATGTTTGAAGTTAAGCATTATCAAGAGATAATACAACAAGTTTTAATTGTAGAATACATTTGCAGATTAAGAGAGAAACTATCATCCATGTAAACAAGGACAGGCCAAATACATTCATCCCATGACATATGTGGATGCAACTTTTACAGATTCATTTTCAAGCAAGCAAAACACAGGGAAAAAAATCTTGTATGGCATTCCCTAGGTAACCAAGGTCTCTCGCTATGATCACCACTCATGATGGATGATGACAATAATTAATTGCTTTGTCTTGGTTACCCCTTTTAATGGGGATATAAGCTAGGTATATACTATTGTTATGCATTGTTACCTTAGAAAATAGTTATTAACATCATATGAACACTAACATCCTCAGAGATGCAGTTGCTGATGTAGAAGCGACCACCACTTTTTGTTTACATCTGCAAAGATGACTGCCACTTTTTGTTTACATCTACAAAGATGACCACCACTCTTAATTTACATCTGAGATGATGGCAGTTAATTTTACAGCCCACTGACACACCAAAACTATCACCACCTGCCAGTAATCATAAGCTAATCCTTGACTTTATAAGACATAAGGTGATTTTCTGGGACATTGTTCTTGAAAAAAGTGCACCTAATAAGCCGTCAAATACAGCATATACCAAATTAAGAAACACAAAATATGCAAATTTACAAACTCCTGCCTCCAATACAATTGTTTTGTATTGCCAGATTCAGCACCCTACAGAGGTAAACATCTTCCCTCCATGGAGGTCAGATGTTTACTGAGTGGTTCATGGCATGACCCTGTGCATTGTACTAAGGTGTAGTAAAATAAGAAACAAATATGAAATAATTTAACAATATACAGTGGTCTCTTATTATGTGTGGTTTTTATATGTAGATCCATGCGATAAAGTGAGGTTAGCTCTATTCTTTTAAAACGTCAGAAAACACAATTTAAGTTGGCAGAGGTTCAAATGATAGATTTTTCGCCATTAGTATAGCTAAAATGATCAATACTTTCTTATTTGTTTTAAAGTTCAATTCAAGGCAAGAATGATCGCATGATTGAAATTGAGAAAATAAATAAATAAATACATTAAACATTACAAGACCATGGAGTACAAAAATAAAATATTTCCATGGATTGGTTGAAATAATGCTGGGAGATAGTTTAGTAGCCTTACTCCCACCCCTGGCTAGCTACCCCATCCTTACTCAATAGTAGGCAGGAGTTTGTCGTTTCCAACATTGGACTGCGCTCTCAGACCTTGGGCATGTGGAACTCATTATTTGTATATTTCACATTTTGATCCAGCATCCTAGCATTGGTAGTTACTCACTCTTCATTGTAATGTTTCAGGGCCAGTGTGGCAGCATAGGTGATGACACGCTCAGGGTTCCTGCTGTGCCTGAAGCCAATTTCCCGGGAAGGCACCCCAAACAGAATGTCCGCTACATTGGTCTGCCCCTCATAGCTGGCCTGGGGAGCAAGATCATTCATTAATAGCTTAGTTTTTCCCTTACAATCTATTTATTTGTATTTTCATGCCTCAATTCCTCCAGGAAGCTTCTAAGTCAGTATTAATATTTCATACAAATAGTTTTGGGTTAACGGATTATTCCTGTTCCTTTAAATTCCATGATTTGAAAGTCAAAGTCATCAATAATTTATCAATATTCACATGTGGTGGGGAAGAGGAAAGAGATCCTTGAATAACTTTCATCATGGATAAGCTCACCATGAGAGAGTTGACTGTGAGGAGGACATGGGGATCCTGCAGGAAAGAGTGAAGGTTGCGGGCCCATAGATCAGCTGGAGACAGCATGAGGCAGTTGTAGTGCGGCAGCACTTGACCAGCTGACTGCATCTTTTTGACCACACCCTCAATAAGCAGACACTCACTACCAAGTGTCACACTCTCACTGAAACATGGGATGCAATGACATCACTGATTGCATAAATCAATCTATCTCTCTCTCTCTCTCCATATAAGATGCCATAAAAAAAAAAAAAAAAAAAAAAAAAAAAAAAATCTAAAATCATCTAGCGTCTTATACCCTAGTGGTTAGATTCTTGTATGCCTTGGGAAAAAGTTACTACCATAGGGCTAGAACCAAAAAACTCCTGTTTGACACACTAATTCCCTGATGAACCCAGAATGAAATGATATGATTACAAATCAAAATAAAGCAAACATATTTTTTTTACCAAATCCCAGTACTTTGATGCTGTAGATGACATGCCAGCTATTGTTATTTTGATCTATGGTTTGGAAGCTTAGCCTTTGTAATGGTCCCTCTTAAATACAGACGAAACATGCCGTATCAAAAGCTTCACTTAGTAAACAGTAATGTTAATGTTAAATAGTTGAATTGTCCAGCTCAAGAATATCATAGTTGTTATTCATTTAATAAATTCTTTGGTAAATTGGTGAAGGTAATGAATAGTTTTATGGTGAAGCTGTAGCCATATCAAAAGAGTAGCATTACAATTACCATGAAACAAGGCTGCTTGCAAAACCTGAACTGTGCAAGGAATGAAATACATCCAAAGGTCAGTTTTCATTATCCTTTCAAATCCATAGCTGCTCGGGGTAGGAGCATTGTCTTACTTGTGGTGAAGATGATAATTGCTGATGGTCTGGGCCAGGTGGAACACAGTGGAGAGTGGCCCCCGGTAACTGTCGCTGATGGTGAGTCCTTCATGCCATGGCACTACGCCACTTTTCACCACAATCTGAAAATTTTGCCATCCTCACTATGTTTTTACTTTTACATCAGGTCTTATCTTTGATCAACTAGCTGATATATATCTTTAGGAACCATACCTATCTACAAGAAATTCTTCAATAAATAAAAAAGAATTCAAATTAAAAAATTCCCTTCAGCACTCCTACCTCAGCCCAGTACAACGTTCCTTACACCTCTCCCTCGGCCCAGTGGTAAGCCTCTCCTATCCCCTCTTGCACCCTTCCCTCAGCCCATGCAAGACTCCTTACACCCTTTCAGGCACCTTTCTCTAATTCCAGCAAATCCCCACCTGAAGTATGTATGCATGGGGTGGTCCCTGGTACCATAGAGGGACTGGGGTTGGAGATGGGTCAAGCCGGATGCCTCCCTCTGGTGCTGGAGGAGGTACACTGTAGTTAAAAAGTGAAGTCACATACTCCTGGGGCAGGTAGCCGGGTAGAGGCAGGTGCCACAGAGGAGTGCTGGCAGAAATTAAGAGATATCACATTAGTTCTTGCCCATCTGACCACACACATATGACTTCCAATGCCTGAATGTTTAACCTACTGGATTAGCCCACTTACCCACCCAGCTTTGACTTGCAGTGGATAGGCAAGGGTCTGCAAAGGATAGGAAAATGCAGATACACCTATCAAACAAGTAGGGCAGCAGCAACATCAAGATAAACTATACTGACTAATTCATGCATCTCTATAAAGAACATAGCATTATGTACAAAAAGATCATGAATTTCAGCACTGAAGTCGGTAAGGTTTTCAACTGCGTTACTATTTGACTTATTGAGTTTCAGTATAAGTGAATATGACAGATAGAAAAGGAAACACATGAGAAATAAAAGTCATATATTTACATTTTTCAACATGTTTATGTGATTATACAAGTATTTCTATACTATAGCAGCAGGACGCACACATATGAGACAGCACAATACCTACCACAAGATAAGGAAGGAAGTGAAGGCGAGGAAGATGACTTTCTTGGGGTGTGTGGCAACCAGCAAGCCATAGCGGTAGTAACCCTGGGCCACCATGTCAGGCAGGGCCCCAGATGGTCCTCCTCCACCATCCTCAGCCATCTCATGCACTCCTCAGGCCACACCAACAACACAGTCTATTAAACAGGCATCAGGTGGTCAAATGATGAAACATTATCGTCCATTAGAAAAGCAGGTTCTATAATGATATAAGCTAGTGTTAGCTATCCAATGGCAGGTTACTATGATGGATAAGTGTTTTTTTTTCAATAAGTCCTGCAAAAAGTCCTCAAGTCCTCAAAAACTCTATTTCTACAACTATCTACTCAACATAACCTTTCAGATAACTATCCACTCTTCTTCAATGACACTTAACTTTCCCTCTCCTCCACATTAAACACTCGATCTATCCTTTACTAAACTTTACTGTTAATTTCATATTTCTACTCTTGCTTCCAAGAAGTTAGATGTCCTAGGGCATCTGCGTCAATTTTTCTCTCCCTATCAGCTGCTTGCTCTATACACGGGCCTTATCCGTCCATGTATTTTTTTTTTTTTACATTAAAAGGGTACTGGCTAAGGGAAAACAAAAATAAGTATTAAAAAAAAAAAAAAAAAAAAAAAAAAAAAAAAAAAAAAACGCTTGTCCCCAGACCCTGTAAAGAGGACATTAGGAGAAATATAGACATGGGAGGTAAGTCCAATTCAGTGTAAGAGGTGTCTTGACACTCCTTTTGAAAGAGTTTAAATCATAGGCAGACAGAAAAACAGACAAAGGAAGAGAATTCCAGAGTTTACCAGTGTAAGGGATGAAAGAGTGAAGATACTGACTGATTAACTCTTGCATTAGGAAGATGGACAGAATAGGGATGAGAAGTAGAAAGTCTTGTGCAGTGAGGCCGCGGGAGGGGAGGGAGGCATGCAGTTAGCAAGTTCATAAGAGCAGTCAGCATGAAAATAGTGGTAGAAGATAGATAAAGATGCAACATTGCGTCGGTGACTTAAAGAGTCAAGACAGTCAGTTAGAGGAGAGTTGAATAGGCGAAAAGCCTTAGATTCCACCTTGTTTAGTAAAACTTTATGAGTTGAGCCCTCCCAGACATGAGAGCCATACTCCATACATGGGCCGATAAGGCCCCTGTACAGAGCAATCAGCTGAGAGGGAGAGAAAAATGGATGCAGACGCCATAGGACACCTAACTTCTTGGAAACTGATTTAGCAAGAGTAGAGATATGAAATTGCCAGTTAAAATCTTTAGTAAAGGATAGACCGAGTGTGTTTAATGTGGAGGAGAGGGGAAGTTGAGTATCATTGAAGAAGAGGGGATAGTAATCTGGAAGGTTATGTCGAGTAGATAGTTGTAGAAATTGAGTTTTTGAGGCATTGAACAAAACCAGGTTTGCTCTGCCCCAATCAGAAACTAGTGAAAGATCATACGTTAAGCGTTCTATAGCATCTCACCTAGAGTCATTTAATTCTTGTTGGGTTGGGCATCTGTTGTATAACGTTGAAAAATGCAAGGTGGTGTCATCAGCATAGGAGTGGATAGAGGGATTGAGTCAGATTTAGGAGATCATTGATGAATAATAGAAAGAAAGTGGGTGATAGGACAGAACCCTGAGGAACACCACTGTTAATAGTTATAGGAAAAGAACAATGACCGTCCACTACAGCAGCAATAGACCGGTCGGAAAGAAAACTGGAGATGAAGGTACAGAGAGAAGGATAGAATCTGTAGAAGGGTAGTTTAGAAATTAAAGATTTATGCTAGACTCTATCAAAGGCTTTTGATATGTCAAGGCCGACAGCAAAGGTTTCACCGAAGTCCCTAAAAGAGGAAGACCAAGATTCAGTTAGGAAAGCAAGAAGATCACCAGTAGATCAGCCTTTACAGAAACCATACTGGCAATCAGAGAAAAAGTTGTGAGCTAATAGATGCCTCATTATCTTCTTGTTAAGGACACTCAAAGGCTTTAGAAAGGCAGGAAATCAAAGTTATAGGATGGTAGTTAGAAGCATTGGAGCGGTCACGTTTTTTAGGGACAGGTTGAATGTGAGCAAACTTTCAGCAAGAAGGATAGGTAGAAGTAGAGAGACACAGCTGAAAGAGAGGCAGTGAGCGAGTTCGGAAGCAGAGTTTTTGAGAACAACAGGAGAGACTCCATCCGGACCGTAAGCCTTCCGAGAATCAAGGCCAAAGAGGTCCTGAAAACGTCATAATAAAGAATTTGTATTTTAGGGATGAAGTAGTCAGAGGCTGGAGGAGTAGGAGGAATATGTCCAGTAGAGTTGGTAGCAAAGGTTTGAGTGAAGAGTTCAGCTTTAGAGAAAGAAAAGGCCATGTGGGGCCATCTGGTTGAAGTAAAGGAGGGAAAGATGAAGAAATAAAATTGTTAGATATTATTGGCTAGATATCAGAAATCACACGAAGAGTTAGAGTTGGAAAGACTTTGACATTTTCTATTGATGAAAGAGTTTTTAGTAAGTTGGAGAATAGATTTGGCATGGTTAAGGGCAGAAATATATAAGGCATCAGTTTCAGCAGATGGATGGCTACCGTTTATGAGCCGCCTCTCTATCATTGACAGCACGAGAACAAGCAGAGTTGAACCAGGGCTTTTTAGCTTTAGTATTAGAGAAAGTATGAGGAATGTATAATCCATGCCAGAGATAATCACCTCTGCTATGGGCTCGCATAAAGAGAAGGATCTCTGACATGGAAGTAATAATCATCCCAAGGAAAATCACAATAGTACAGCCTCAGATCCTCCCACTTAGCAGAGTTGAAATGCCAGAAACATCTCTGCTTAGGCGAGTCCTGAGGCTGCACTGGAGTGATAGGACAGGTAACGGAAATAAGATTGTGATCGGAGGAGCCCAACAAAGATGAAAGTTTAACAGAGTAAGCTGAAGGGTTGGAAGTTAGGAAAAGATCAAGAATGTTGGCCGTGTTTCCAAGGCGATCAGAAATACGGGTAGGAAATTGCACTAGCTGCCCTAGGTCATGAAGGATAGCAAGTTGAAGGTTTGTTCACCAGGTTGGTCAGTGAAAGAAGATGAAAGCCAAAGCTGGTGGTGAACATTGAAATCCTCTAAAATGGAGATCTCAGCATAAGGAAAGTGAGATAGGATGTACTCCACTTTGGAAGTCAAATAGTCAAAGAATTTTACATAGTCAGTGGAATTAGGTGAGAGATATATAGCACAGATGAATTTAGTTAGAAAGTGGCATTGAAGTCTTAGGCAGATGGTAGAAAATTCTGAAGACTCAAGATTGTGGACACGAGAGCACGTAATGTTGTTATGCACATATGCGCAACAGTCAGCTTTGGATTGAAAATGAGGATAAAGTAGGAGGGAACAGAGAAGAGGCTGCTGTCAGTAGTCACAGACAATTGTGTTTCAGTTAGGAAGAGAAGTTTAATGGAGGAGAGATGGTGTTCCACAAATTGGAAATTAGATCTAAGGCCATGAATGTTGCAGAAATCGAGAGTAAAACTATTATAGGAAGTGTCAAGACACCCCAGGTCGTCAGCAGAAGGGCAGTCTGACCTGGGAACATTTGTGGTCCCCTCCCCAGATGCGGACTCCGAGGCTGGGTGTGGTGAAGCCATTTTTAAAATTTGATTTGAAGAGTGTAAAAGTGTAAGGTGTAGTAATGTTATGTAGGTAGTAGAAGAAGTTGTCTCTCTTGTGTAAATGAGACACTAAGGGAACCGGGAAGAAAGAACACGGGAAATCACTCAGTCTGCAGCACTGCCTACATCCCCGTAAGTACCTGTCCTGTTGTATTCCACCGGGTGGCAGGTGTCTACTGCCTACTCCATATGTATGGAGTATGATTCTCATTTTTGGGGGGGTTCAACTCACACAGCTTTACTAAACAAAGTGGAATCTAAAGCTTTTTGTCTTATCAACTCTCCTCCTCTAACTGATTATATTGATTCTTAGGTCACCAATGCAATGTTGCATCTTTATCTCTTTTTTACCTCTATTTTCATGCTGACTGCTCTTCCGAGTTTGCTAACTGCATGCCTCTATCCCTCCCGCGGCCTCACTGCGCAAGGCTTTCTACTTCTTCTCATCCCTTTTCTGTCCATCTTTCTAATGCAAGAGTTAACCAGTATCTTCACTCTTTCATCCCTTACACTAGTAAACTCTGGAACTCTCTTCCTTCGTCTGTTTTTCCACTTGTCTATGACTTGAACTCTTCCAAAAGAGGAGTTTCAAGACACCTCTCACGCACTAAATTGGTTTTCCACCCCTTGCCTCTATTTTTCCTACTGTCCTCTTTACAGGGTCTGACGGCAGGTGGAATTCTTTTTAACTTATTTTTGTTTGCCTTTATGATGTTGAAAAAAATAAAATAAAAAAAGTTCAGAGCTGTAATTATGTAGAATCAACAATTCAATTCGTCTCAAATACCGGCATAAACAACAATAACTTTCTACTGGAGGTCAGCACTATAATAAACAATATATTTTTACTTCACAATAATGCACATGGATCTAAATAACACTTTTCATATAGATTGTGATGCATTTTGAATGATTTTTACATTTTCGTAGCAAATCCATATATTCTAAAATATCATCACCCACAACAACCCTGGAGACTTGGTAAAAACAAGGTGCCAGAATCACTAACATAACACAACAATTCCCTATTCATAATCACACTGCAACAATATGTTAAAAACAAATGCACAAACACATTTCTTTCTGGGATAGAAGCTATGGAAGAAAATGGCGTGTGCACCTCCCCCAACCTCTGATTTGTGCTTCTTGGGGTAAAAGCTATGGAAGAAAATGGCGTGTGCACCTCCACCCTCTGATTTGCTTCTTGTGGTAAAAGCTATGGAAGAAAATGGCGTGTGCACCTGCCCCAACCTCAAATTTGTGCTCATAGAAAACATTCAACATCTATGAAATTAGGAATTTGCGACAGAAATGTAGTGAGTAAACCTCAAAATGTATCAAGTAATGGAAACTAATAGCATTATTGTGAATAAGTAAAATAATAAGCAACAAACTTCATTTGGGGGGGAATTTGGTTACCACATGACAATACTACATGGCCTATAATCATTGTTTCCCATATATCACTTTAAATAATTTGAAAAATTAAAACATAAATAAAATAGAATATCAATATATTTTTATTAGTATCCCATGCTACTATTACCCAAATTGATAAATATTAAGAAGTACACGAAACTATTTAATTCTGGTAGATTTTGATTTTGAATCTGATAATTGTTTCCCATATATCACTTTGAATAATTTTAAAAATTAAAACATATATAAAATAAAATATCAATATATTTTTAGTAGTGTCCCATGCTACTATTACCAAAATTGGTAAATATTAAGAGGTACACGAAACTATTTAAGTCTAGTAGATTTTGATGTTTTGAATGAATCTGATAATTGTTTCCCATATATCACTTTAAATGATTTTAAAAATTTAAACATAAATAAAATAGAATATCAATATATTTTTAGTAGTGTCCCATGATACTATTACCAAAATTGGTAAATATTAAGAAGTACACAAAACTATTTAATTCTGGTAGATTTTGATGTTTTGAATGAATCTGATAATTGTTCCCATCCCAAATCAATTTTCTGTGACAAAAAAATAAGATTAAAACAAAATATATAAAAATCTACAAGAAAAAAATAGTTTCGTCCACTTAGAATACCTGTATTCTAACCTAATGCGACCCATACATATGGGATTCAAAATTTTCAAAATGGCAAGCTCTGCATAAATACTACTCCAACAATATCAATACAAATATGAAGTCCTACATACTATACATAGTGTACTCAACATATCTGTGAAGGTTTCCAGCAGTGCTCATCATTGTAAGCAAATATAGGCCATATATGCCAATCTGGGAAAAAATCTAGAGTGAAATGCCTAACTTTTGGGTAATAAAATATAAAAAGCTTATAAAACTAAAACTAACCGAACCTAATCCTAACTTGAACTCTTCCAAAAGAGGGATGTCAAGACACCTCTAATGCTAAATTGGACCTTGGTAAATCTGCATAACTACTGCTCGGATATAGTGTATTCAACACATCTGTGCAGGTTTCAGGCAGTGCTCATCATTATATATAGTAAATATGTCATATATGGCAATCCGGGAAAAATCTTAGGTGCAATGCCTAACTTTTGGGTAATAATATATAAAAAGCTGGTATTACTTAACTTTATGCCATTAAACAGTTGATGGTTATGGTTACCCTCAGCTTGTTGTTCTTACTATTTACAAAATTTTCAATGATCACACTACCTGTCGGAAATTAATAGTAACGCTGCAATATGTCCGGGAATGTGCTGCTCTGTCGAGTTTTTTTATAAGTCCAGGCAGGTGCATATGACACTTGAACATAAACAAACAAACACTATCAATTGTTTATAGCATGGGCTTGTGGGTAGTTGCTAGAGAGGATTCTTAGATTGTCTATATTTCCTCTGTCCAATGACGTGCCACCACCAATTACCAGCACCAGCTGCGCCAATCACAGCTTGCTATATGTAATAGTAGGCGTGGCACAGCTAGAAACACAGGTCAGGAGATATTTTTCTGCTCAGTTCTATTATGGCTACCATTGAAATCACCTGTGAAGGTTGCGAATTCGATTATTGGGAAATAATCGCAAAATTTCATTCCAAAAACGATTTGGCTTACGAGTTTATGAGGGAACACGGCGTCCTACCAGTAGCTGTTCAGTGTCCCTACTGTGTGGCTCCTTGGAGGAATAGTAGAGGATGACCCACAGCCAGGAACTTCATGCTCTCGTTAAGGTATTGTGAGTTATGAAATTATACTTGTTAAATTTGCAATTCAGCCAATAATTAGGTTAGGTTAGGTTAGGTTACAACAGTCTCAGCGGGGGGGGGTCAGCCCCCCTGTTAGGATAGGTTAGGGTAAATTAGGTTAGGTTAGGTTACAACAGTGTCAGCGGAGGGGTCCAGAGGGGCGCAGCCCCGTCGGTTAGGATAGGTTAGGGTAAATTAGATTAGATCTGGGGAAATTTTCCTTAATTTAGGAAAATTCCCCTAGATTTTTCAAAGGCCATATATCACTCACATATGCCTCCCCCCAAAAAACCCCAATTTCCCACGGTCCCCCAAGCTTGTGGGGGCGGTTGGTGGGGTGTGGGTAGAGATAGGGAATATTGGCATAGTATAAATTTACCAAAAAGCTAATAAAACCTAACCTAACCAAACCATACCTAACATAAACTAATATAACCTTCACCTAACCATAACCTAACATAACATAACTTCCAGGATTATTTAAGAGGTAAATAACGGTAAGCACCGCCTGAAACCTTCACAAATGTGCTGAATACACTATGTATAGTATGTAGGGCTTCATATCTATATCAATATCGTCCGAACAGTAGTTATGTAGATTTATTCAAAATTTAATTCAACGCTTTCAGCCATGAGGTGATGCTCCTGCAATGGCCAATTCTCCACTACTGTAACAGGAACTAATGACCTATAAGCCAGCTTGGCCAGGTGTATGACAGTGTGACTAGTGGGCCAATCATCTCCAGTCCCACAACGACACACTACACTTACTTCATACGCTATTGACGAGTTGGAAACACAAACACTTGTCACAAACGCCTCTGGCCATTTCGTGTCACCATGGCCAGGGGGTCACTGTGGCTAACAAAGTTCCTTGGCCACCAGCAATAGTTACTTATTTTTCAACTTGCTGTCATAAACCAAAAGGTGAGACACTTGCAAAGTATCATGATTCACTGCCAGGCACAGGTCATTATGCACAGCCCACCTAACCATTGACCCAGTGTAGGAATGGCCAAGGTGAGTCACAGGCCAACACAGACCACTACGAACAGCCTTGACTGGCGAATCTCGACATTAGTCTCTAGCACGCATGAAGGCCTAGTTACCGCAAGGCATCGAATCACTGATCACTGATCAGCGTCTCCGCCGTGGCAGCGATGCCAAGCCAAGTAAAGGTGCGTCAACACGCTCTTCTGCAAACGAACATTTGCTTGTGACCAATGTTGCCACTTCCCTTACACTCATATACACTCATATAGATATGATCCTTGCCTGCACCCACCAATGTCTCTATGCATATCTAAAAAGGAGAAAAAAATAAGGGCCGACAAAAAAAAAAAATTCAGAGATGTAAGGGAAGACAAATCATGGTCTACACATAAATATGGAATCAGATGATCAACAATATTTGATAAATCCTTGAAGTTGATTCTATATTATTTTTAATCAAGCTTTTTATGGCCTATAATTTTTCTAAGGACGTGGTATTTGCATTGTCATTTGATGCCATGTCTCGCTAGAACTAGATTTTTTTTTCAGGAAAGCAAACAACGGTTTACAGGAATAAAACAGTGGAAGAGATCCGTCACCCGGGCAATATCAAGTTTCTATATCATCATTGGGTGTTTGAACAATTCTATGAGAGATGTAGATATGTCATTTAACTGACTCCCAGCTGTGATTATTAGACGTGACCCATTAAAGGAGAAATTATTAAAAGAAAGTAGATGGTAGTGGTCTTAATCTTGATGTCACAGGTGACTTGAAGCGTTTACATGTGTCGCATAACTTCGTAACGTCTTGCCTTGTTTTCACGAACACGATTTTAAGGAGAAATGTCTTGGTTGGTGTTGCCACAATTTTCCTAATATATTTCAATCTTAATGCTTGTTTTTAGTTTTCTTTTATATTAAAAGCGACATATATTATATACATATTTTAAATTATAATCACTGAAATTATCTCAAACATCTTAATTTCTTCAGATTTATTCGAAATAGATATCATGGTTTCTCCGTATAATTTCGCACCGCTTCCATTCTTGACTCCACCTACGGTAGAAGCCAACATCTCGCTATGTGATACAAATTCCCTTATATATTACAATCATTATGCTTGTTTGTGGATTTTTGTTATATTAAAAACAACATTAATAATGTAAATGTTATGTATTTCAACAACTGCCATGATCTCAAACATTTTACTTTCATCTTATTTATTTGAAATGTATATCCTGCTGATTCTGTCTTGAAAGTACAGCACTGCAGCCGCCACAGTCTTGACTGGCCAGGGGCCACAACATTATCTCCGCACGGCGCATTCAGACTACCGCATCAGTGGCAGCAAGATGGAATAGCTCAACAATTTAAAAGCGTTTACATGTGTCGCCAAACTTCGTTTGTTTTCACGAACACGATTTTAAGGAGAAATGTCTTGGTTGGTGTTGCCACAATTTTCCTAATATATTTCAATCTTAATGCTTGTTTTTAGTTTTCTT